>OY755172.1:6171160-6547739 GCA_963576735.1 Bedellia somnulentella | reverse complement strand
CTGTGACGACATGCCACTTAAAGTTAAATTATTTGATAAAGTTCTAAAGCTCCTTGTTTAGGTTATTTTACTATATTTGTATTATACCTTATATTTATCTATATTCCTATATAATGGAATAAAGTTCTTATTCGTTTAAGTATGTTGAAATTCGGCCCACAGTTTTCGGGATGACGAACAGATTGACAACACAGTTAACAGACTACTGCAAGTGGAAAGTATTTAACTAATGAGATGGTGATAAGGTAAATGGTTGTGTAGACAATAGATTTCACTCGTCCTATCACTAGCTATTTAAATGCTATGGCAATTCTTTTCATATTACTGTTTAGTTTAATATTTCATGTTCTGTCCTCTAATTTCTGATGTATATCAAAATAAATTTTCCAAATTATTTTAATGTTAGTATAGCATTCGTAATCTCTATTGTATAATAAATAATAATTCGTTTTATATTTAAATTGTAATCTTAGTCTGTAGATTTCACATTGCAATGTCAATGTAAATATATCTTTGCAAAATGAGTGCAATCACAAAGCCTTGTTTATTCAATGATGACATTCAGATTGTTGTCTCTTGTTAGCTGCACCATTGTAATATTTTTATCCTTGAAGCGAAATACAAATAAATTTGCATAATTGTTTACCTGCATTACGTAGAAGTCGTGTTATCTGTTTACTACTGCTATAACTGTTGTTATCAAATATTTACTTACATTGTTTTGCTGCACCTAATTGTATAATAACTTTAAAAATTAACTTGAAACTTAACATTGGTGCCGCTTTTAATTAATATTCTAAAAAGTTTAGCCGCTATTTAGATAGCAGGCATAAAATACAGATTTGAATGCATACATTTCTACATAACAGAACGACCGATATTTTTTATAAAAAAGTACTGCCTTGTAGGCTTAATATTGTTTGACGATTTTATCTTTGTTGCATTATTTAGATTTTCTGTTGTAGTGCCCAGCTTTGGGGAATTGTCTTTAACATCATAAGTAATTATGAATGAATAATAAAAGTGCTTGATCTTTTATATTTGCAAATTATTTTTATTTGCCGATCGCATTACACAATTACTTTAAGTTCTCCATTATATAGTCTGCAATCCCGATTCGATATAGATATATGTTTAGTAGTGTAAACATTTTGCTAGTTTTTAGTCTATTTGTTTTTAATATTTATACTATTTCCTCTTTTCTTATTCAGGGCTTCAACTTTTTAAATCCATTCCTAATTAGTTAAGTGGACGGCACGTTATGGGGTTCATATTATTTCTAAAATAATTTACATAATATTAAATGTTTGGTTAATTTTACTTAACAAAACCAATCTAATTGTTACAGTAACTGAGCTACAGCACATCTTAACATTATTTCTTATTTTTACAGGAAGAGGGCGCTGGTGAAGGAGGTTACGCTCGAGAGATGAGCAAAGAGTTTCTGGAAGCTGAGCGTGCTCTGCTCGGCAAAGAGGCGAGGTCGTCGGATGTCGTCATCAGTACTGCACTGATTCCCGGGAAACCTGCACCACTTCTTATTATGGAGGTTTGTTATCAATAAATATATACGGAATATTTGCTAAAACAGCACATGCAAATTGCAAATCATCAGACAAGTGACTAAGCTATCTTAAACTAAAAATATAATCGATTGCCATAAAATGGCTTTATAATATTTTATTATGGCTATGTATATTAAAGTAACGATTTATACCAATTGTTGTCAAAATTTGAATGACATATTGAACATCTTCATTAATATTAAGTCTTACATTCCATTTGTTCATTTCATCACGGGTTACCTATATATGCTCATGGCCTACTCTAGCTAAGATAATAAAGCTATAGTGCACCATTTTGGCCTAGTGCTAGTTGGCATTCTTAAACGACCACTACCGTGGTACCAGCCGATAGCAATGACTTAACATGGACTCAAAATACTGAATTCTCCTACTTTTCGTTCAATCAGGGAATTCACCCTACAATTTCCTAACCAATCACTAAAGCCTTATGCATAAGTTAGTTTTAAACTCAAAGTTTTTACATTCAGGATGCAGTCCGCGACATGGCCCCGGGCAGTGTGATCGTAGACCTGGCAGCCGAGATGGGCGGCAACGTTCAGACCACGAAGAAAGGAGAAATTGTAAAAATACATGGAGTCACGCATATCGGACTCACAGATTTGCCCAGTAGAATGCCAGCACACGCCTCCACTCTCTATGCTAACAATATTTCTGGATTTTTGCTGAGCTTAGGTAACATGACTCATTTTTAACTTGGATCATTCTTGTAAAAAATATTATCTAAAAAGGATCATTCTTGTAAAAAATATTATCTAAAAATTTTCTCAACACTCACATACTTATTTGTGCTATTGTTCAATTAAGTCAAAAGAAGATCACAAATGGGGTAAATTCCTAATATGAGTCAATACTCCACGCACACAATAAAAACGTTAGATCTTGACTCTTGCTAACTTTAACGCTGATCAATAATAGGCTATTTGACTGTAATAAAAATATACATTTCTTATATTCCATTAGTCTTAATATTTCTTTTTTGGAGCAATATGTAATAATGCGAGATAAAAATATTGCATTATTTCACTGAAATCCGTCTTCTAAAATAAGTATTTTTGATGCAACTGTCACGTGACTAAAAACGAACGTGATTGGCTATTTCTATAATGACGTAGATTGCACATAAACAGACTGTGTATCGCTTCGCTCATTGGTGTTTAATGCGGAATTGACGTCATTTGTGCTACAACCGCCATTTTACTTAAAGTCGCATTTTCGCGGCACATTTGAATATTGCATTTTCTTTTTCGATTTTTTAATAAAATAGCTAAAATGAAGACTGAAAAATATTTTTTTAGGGCTCCTTATAAACAAATTAACACCATAAGATAGTTTTCAAAACTTAGTCAAATAGCCTATTAGTACTTATATTAAATATTGAAAAAAATAATCTCAAAATCTCTTAATTCATCAATCCAGGATCCCAAGACCACTTCCACATCAACCTATCAGACGAGGTAACCCGCGGCGCAACAGTTCTCCATGGAGGTGAACTGCTCTGGCCCGCCCCGCCGCCCCCCTCTATGGCTGTGACGCCCCCCACTAAGACCAACGCCCCCGTGGTAACAGAGGCACCTAGTCCGTTTAATGACACGTTGAGAGATACTTTCTTGTATGGAACAGGTAAGTGTTTTAAATTTATATAGAGGTGTTATGCTAAAATTTTATGAAAGAAGCATTTAAGATAGTTAAAAGATCCGTTTCAATATTTCCTATGAGATTTTTAGTTATTATTGCAATGTTGTTCCTTGTTTACTCACTTTTACATATACGTAATCTCGTTTGCAATAGAATCCAACAATCATGTAAACAAACCAAATTGTCACGATTACTCCGTAATCACATACATTTGACGATCAATTATGAACATAGTCTGATTTCAACGAACGCACCATTGTTTTCACATTATCTTCAACACGATTTAACTTGTATTTATAAGTTAAATTTGTTAAAACATTTGCAACGTAAAAATTTCGAAGTATTTGACAAGCTGTCATCTTAGTTTTTTACTCATCGAACTCTATAAGTCATTGAAAAGTTAGTGTTGTTCGTAATCTGAAGTTATCTTTTATTTTTAATTTAATAAATTATTTTAATTTAATATTATTTGAATACAATATTTTTTTTTTCAAGAGCTTAATATAATTAACCAAAACGGATTGTATCCTAAGCCATAAAAATAATGGTTAGTTTTTAAAAATTGACAGGTGGCCATTTTGTTAGCATTGTCATTCACAATCATTCACTGTTCTGTGGGTTCGCTGTGCATTAGTATTTTCTGTTTCCGTTTTCTGTTTCCGATTTCTATGACTTTGCATTCTCATTTTGTATCTTTGTTTTGCTTTACGATTTGGCTGGACATATATTTTTTGGAACGACGACCTTTGCACGGCATCACGGACTTTGATATAGCATACGATTGGTATTTTTTCTCAAGGAGTAATCAGGAGGTAAGAATGAGTTAGATCTATTACCTACAACGGAAATCTATTAGACGCACTTAAATATTGTATTGCCCTCGTAACTTGGTATTTGAATAGATCACAATTACTGAAATGTATGTGTGTAAAATTATATTTGTTTTTAAGGTTAGGCCATAGTCTATGACTTAAAATTAAAATAATTAGAAAAATAAATTTAATTAAAATAAATTAGAACACTATGACATCACTATGGGCATAAACAATACGCTGTCAATGTCAGTCCGCCATATTTGTTTACATGATTGTTGGATTCTATTGCAAACGATTTTATGCTTCGAACAATTTAGAACCTTTCTATAAACATTTTAATTTACAAGATACTCTTTGTACAGGTGTGTTGAAATAGGCTTCTTTTCTTTCTTGCAGGACTGGCAACCATAATAGGTTTGGGTGTTGCATCGCCTAATCCTGCATTTACAACTATGACCACTACATTGGCATTATCAGGTAAGTGTTGCGGATTCATGCCTAGACATGTGGTTTATTGTTTAGACTAATTCAAACTAAATGCAGATAGTTATAAAAGATTTGTGAAACTGAAAATTTTAAAAAGTAATAATATTCGCTAAAAATGTGACAAAACCCGTTTGCACTGATTTGCGATTTTCTTATAACTCAGTTTAATATATTACTAATAAATAAAGGAAAGAAAAATTTCGACACGGGCGGAAAAGAAAAAAAAATTCTTTCCTTTATTTATTCTTTATTTATTAGTAATAATTCCCACATGAGGTTTTCATGAACAAAAAGATTTAAATCAGTTGAATATATGTTTATTGGGGCTTGAGATCAAATAAACTAACGATGGTTTCGGGGATAAATATTCTTCGGGTTGATAGTAGACGTTGTCAATGTCAAGCTTTGGATAATACTCTTTACTTAACCCTTCAGGCTTGCGCTATTTTTATAACAGGAGCACCATTAGAAATGATACGGTCAACTAAAAGGGTCAGCCTTTAGTTGGATATCATTATATTGGGTTACCTTTTTCTAGGATTTAGATATTTAGTTTCTTGCCTGGTCCCTATATAAAAATAACATGTGTTATGTTATATACCAGGCGTGGTGGGCTACCACACGGTGTGGGGCGTGGTGCCGGCGCTGCACTCGCCGCTGATGTCGGTCACCAACGCGGTGTCCGGCATCACGGCCGTGGGCGGCTTGCTACTCATGGGCGGGGACTACCTTCCTCATACGCCGCTGCAGGTAAGTTGTAGGCATAGAGGACTTAGCTAAATAGAGACAAAACGAACAATGTCAATATCCGTAAGTGGTTCAGTATATTTCACTGACTTAAGCGAAGCAATGTATGGTCAACATTTGTCAGAACGTTGAATCAACCTATCAGGGTGTAGAGACAACTTATTTCGACAATTAGTTTTTAGTGGAATTTATTCAGCAATTTTTGTACTGAACTACGTTTGGAATTATTTATATTGGTTGCGGGTTCGATCCCCTCTGAGAGTAACATTTTTGTGATGAGCATAATCGTTTCTTAGTCTTGGATGTTATTTATATGTGTATAATATAATAACAAAAAATATCGCTGAGTAATTATCCTATAGTACACGTCTTACTTAGTGTGGGGTTAACTTGATCTGTGTGTAATGGTCCGTATTTATTTACATACATACATACATATACTCACGGCTTTAAATCCCTAGAAGGGGTAGCCAGAGCTAAGGAATTAGAAAAGATGGTAACCTAAAGGTTGTTGGTGATGAGTCTCCAACCGCATCGCCCAAAAATCCCTTGAAAGCCCCAATACCGTTAGTCGCCTCTTACGTACACCCATCGGTAGAAACGGGGTAGTGCTATTCTAAGCCGACACTACACGGCGTATTTATTAATTTTATATTATTATACCACGTTGAACGTGGGTGCTTGTTAGTTTACAGCTAATCATGGATTAAAAATAAAAATCTTTTACGGAACGGATGCAAGGCAGAGTATGTATGTATGTTGTCCAACTTTATTAAACTGCATCTTGGTCCAGACCCATATTTTATATTTTTTTGGATTATTTCTAGCTCTTGATTGTTGTACTTACTTTAACGTGTGTGTTTCGCAGTGGTTGGCGGGCACTGCTGCATTGATATCATTCGTCAATGTCTTTGGTGGATTCATGGTCACCCAGCGGATGCTTGATATGTTTAAGAGGTAAAATTTATCTTGTATGGAATACCTTCACTTTCGTCCTCATTTTTTACAATTTATTTATGTATAATTTCTGTTTAGGCCTGGTGATCCTCCAGAGTATGGTTATCTCTACGGGATTCCAGCAGCGGCTTTGCTAGGAGGATATTTGACTACAGCTATGCAGGTAATTAATATTGATTGTCCTTTGACCGCAATCAAGGTTTCTTTATTCAATTAATTTTTCAATTTTAAACGAATTTTAATTATGACTTAGGATGGAAATCATCTTATACCATGATGCCTGAAGTATGCGGTAATTATAATAAGCTTCATTTACGACAAGTTTGTCATATTTATATAAGTTTCAATTAATAAGAAAACCCATTTTGCCTCAGGGCTATCCAGAAGTACATCAGATGGCTTACCTCGCGTCTTCTCTGTGCTGTGTCGGCGCATTGGCTGGCTTAAGCTCGCAGACAACAGCTAGAAAAGGCAATTATCTCGGCATGGTTCGTATTATATTAACTATAAATAATATTTTCATAGAAATATATGCAACCGATGATTAGAAAAGGCATCCATAAGCTATTCCATCATTAGCAATCGAAGCATAAAAGACTCGGCCCGAGACCCGCTCATTGTAATCTTGATGGCTTTAGTCTCAATCTAATGACCATTGTAAAGGCATTGAGATATTATAGACACGAATTAAATTTCTGCATTGTAAGATCCAAATTTCACTATGTTTTTTATACATTAAAGTATAAAATAAATATATCTTATATCTATATATTGGTAAATGCAGCAGTCTAGTTCTGTCTGTATTGTGTAAAGAGTTTAAGTTTTCAAGTCTTTAACTTGAATTCTCGACTTGTGATCACAACGTACATACATAATTTAACGTGGCAACTTGGGTACCGCTTCATTCTTTTGATGGTGATTTGATGATTCTTTAGTAATATGAGGTTGTTATAAAATATTTATGCAAAGAAATCTGTTATGGAAAGTTCACATTGATATTATTGAAAATGTTGTTGGTAGATTGGTGTTGCGGGAGGAATAGCGGCCACTTTAGGTGCTATGACTCCGAGTGCAGAAGTTTTTGCGCAAATGTTGGCAGTCGCTGGTATGGGCGGACTCATTGGAGGAACGATTGCCAAGAAAATTGAAATCACTGATTTGCCACAACTGGTTGCTGGATTCCATAGGTTTGTACTTATTGTTATTAATTCGTATTTTTTAAAATTATTATTACTTGTAAGTTTTCATCTAATTCTATTGTGGAAAATTTTTTATGAGACAAATCTGTCCTGAACAAGTATTTTTTTATAACATAGCTATATTAATATTTTTTTAATTAAAACATGATTTCATTGTGCAGTTTAAAGAAGGTTGGTTGATATTTGTCTCTTGAGGTTTTTCAAGTCAAGTCTCCAAGAGAAAACCATTGAAAAAGTCAAATAATTTCAGTTTAGTAGGTCTGGCGGCCGTGCTGACCTGCCTAGCCACGTACATGCACGACTTCCCCGCCATGGCGCTGGACCCGACCGCCACGACGCTCAAAACAGCACTGTTTCTTGGCACTTACATCGGTGGAATCACTTTTACGTAAGTATTATTTTTGTATATATTTTGCTGGTTAATGTGGGCCCGAGAGTCGAGTTTTTTGAGTTCTGTGTGTGGAATAGTTATTTTTTTCGGGGACATATTTTTTTATTCTGTGTCCTATTAATTCAATAAACTATTGATGTGATAATATGCAATTTGCTTCTGGAGCAGCTCGATAGGTAGCCAGTGATTCACATACAAGAATCGCTCTTTCTCAGTCGCAGTCATTGCTATTGATTCAAGTTGTCATTAATAATTGTGACACTTTGCGAAAGGAAAAAAGCGGAAGGATGCTACAACGCGCCAACTACTATTCCACTAATATTACAGAGCGGCTCGTTAGTAAAGTTCTGCAAGCTGCAAGGCGCGCTGTAACCCACGTAGCATAGGTACATAGTGGTCACCCTACTGGTCGTATTGCAGCGGGTCGTAAGTAAGCTGCTGGGCGCTATATTTGCAAGGGTATATAAATCTTACAATCCGCTGATATTCCAGCAGCTCGCTAGTAAGCTATAGGGCGTGTAACCCACGTATTAAAAAAACATTACGTTCACCTCCTCCTGTATTGTAGCGGCTAACTAGTAAGCGGAACGGCGCTATAATTAGCTCACTAAAATTGCAGCGGCTCGCTCTTAGTGTACGGCAACCCACAAGGCGCGCTGTAAACGTATGGAAATGGAACTGTCACCTCCACTATGCGCATTTCTGCGGCTCGCTAGTAAGCAGCAAAGCGCTATAATTCGCTCACTAACATTCCAGCGGCTCGCTCGTAGCGCACGGCAAACTACAGGACCCTGTTCAATAAAACTGACAATCCGACATATATGTCAAAAACTGACAAATTTGTCGGATTGTCAGGCTAAGCTTGTTCAATAAAGATGACAAATATGTCAGACATTGACAGGTAAAATCGTGACAAATTGTCACTAAATAAATAAATAAAAAGATTTTATTTGTCTTTTTACACATACAACAAAAATATATACAATAATACAGTGAAAAGAAGTTAAAAAAGAAGAACTAATTAAATAACAATAAAAAAAAAAAAGACAAAATGGTTACGAGCTCGGTCTAACCACTTAAAGCGGATAGCTCCGGTTTTCAGCTCTAACCAATACTTATAACTAAATGAAACTTAAAAACTAACCTAGAACTAAACACACAAAATAACATACTAGTGTACAAATCTACATATTCTTAGCCATGTACAATATGTGGGTAATTTTGGGTACATGCGCCTTATACATAAAAAGATGACATTTACATATATGAAATATTCTAAACACGTACAATATATATATGCAAACATAGAACATTTATACATATATACTTACATATAAATATAGAATATTAATAAACGCGCTAAACGCGTTCAATAAAACTTAGGAATTGTCAAAAACAATTGTCGAGTTCCATGATAATGGTCCTTGACAAATTTGTCGCATTGTCACGACATATATGTCAATTCCTGACATATTTGTTTATTTTATGAAGTAGAATAGGAAAATGTGGAAGGTAAAGAACAAATATATTTAATATCCGAATGTTTCTTTGCTATCGGTTTATTTCCTTTGTCGCAAAATAGAAATGAACAACAAACTGACCACTTTGGGCCAAATATATGAAAATTGCAATATTCATACAAAGTTTTCATTATCTCTACTTTCCCTGCTCGACATAAGCACCATCTCTTTGAACAAACGTTTTAAATTCCTCCAAATAAGTGTGTGACATGGGACATGACACGGGATTGTCCGACAATTATACAAATATGTCGATATGTCGTGACAATTTACTGTTCAATAAAGCAGAATTGACAAGTTTTTCACGACAAATTGTCACCTATCACCTGTCGCACTAAAAGTTTTATTGAACAGAAAAATGTCGAATTGTCGTGACAATCCGACATATTTGTCAATTTTCCACATTGACAAATTTGTCACCTATAATGTTTATTGAACAGAAACTTGTCGAATTGTAGAATTGTCACACTTGACATATATGTCGGATTGTCAGTTTTATTGAACAGGGCCCAGGCCGCGCTGTCTTCACCTGCTAAACGGCGCGCTATATCCCACGTACAGATCAACTAACAGTCACCTCCACTCGCTAGTAAGCAAAAAGGCGCTAGCTAACATTCCACCGTCATTCCAGCGGCTCGCTAGTAGCGTACGGCAAGCTCCAAGGTGCGCTATCGTCAGCGCCGCTGCTGCTGCCGGGGCGGCACCTGCTCAACGCGTCTCTGCTGGCTGGCTCGCTGGGCTGTGGCGCCGCGTTGCTAGCGGCCCCGGACGCGCCCGGCCTGCCGCTGCTGGGGGCGGCCGCGCTGCTGAGCGGGGTGCAGGGACTTACACTTACGGCTGCTATTGGAGGTAATGATCTTTTTTTATGTATATTTGTCATTGTCTTGTGTAAATTATAATGTCCAAATAAACATTATTTCTTCTTCTTCTTCTAATGTAGCTGGTTGGATGAAGGAGTCTTGATAACAGAGGAAAATAATTACGATGTTTGGTTCATGAAAACCTCATGTGGGGATTATTAAAAAGGGACTAGTTAAAAAGCGTAAGAGATACAAAGGAATGAAAGAAATGCACTAGCAGCCATTTGACTGTTGCTCAATTGGCAGAGCGACGGGGGCGTATACCCGAGGTCACAGGTTCGATCCCCGTCGGTCTCGAAATTTTTCTTTCCTTTATTTATTAGAGGAAAATATTATATAATCTTCCTAATTTTATTCTTAAGGTCTTTGCACATTTTTTAATCTCTCTGTGGATGTCCGTTTGTAGCGATACAGAGATAAACAAGCCCATACATTAGTCATAAATAAAAGATGTTATTAAAGGAAAGAAAAATTTCGACCATACATTAGTCTCGAAGAGAAGTTCACCGTTGACGCGCGTTTCTGAAACGCGACAAAAAAGACCTTGTACAATTACTCTCTCCTATTTTGAGAATGACATTTTTCTACAATATTAAAAAAGGTATAAATACATACATACATATACTCACGGCTATCAATCCCTAGCAGGGTTAGCCAGAGCTAAGGAATCAGAAATTCCTCAACCACTTTTGGAAGTTGCGTGAGGAAAAGATGGTGATATAAAGGTTGTTGGTAATGGGTCTCCAACCGTATCGCCCAAAACTCCCTTAAAAGCCCCAATACCGTTAGTCGCCTCTGACGTACACCCACCGGAAGAAATGGGGTAGTGCTATTCTAAGCCGAAACTACACAGCTAATAAGGTATCTTACATGTAATACGTAGTATTATACGTCTTGAGCTACTCAGTTATTCGTCGTTCATCAGTTTGATCTTCATAACGCATGACAAAAGAAATATTTGCAAAATAAAGTTTTACAAAACGAAACTACAAGGCAGTCATATCACCAAAAGCCACCTCTACTAGACAAACTTCCTTGGAAAGATCAACATATTACAGGCATATTAGCACATCTACATGTCTACAAATATTTTACGTTTTAAAACTTTTTATGTTATAGGTGCGGACATGCCAGTAGTGATCACAGTACTAAACAGTTACTCCGGCTGGGCGCTGTGTGCTGAAGGGTTCATGCTCAATAACTCCTTGATGACCATTGTGGGGGCACTCATTGGCAGCTCCGGGGCTATACTGTCCTACATCATGTGCAAGGTTCTTATATTTTATTTGGTTGTATTAAAGTAGTGCAATAAAAATGATGGATGTGTTATATAGAGTGGTGGATTTATCTGTATTTATTTTCTATATAGTTTTATCTCTAGCTGGGTATCCTCTAAAGATCGGGTGATTGAGTGTCACCCAGTCATGTGTTTCGTAACGATGTTTTCCTTGTCCTATTAAAAACATTGATAGAAAAAAACACGTATGGCTTTACGATAAATTCATTGGTTTAGGCCCGATTGAAGATTTCTACCTACATCTCTCTGCATGGAAGGTGTTCTAACTACAAAAAGTTTTAACTGCCCACTAGCTTGAATTTAAATAGCTTCTTTGATGGAAAAATCTTGATAGGACAAAAATAGCGATCTAATTTTCATTGTTTCATCCCTTGATCCTTTGAGACCGAATGGAGCTCGAGTTTTTTGCCATAATTCTACAAAGGTGTGACTATTTTTGCAAGTACAAGAACACTAGCATGAGGTTAGATCTTACTTAACCACATTTAGAGTATTATTTTTTACATACATACATATACTCACGGCCATAAATTCCAGAAATGGGTAACCAGAGCTTTAAAGCTAGAAACTACTCAGCCACATTTGGAAGTATAAAGGTGACAGGATGGTATAAATAAAGTATTGTTGGTGATGGGTCTCCAACCGCATCGCCCAAAAACTACTTAAAAAGCCCCATAACCTTAGTCGCCTCTTACGACACCCGCGGGTAGAAAGGGCAGTGACATTCTAAGACGGCACCACACGACTTTAGTTTTCATGCAACAAATGTTCACAGGCAATGAATCGATCTCTCCCTAACGTGATTCTGGGCGGTTACGGCGTGACCAGCTCTGGCTCGTCAAAGTTGGAAGGTCTCACTCACACTGAACTCAATGTGGACTCTGTGGCTGATCTCATATACAGAGCATCCAATATTATCATTACACCAGGTAATATTAATGATAACAAAAAACTTGATTTTATTTGCATTCTGTGTGTGTTTATGTTTACTCTTTTTAATTTTTATTTTATGAATAAATAATTGGCAAATGACAAAGTTTGACCTAGAGGTAATTTTTGGTTAAGATGGACAAACTATAGGATCTAATCTAGTAATTAATGTATTATATGACTTTACATCAAAATATGATAGTGAATAGATTTATTTAAATTTAATTATCATTTTCCACACATTTAAATAATTTCAATGTAGCCAAAAAATAATCATAGTAATTTAAAACACTTGAACTAAATATAAAACGGTGAAAATTGTTCTTTAAAAAAATATAAAAATTTAAATGTACAGTCTTAAATGTATTAGTTTCTGAACTTTAAGTTAGTTATTACAATTTGGTATAATTTTTAGGTTACGGATTGTGTGTCGCCAAAGCTCAGTACCCGATCGCTGAGCTCGTTGACATGCTGAAAGGAATGGGAAAGAAAGTTCGTTTTGCCATCCATCCAGTTGCTGGTAATTATATGCCTTACATAAATTCATAAATAATGTATTTTCCAAGTTAATTGGGGAAAAGATAGTAAAATGAATGTTGTTGGTGATGGGTCACCAACCGCATTACCCAAAAATCACTTAAAAAGACCCAATACCCTTAGTCGCCTCTTACGATCTACCACGGGAAGAAATGGAGTAGTGCTATTCTAAGCCGACACTTCACAGGATCCAACCCTTGAACCATGATTTTATTGCTTACTTCGTATTTTAGGACGCATGCCCGGCCAACTCAACGTGTTGCTAGCTGAGGCGGGCGTTCCTTATGACGATGTTTTTGAAATGGAAGAAGTCAATGACGAGTTCCCTGACACCGACCTTGTATTGGTTATTGGTAAGAATCGATGTCGAATAATAGTAAAAATATTTAAAAACGTTTTGTTTGCTGAAATTTCTGTAAATTACTTTTATTAGAACATTCTGTAATAGGTTTCTCAGTAAAAAAAACAATTTGTTTTGCCTGCTTTGATTATGTATGTAGTACATTTTTTTGTTATTTGCTACATTTTTTTTCTGTCATTGAATAACACTATCTCCAAGGGCCCTTAGCTTAAGTAGCAGATTAAGCCAATAACCAGAAGCTCTAAATCCCTATAATGTTATCGTAAAATGGTGTTGTATCATTTCAGGTGCCAACGACACAGTGAACAGTGCAGCGGAAGATGACCCAGACTCCCCAATAGCTGGAATGCCGGTTTTGAAAGTTTGGAAATCTCATCAAGTAAGTTCTTATTGGTATCATGAGCCAAAATCCATTATGATACTAATTACCAGCCGAGGGATTATTCTGAGAATTTCGTAATAGATATATTTTAAATCTTTTTGTTCATGAAAACCTCATGTGGGGATTATTACTAATAAATAAAGGAAAGAAAAATTTCGACACAGGCGGGAATCGAACCCGCGACCTCGGGTATACGCACCGACACGCTCGTATACCCGACGACGGCGTATACCCGAGGTCGCGGGTTCGATTCCCGCCTGTGTCGAAATTTTTCTTTCCTTTATTTATTAGTAATATATTTATTGATGACATCCATGGCTGAGTGGTTAGGTGGGTCTGGAGGTCGCGGGTTCGAATCTCGCTGAATGTTCGCCACATAAATGGTGTTTCTTGATCTTGTATGCTTTTTATATGAGTATTGTATAATTTAAAATATATCATTTAGTTAGTATCTCCTACCACAACTCATAAAGTTGTTTTGACTTTGGGGCTAATTGATCTATGGCATATGTCCGTCTATATATATTTACCTTGACGTGAGCTAAAAACAATGTATGATATAAGTAACGTAAAGGAAAAAAAGTAAATTATAAATGACGAGTTTACTAAGATGACATGATAAAACCAGGTTGTGGTGATGAAGCGGTCCATGGGAGTGGGGTACGCGGCAGTCGACAACCCAATATTCTACAATCCCAACACAGCCATGTTGTTAGGAGACGCCAAGAAAACTTGCGATGCTCTTCTTGAACGAGTCAAACATTTAGCTGCATAAGTAAACCAATTCCCATAGTACATTGTCCTAGTATTTGGATCTGAATTATTTTCAATCCTTTAACATAGTTTTATTTGACGTACAATTGGATCAAGAGTCCAATAATAGTTTGTTTATTGTATTGTGCATCCTTTATGTTAGTTTGTGGCTAGATTTTCTCATACATTAAGCTTTACAGCTGTAATCAGCATATATTTGTAATGTTTAAGGAATATTTTATGTGACATTGTGACACGTTTTGAAATTTAGAAAATCAGATATTATACAAATTTATAATTATCAACTAGAATCTCTTTTAAAAGACCTTGGTTGAGAAACAGAATTTATATGTTAATTAAGACTATCTAAGCATTTATCAGATCGAACATCTGTACTTTTAAGTTTTAAGTATTAGATATATTTTTACTTTTATTGTTCTTCCATCGTTCGTAAAGTGTAGCCATTAATGAACATATTTTGAATTTCTTTTAACATAATATTTAGTGTTTCAAATTTACTTATAATAGACGTGTGACGCCGCTCGTTTATCAAAATGAAGAAACGTACAGTTTTAGTATGGCTATTGCTAGTGTGCTTCGTATATATTTAAGTATGTTATAGTCAAAAGTGCCTTATTCGAAATTTTAGTGTCTGATTCGAGCTAGTCTTCTTTAGATTATGAAAATTTATAGTACATATAAGAATAAAATTTTATAAATTACGGAATTTTACTTTTGAATTGTATGTAAAACCTTTCACCTATACTTACAAATGTATTATCAGTCTAAGGGTAATATTTTTTACAACAGTGGATGGAATTTCAATTTTAATATGGGATTAACTGAATTTTTCATTATATAGTTAAGTTTTTCTCTGCAATTACATCCTGTATTATCTCATATAAGCTTCTACATCATGAAATTAAAGTGTATTTACTTATTGTTTAATGTTAACATTATGTTTTAATAATTTTGGTATGACTTGTATTTTGCATTCCATTATTCAATTGTGTTCTTCCTCCAAGTTACCTCAATTATTATGAGTTTTATTTACATAAGATGTATGTCTTTTTCCTGAATAAAATTATTCGTAAACATTATCCTTTATTTGTATAATAACACCCAATTCATACAAAATATTTTTAGTAACACTCTAATTCGATAGATGGATTCAAGAACTATCAATACTACGAGTCACCATAGGTTAAGAAAGTAAAAATGTCTTTTGGAAAGGCACAAAAGACATATTACCCAACTAGCACATAAGCTTTAAAACAAACTGTATATCGTTTGTATATCGGTTCCGTTTGAGAATCTACGTGTTAAGAATATCTGTAGTAATAGAGTTATAGAGTGCTCTAACTCACTTATAACCACGAAAGAGGCCCACGATTTTAGAGGCTAAGGTTCTAGAGAGCTTACAGAGCGGTGGTATATAGGTGCTAAAGTACCTACACAAGAGTGTTTATTCATTCTCAGTTATAGCTTCAACCAGTATAACTGCGGTTGTGATGAATTAGTTAACACCATGGGTTATAGAAAAACGTCAGCTAAGAATTATTTACCATTAAAAACTTTATTAAACCTATTGAACAGTTGTATATATGTCACTTTGAAGCGTATTAGTTATGTGAAATATTCTCAAGTAAGTATCATGCCGCTACTTGAGTATATTTACTAACCAATTGTATTTAGTTCTATAACAAAATTGTGTACCAGATCTAGTGTAACATCATGGCGAGATAATAATTGGCAGAAGGATAGTAAACATATAAGTATTCAAGTTGTTGTGAAGTGAAAACGATTTGCCGTTGTGATTTTACGGTAAGTGTATACCATGTTTTCCATCTCAATTTTAACGCGCTTGGAATTTATTAAAGTTTTCCATAAAATTTCAAATTAAACATATAATGAATAAAATAGACACTTCAATTTTTTACAATTTTTTTGTATTTTTTTTGTTGCCAGTAGCATTTTAAATAAAGTGGCATCAATGGAATGAAAAAATAACTTGAGTAATGAAGTATTTTGTTTTCAAATATTGAATAATTCAGTCAATTTATAGGTTAGTTCAACAAAACAATGGCTAACTTACATTGAAGGTTTTTGTCGTCACTTAAGACAACTATTACACTTTTTGTGATACAACATCTTTAGTCAAGAATATTGTGCAGGCTTTAGTACTCTTAGCAGTGCAATAATAGACTTAAATAATTACACTTATCATAGCCAAGACACTACAACCGGCTAAGCGTAAGCATTTTACGAACTGAACTGACTGGATTAGGGTTCTTCAATGAAGGAATCAATTATATACCTGTTGTTTTTTTTTCTTTTCAGACTATTGGCGGTCTCCTCACAAATATTAGCCTCTTCACTCAGTTTCCATTCGTATTCAAAGAACTTACTTAAGAAATACGTCTATACGTACTTGGTCATAATAATAAATCAATCTAGCCGAATGCGGCTTATTTTATACATAATTTAAGTATCTAAAGGTTATCTGAATATTTTTTGTAACGATTTGTGATACATAATTTATTTGACACAACAATGTTTTTCTTTATTATTTTATATTCGCAAGTCCCATGATTAAATACCCAAAAGTGGCAGTCAAAACTTAAATGTCGACAATCCAGCAGGAACTGAAACATGAAGACTGATTATAAGACATATATATACATGTCCGTGATCGTTATAGTTCAATAGATATAACACCGCTTCGTAATAACTCTTATGTTTACGCTGTATATCCCCGAAGGGGTTGGCAGAGGTATATATACTTCTAAATATCACGTAACATTGACGTCACGTGGATAAAAATTGGTCAGTGCTATTCAAAGCCAACACGACACTATTTAGATACTTAATGACCTTTTATTTCACTCTCAGCTAGTAGCTGTGTAGTGTGTGAGATTCCTTTTTTTCTTATTCTACGGAACCATGTTGTTGTGCCTCCACTCGAACTTGACCAAAATTGCTCGTATTAGGACTATATAAATTTCCGCTTTGTAGCGAATCTTCTTTATTTTTCGTAACTACTAGAACAACATAATCTAATAGGATATTATCAAAACTATTTGATGGTTTTGGGTCATTCGTACCAATAACACATAATGCGGTTATATAGGTACCTATATTAAGGCCTGCCTCGGAGTGTTAATAAAAGTCCATAGTTTTGTCTAACACTATTACTTTTACAATATCTTTAAAGTGTACCTGCCTAGCGCAATTTGCTTTAATAAAATGAACATTACAGCTTAAATCTATATAAATGAGTTGTTCAACACTTTTAGTACTTTGAGTTACTATACTCTTGACCAACTCTCTTTTACAACCAATACCTGCACCTTATATTCAATATAATACCTAAAGACTTATAAGACACTCCGCAGCAACAACTACACAACAATAAGTGTTAACGTGAGTCAGCGAGCATTGTTGTGTAGATTTAGGTGCTACAAACAGGTTTGGGCTATAACATCTGAAGGGTAGTTGCTGCGATTAGCACTATTCTAACTCAAAAGACTGTTTAACACTGTTCATTAAAGTTTTAGAACCACTGTTGGAGCTAAATTTATTTTCTAACTCCTCTATAACATTTTAAGTTAGAACTGAGATTATTATTACTCATTTAAACAGAGTAAAGTTATATTAAAACCTGCAAATGACACCAAAATGTTAGTTGGGTAATAGTATATAAAGACATTAATTATTATAAATATAATGATAGGTCTGCCCCCAATCACGTGAGTACACTGCTAAAGCAAAATGTGGGTACTCAGCATAACAGGTAACAAAAATATTGCGTGATGTTTAGAAGCATAAGGAGGCACTTATGGTGAACATAATATGAACAAAATAGGAATAAAAAGGAATAGAAAATAACATTACGCCAATGAGGGAATTTCCCAGCCTCGTACCTTAAGTCTATATTAAAGTGACGAGTCATGGAATGCTGCTGTTCTAAGCTGACTCTACAAAGTGAATAAGTTTATTATTCTATGGTTTATTTGATAAGACTAAGTCTATGTGTGGGTGGGAATGATGTCCGAAGTGAGAAAAACCGAGTGGAATCAAAGCTCTTATAAAAAGATAAAACGCATGATCACAGTTTTAAGAATTTAATAAACTGATTTAAGTAGTTGATTAGTGTCGCAATCCTATTATTATTGAATAATTAAATAAAACACGTCTTGACGTGATTTTATTAAGTTATACATTAATTTTTAAAAAACGTTTTATTTGGTCCCTGGTGTGTTTGCTTTTATGCTGACTTTTATGATATGACAATTAAGGTGCTCCCTAACCAGGAGCCACGAATGCTCCAGTTACAGATTTGAGCATTACATCAGTAAAGGAGGAGAACTGAGCGTTACAATGTGCAGCTTGTAATGATTTTAAGAATTACACGCGAATGACCGTCAGTCAGGAAGGTTTTATCGTAATGTTTTGCTCAAAGAAGTATCTATAATGTTACAGTTACAGTACACGTGAATGCCCCCGGTGAGGGAGCACCTTAATGTGAGTGTCGGATCCGAAAATTATTGCAGATAATGTTGACTCTAACCGGTGTAGTGTGCGGTGACACATGAGCCTAAAGTGATATCGCGCTTTTAGTCTTTTTATGTTATTGGGTTAAAAACTACGTCTAAATTAGTCATCGGTTTGTAATCATATGACTTAAGACTAAAGGATTAAATACGTTCTCACCTAGTCAGAATGTTTTGAATAATAGTCAGGCCTTCCTTATATATTATATATAGGCCATAAAAGGCGAGTTTTGTTGAAAGATAACTGCACATAAAGTGATCCAAAATTCATCGAGGGCGGGCTCGAGAAGACATGCGGAGTCCCGCGACTTCTCGCGAGAATTCCAGCATTTTCTCGAGCTGTCGCAGAAATCCGCGCGCATTCTCTAGCGAGCGGGTCGCTGCGCTTCGCCGCTCTATCGGTGTGAGTTGAGCCTTATGCTTTATTTAGTAACTAAATCTAAATGCATAATCTGAGAAGGACGTCAATGTCGAGAAGAACAGCTGTTGTGTGTGACAGTGACAGTAATATAGTCATTTTTCTTTGGCTCTGTTCTGTTAAAATATAACCAATATAACTGACTCTGACACTGACACTCTGCGATAATACTTCGCAATGTTTTCGTTTTGATGAAATTACTAAATTAATTGTAAACTATTGTGTTGTGAAGTCTCATCTATAATATTATGCCCTTCAATTAAAAACCTTACTAGTTTATGTTGTGATGTGATTGTTTGATTCATACGTGAGTTTGTACAGTTCTATAATGTAAATTTGTTTTCCTAGTGATCGGTTCCACAAGTGTTAAAGTCACCGATAATTTTGAACTTTTGCTTAGCTGAGCAATCAATTACTGCACGCATACTTGTACTTTATTGTATTTACGTGGATCGTATTGTAGCTTGTAGATTTAAAAGTAGCATTCTTGTGTTATATTGTTTTGTTGCCAGTTTACTCACAATATCATCTCATCATGGTATGTATGTACCCTGTAGTTAATGTATTGCTTTTGCCAATTTTCTTAGTATGCTATTTTTATTATTTAGTATGTTCTAATTCAAATTTCAAGGATGTTTTGAACATGCTATTAATTTTAATATACAAATTTCACAACATCTTAATTTTATGATTCCTTAGGTACAATATTGTTATCAAGGTCATGTATTATGATGTCAGCCTAATGTGGAAATGCCTGCATACAATTGTACTGCTTAATTTAAGCCTTATTTAATTCATAGGTTTTTGAAGAGTTTATATTTTGACAATTTCTATTTAATGTTGCAGTTCATTTGATGTATACAGAAATATTGCCTTTTTACAGTCAAAAGAAAACAATAAGATGGCTGTTCAGAGCAAGTCAGCTTCTGCTGATGATGGATTCAGCATTGTGTCAATAATATACACATTCTTCAAGAAGGTTAGTATTTATGCACTAAGTGATTTACTAAAAAATTAAGTAACAAACTTGTATTGATATTATTTAGTCTGTGTTAACTACATTGGCAGTTTCGATTTTACTTTGTAGATAAAAATTGTTCCTTTTTGTGTATGAAGTAGGAGCTAGTTTGTTGTTTTTAATGCCTTTTTCAAACTATGCCATTAAATTTGAAAATATTCTCATTTAAACTATTTGTAAAGTTGTTGTTTTCAGCGATAAAATAATGATGAACTTTATTATTTATTTCAGTTGAATATATAGTTTAAGTCGGAACTAACTTCATAGGTATAAACAAGAATATATCTACTTTAAACACATGGCACCAGAAAAGACAAAAGAAGCGTAGATAAGCTGAAACTGTAATTGAATAGAGTAAATTGTCATACCTCAAATTTATTTATTGTCATTATCAAGTAAAGTATGCCTTGGGCAAAGTGCTTAGTATATTTAGCCACACAAGCATTGCAGCATATTTTAAAGTATCAATAACATTATGCCTCAATGTTTATTCTTCATAACATTCATCAATCTTTTCATATGTACTTAGATGCTCTCTTCCAAATTTAAAGAATATTTTCTGTTTCTCCAGGGTATTTTTGCTATGGTCACAGAATTACATTTAAATGTGAAAGTTTGTTTATTTGTTTGGCAAATATTGTTCATAATGCCACTAAGCCTTACAGTCTCATGACACCAATTTGAAACTCAAACATTGGTGTGTGTGTGTGTGTGTGTGTGTTTGTAGAGCTACCAGTACATATTTGATGTTGTAGCTGTTAAAGGTTTACTTTGGTTAAAGGAATGCGTAAGAATGCAAAACAGTGATCCACACATTTGGACTGAAGGTGTTATAGTAAAACTACCGAAGAAAGGTGATCTCTCGAACTGTTCGAATTGGCGGGGCATCAATTTGTTACCGGTCTGCTCGAAGATCTTGTGCAAAATATTGCTAAATAGGATGGCGAGTGCAGTGGACGCACACTTGAGAGAAGAGCAGGGTGGTTTCAGACCAGGTAGATCGTGCACAGACCAACTAAATCTAATCCGAATGATCCTCGAACAATGCAACGAAATGCAATGTGAAGTTTTTACATTGTTTATCGACTTTGAGAAGGCATTCGACCGTGTGAAGTGGTCCAGCATATGGCGCACACTCAAAAAGAGAGGAATACCGGAGAAGATCATCGGACTCATCAAGTGTCTGTATGAAGGGTCCTCCTGTAGAGTGATGCACAAAGGCCGTCTCACTGATCCCATCCCAGTGACTGCAGGTGTGAAACAAGGATGTCTACTGTCTCCAATTTTGTTCCTTATGGTCTTGGACGACGTTATGTGTAGAGTGACCTGCAAATGCCGAAGGGGTTTACCATGGTCTCACGGCAAAGACTTAGAAGACATCGACTTTGCTGATGACCTGTGCTTAGTCTCTACAAAACGTTCTGACCTTCAGTCCAAGACAAACGACCTAGCCACGGAAGCTGCGAAAGAGGGCCTTCGCATCAATATAAGCAAGACCAAGGAGATGCGTCTTAACTCCCTGGATAACCAGCCGCTCCAAATTAATGGCGAAGATGTCGAACGGGTTGAGAAATTCACCTATCTCGGGGGAGTAGTGAACCCAATAGGAGGAACAGAGATGGACATCGAAACCCGCCTAAACAAAGCTAGAGGTGCTTTTGCCCAGTTAAAGCCGGTGTGGAGCTCTAACGTCATGACCCGGCGTACAAAAGTGAGGATTTTCGAGTCTAACGTAAAGTCAGTCTTGCTATACGGTTGCGAAACATGGTTCGTTCGGAAAGACCTATCCAGCAAGCTACAGGTATTTGTCAACAAATGCCTAAGGCGAATTTTGCGGATTTACTGGCCACGAACCATTTCGAACACGGAACTGTGGAGGCTGACTAAGCAGAAACCCATCGACCAGGAAATCCTCACAAGAAAATGGAGGTGGCTGGGTCATACCCTGAGAAGACACGATGTATTCCCGTCGAAGCAAGTGCTCAGCTGGCAGCCAACCGGGAAACGTAAACGAGGCCGCCCAAAAACAACCTGGCGACGTTCTGTGGAGAATGAGGCAAAGGTTGTGGGATTGAAGTGGGAGGATCTCGCAGCCGCTGCCCAAGATCGAGCCAGATGGAGAAATCTGCTCAAGGCCCTTTGTCCCTGCTGAGGGACGTCAGGATGGATGTATGTATGTATGTATGTATGTACACATTTGGACTAGAGTTAGTACTTAGTCTAAGGGCTGATTTACTAAATGATGATAAGCTAGTAAAGTGATTACTTAAAACATTAACCCATAATGAGTCTTTTAAGAAAATTTATTAAGATTATGCAGATGTATAAATTAAATGATGAGGAGAATATGACCGAATCTATGATTGAGATTATTGGTAAGAGAGTGGAAAAAGTGAATGAGTTTGTATATCTGGGAAGTTTGTTTACTAGAGATAGAAAGTGTGTTGAAGATATCGAGAGAAGAGTGAAAAAGGGTAATGCAATTAATGGAGCACTGGATAGTCTAATGTCCAGAGTCAATCGGTGTCCAAAAAGGCCCGAATGGTTGTGCATGATGCTGTTCTTGTTCCTACGCTTATGTATGGCAGTGAATGTTGGGTGTGGCAGAAGAAGAATGAAAAAAGAGTGGGAATTAACGGCGTGAGTATATGTATATCGCATGTTTGTATGTTAATTTAAACCATTTTTGTCTATGATCCAACACATGTTTTAGATCTAAACAAGGTTGTAAGTCTGAAGGTTATGATGATGTAATCTGCATTTATTATCAGGTTTCTGACCTGGTTAATTATAACCAGACCAGGTTATGGTCTCTTGAAGGTAAACAAGAAAAACATTAACACACATGAGTAAAAACAATGTTTGCATTTTGTTTTCGGCGTAGTTTTGTATCTAAATTTATAAATCAATCCATGGTGTCTTAGAAATATTACAATCGATGAATCAGATCAAAACATATAAATTTATCGGTGTAGAAGTAGAATTGGATAGTTCAAGAGTTCAAGGTTGTTCAATTTAATGCGTGACGTCATTTAGCTTCGATCTCGAAAACGCATAATGAGTCATCGCCTTAACAACATATAGGAAATATTTAGAATTCAAACCAAAGATTTTTAATTAACTTGCTATAACAACTCAAATTTCAAAACATGTTCGTCCAGTTACCTCATTTATAACAGAAACTTCTACTTAAGATACGTAATTATAGCAGCCTGAGAGATGAACATATTCACTGTTGTAAAATATAGCCCAAAAATAGGCTTGCGATAAGAAAGATCTGTCATGCTGCCTCCCAGGAGATGTCCTGTTTTTGGAGGCGTTCTGGGCTGTTCTGAATAATAGCAATGTCTTGAGAGCGTTGGTTCTTTAAAACTGTTAGTAACTTGCCTATTTGACTAGCTCGATATATTTACCTTAAAGCCTTGTCAGACATAGCTTTTATATGAATATTATAGTCATCCTGGTTTAAAACTAGAATGTCTTAGTGTTAAGACGGTTATTTTAGCAAGACCTCTCGGGTACATCTTTGGCAACGAATTGAATTTATAGCGAACATTTCTTTCAACTACTTTTAGTACCATTCACACTATTTTTTGGTCTAAAATTATAGAAATTATCAAATAGACCAGATGGTATTGATAGGAAGGGTTACCAAATCAAACAATTATCATTTCAGTTACCTCTAGACTACATACTTGCTACGAAACATATCGCAGCAATGAACTATTGCTGGATCTAAACATATAACATAACATAAACGTTCACGCCGAGTATCCCCGAAGGGGTTTGGTAGAGGTATTAATACATCTGAACATCACGTGACTTTGTCATTTGGTGTTCAGAGTACCCACGTTTTGCATGGACAGTGTACTCACGTGATGAGGGGCAGGCCTATCGCCGTTTTGTATGAATACACTGTCACATGACTAAGTACAACTTAGCCATGTGGGTTTCCTCACGATGTTTTCCCTCACCGTTAACAACCGTGATAAATTAACCACACATATGTCTTTAGAAAAGACAAATTGGTGTAGGCCCGACCCGGGATTTGAACACTAGTCGTTTGCGCGATAACCGGTGTTCTACCCATTGAGCTATCACGTCGCGTCGTCTTCGTCTGGATCTACTTATACTACTATTGTTTGAATTGTTTATTAGCGGCTGCTTTCAGTGTAGTATGTTCGTATACATTAAGTCACTGATATAAGCAATACATAATTTCAAATATGGCTTTGAGGAAACGGAGATCCTTTTTAAACGGTTTTATTTAGCTTAGCCCGTTGGTTTTATACTTGGGTCAAAATTTGTAATTTAAATTCCCTTCCTGCCAACCGATTTAATATGAAATTTAGCATACTCTTTGGGTTTTGGTGACAAAATTCAAGATGGCCGCCGCTAAGAATTTATTTTAGTCTAGTCTATGCGTATGTTTATAATGCCGACGACTGTATCTATTTTATTATTTTTTAGATTTTAGTACATTTATCTTGAACTTTACAATGTATGTTTGACATAAAACCGTTTAAAGTTTTTTTTACTGTGTAGTGTCGGCTTAGAATAACACTACCCCATTTCTTCCGGTGGGTGTACGTAAGAGGCGACTAACGGTATCGGGGCTTTTTCACCAACAACCTTTATTTTAATGTTTTTTGACATGAATTCCTCATGTGGGGATTATTACTCATAAATAAAAGATGTTATTAAAGGAAAGAAAAATTTCGACACTGGCGGGGTTCGAACCCGCGACCTTCGGGTATACGCCCCCGTCGCTCTGCCAACTGAGCTACAGTGTCAGTTGGCATCCAGCGCGAAATTTCTCTATCCTTTGTTTCTTTTTTTTTATTACACGTTCAAGTAGTGTTTGCGTTTCCTACCTCCGAATTTTAACTAATTCGGACGAAGCCGCCAGTGTCGAAAAAAAAATTTTTCTTTCCTTTAATAACATCTTTTATTTATGAACCTTTATTTTACCATCTTTTCCCCACTCAACTTTCCAAACGTGGCTAAGGAAATTCGAATTCCTTAGCTCTGGCTACCCCTTCTAGGGAATTTTAGCCGTGAGTATATGTATGTTTTTTTTTTGTAAATTTTTATATAAATCTATTTTCAATTACAGTAATATACGAATTCCCATCGTTTAAATCGTATATAACCAAGTGGTGACAGAATATGATGCGACATTGTAGTCTCTCACTGTTCAATCAACTATCTCATTTGTTGGTCTGTTCAGTGCAATCACGTGATAGTGCCTTTCGCCGCTTTCTATGATTACACTGTTAACATAAAACTAATTGTAAGTAATTCAACCATTTGGTTTTCCTCCCGATGTTAAACGTCACAAACTTGATATAAAAAAAACAAATATGATTATTCGCTGCATAATTTCTATTTGTCTTTACCAGGCATCCATAGTGGCCTCAGTGTACCTAGTGGGCTACATGCAATGGAGCGTCGCGTGGCTGATCACCCCGGTGCTGCTGTCAGTGCTGCGCGACCAATGGCGGAGGGAGAGCGAGTACAAGCGCACTTTGGCTAAGGCAGCCGCAGTGTCTTCTGAAAAGGATATCGTACTTGCTAGACTTAGTGACCTGCCGTCATGGGTGAGTTTGCAGCACATTTATTTTAGCCACTAGACGTGCACTACATACTACATCGGTCTCATCTAAAGAAAGATCTCCACAACGACCATACACATACACTACCACGCTGGCCTAGTGCAAGATGGCAGATATTAACAAATACTAATGTGTTAGCACCCAGGACCGACGGATTTACGTGTCTTCCGACTCACGATATGTCTTTTTTTGGATTATAAGATGATTCAGCCTGCAATATTGTACCAAACTAGTTCACGGCTATATATTTGGGATAACGAGTAGTTGAAGCTTTAGATTTTTTTTCCCTCAGCCTTTTTTAAGGAGTTTAGGGGGGCGAATATTGCCCTAAGTCCCTCTTAAAAAACTCGCGGAATGAAATACGTTAGGGATATTCTAGACCGCACACCACAAAACAGGCTATGAATCCCCAGAAATTGCATCGAAGACTTCGCGTCCTGAGCTCAACGCTCTTACTATTGTTGAAACACGGAGAAAATACTGTTATTTATGTGAAACGGGCTGTATTTTTATCTGGTTCACCTATGTAAATTATATAATATGTATCTATACCTGCGGTTATACATTCAAAAAAGGTATAGATTCAGCTTCAGAATTAGAAATTCCTCAGCTGCGTATTGAAGTTAGAAAGACCTAAAAACCTCAAAACCCAAAGTGACATACAACAGTCACGCGAAAAAATACGGTTAT
Organism: Bedellia somnulentella; assembly: GCA_963576735.1. Lineage (NCBI taxonomy): Eukaryota > Metazoa > Arthropoda > Insecta > Lepidoptera > Bedelliidae > Bedellia > Bedellia somnulentella. Next base: position 6,520,989 of record OY755172.1, on the reverse strand, counting down.
CTGAAAACATGTAAGGAAATACAAGGGTTCTTTTAAATTTTAAAGCATCTTAATTAACTAAGAGTTCTAGGCTCACTGTCAAATAACAAATTAGAAATACCACTTGAATAACAGAAGTAAATATAGTTGAAAGTAGCGAAACGTAGCGAATCGTGTACATTATTCTAATTCTAATATTAGAGAATCTCTTTACTAAAGGTCAAACACCCGACTGGTTACCTAGATATTGGGCAAACACAATTTAAAGGCATTATTGTAGTAAACGATACTGTCAGTTGTTTGCTCTGTTCTGTTGGCTTAGAATAACACTACAGGATTTTTTACAGTGGGTGTTTTGAAGCGACTAAAAGTATTTGGGCTCAAGGCTATAAATCACAAAAAGGATTCACCAGATCTTAATAATAAGAATTTCTCCTACCGTTTTTGGACGTTCAGTGGAAAAACGATTGTATTGCATAGCAATGGGTAAATATAGATCGCCAGACACATCTTCCAACAATCGTTTTAAAATCCTATGTATATTATTATCCAGTGAAATCTTTCATTGCTAGCGTCGATCTAATTTTACTATATTCTATGGTTTCAACACCGAGTACAACTGACTATAAAAATAACAATATGTTTTTCCAGATATAGCATAAAACATGTATATATATTTTGGTACCAACGTACTAGTAGTAAAATGGTTGAGTCTGCATTATTAAAATGTTATAATCAATTATTGAAAACAAATATTCACGGTTATACATTCTGTGTACTAAGTATCGGGAATTTGTCAATAAAACAAAAAATACGAATTATTCATCTAAATTTATTTTATCGCCTTCAAAGTAAGCCCCATCGCTTGCAATACAACATCTCCACCGCTTCACCCAGTCTTCCATACATTTTCATAGGCTATTTGCGGTATGGCCTTAAGCTCATTCAGCGAATTTTCTTTTATGGCTTCTATCGACTCAAAACGTTTTCCTCGAAGTGGTAATTTTAACTTGGGAAATAAAAAAAAGTCAGACGGCGCCATATCAGGTGAATACGGTGCTTGGTCGATAACTTTTGTTGAATTTTTCGCTAAAAACTCTCTCACTATAATGGCTGTGTGTGATGGTGCATTATCATGGTGCAGCATCCATGAGTTGTGATGCCACAAATCTGGACGTTTTCGGCGGATACTCTCACGCAAACGCTTCATGACGCCTAAATCATACTTTATTTACTGTTTCTCCCTCTAGAAGGAATTCGGAGTGAACCACACCACGGTAGTAAAAAAAAACTGTCAGCATCACCTTGATTTTGGAGCGACTTTGCCGCGGGTTTTTGGGTTCGGCTCGTTTTCGAGACGCCATTCTGAAGACTGTTGGCTTGTTTGCATGTCGTACTCATAAACCCATGTCTCGTCGCCAGTTATTATACGTTTCATAAAGGTCGGATCTGTAGAAGCTCGGGAAACCATGTCTTCAGCGACATGCTTTCGCTGCGCTTTTTGAACAAAATTGAGCTCTTTTGGAACTAGTCGAGCGGCGACGCGATTCATGCCTAAAATGTCAATGAGAATGTTGTGGACGGACTTAAAAGATATGTTCACCTCACAAGCCAACTCTCTCAGACTCATACGTCGATTTTCGAGCACTAGCTTCTTGATTCTGTCGATGTTTTCTTTGGTCGTAGCGGTTGAAGGTCTACCAGAACGAGGCAAGTCTACTACTACTTCTCGGCCTTCTTTAAAAGCCTTATACCATTCATAAGCCCTTGTTTTCGATATACATGATTCGCCGTAGGTATTTCGCATCATTTTGAGTGATTCACCACATGAAATATCATTCGAAACACAAAATTTAAGGCACACTCTTTGTTCAACAATATTTTCCATTGTAAAAATCGCCGATCACTCAAAACTATGACCAACAAAAAATGTAGTTTAAAACAAATTAAATGACAGATCCCGCTCAAATTTTGCTCGCTAAATCAGTACAGTGCTACCAACATGCAAATTTGAACGACTTCTTTTACGCGGGTCTTTTTATTGACATATTCCCAATACTTTTTACACAGAGTAGTACATCTCTGGAAGGGGTAACCAGAGCTTCGGAATAAGATATTCCTCAGCCACTTTTGGAAGTTGAGTCGAGGAAAGATTGTAAAACAAATGTTTTTGGTAATGGGTCCAACCGCATCGCTCAAAATCACTTAAAAATCCCTAATACCCTTACGCCAGATTTCTGAATTGAGTATTCAAGCTGAGAACGAAATTTTCTTGAAATTAAATCAAATAAAGCTAAAATGACTATTATTTTATCAAAGAACTTTAGCACTATTTAACCTTCAATGTTATTTCAAAGACATTTTTTTAAATAAAATATCGAAAATCATAGGTTTGTTTAGTATAACATCGTTATAATTTAATTAACAATAAAGCCTGAACCAGATTTTATTGTTCTCACTGGGTGCTGGTTATCAAAAACTAACAATTTGCCAATATTAAATGGTAACAGCAGTTTTGCAACAGAATCCAATTGTAATCAAAATGACGGCGTGGTTGCGTACATTAGAAATGGAATAAATTGTTATTCTTATGAACCAGAGATAAAAGATGCCAACTGCCTTGTCACAATTATTGATAGTTCTGTAGCAATTGTTTCCATATACCGCTCTCCTAGTTTTAAAAAAATAGAAAATTTTATTCATTCTCTAGACTTGCTGTTGTCATCTCTAAGTAGATTTAAAAGTGTTATTTTGCTGGGTGATTTGAATATAGATATTATAACTGATCCATTAAATTATCACGCCTAAATTATCGCGCTCAAACTATCTTAACCTTACATCAATACATGGTCTCTGGCCAGGACATAAATTCCTTACAAGAAAGGATGCTTGTCTTGATCATGTCATGCTAAAATCTAATTTCATTGCTAAAATACTAGTAATCGAAAACACTTTAACCGATCACAGTACAATATACTTGTCCTTTAAATCACTTAAGCCGAATAGGATTATTAAAAATACCATCCAAAAAATAAATTATTGTGAAATAACTAACATTATTAAAAATACGGATTTCACTCAAGTATTAATTGACAATAATTGCAACTCAGCTACAGATCGTTTTATAAGTATCGTGAGCAACATAGTAAAAGAAAATACAGAGGTAAAGACATTGATCCGGCGAAAAATTGCTCTGAAGCCTTGGATAACCCCCTGTTTACTCCGTTGTATGACGAATAGAGATATGATGCAACAAAAATTAAAAAAGTTCCCTCTAGATCTGGTCCTTAAACTAACTAACTATAAGCAGGTATAGAATTTTTTGTAATTCATTGTTGCGTAAATTAAAACATAATTATAAAAAATGTGAGTTGGAGAAAGTCCATTGATCTCTTACTAAGCGATAAATCACCACAAGAAACAGCAACAAACTTAAACATACATTTTGCTAACATAGGGAAATCTCTTGCTAATGACATCCGAAAATCCAATCCAAACAAAATAGACTGCGACAATGCTAAAATTAAACAAATGAATTCATTCGTGTTGCTTGAAACTAACTTAACTGAAGTAGACACTATCATAAATAGCCTTCATTGTAAATTGTCCACAGGCCACGACATGATTTCATCGGTGATTTTTAAGCAGAACAGATATTATTTAAATAGTCCTCTAGTACATCTGATAAATCTGGTTTCGTTAATGGTGTTTTCCCAAACATCCTTAAACATGCGATTTTAATACCAGTTCACAAAGGTGGTGATAAATGTTCTTTTAATAATTACCGACCTATTTCGCTTCTCCCCATCTTATCAAAAATTTTAGAAAAACTTATAAATACTCAATTAATGAAATATTTGGAGACTTGTAATATATTATCCTCAAACCAGTATGGATTTCGTAGAGGTTTATCGACTTCGCATACTGTGAGCCAACTAACAAACATGGTTGTTGAAAATTTGGATGCGGGAAGAAAATGCATTGGAATATTTATTGATTTAGCAAAAGCATTCGATACCGTTTCAATAAATTATTTGCTTAAAAAATTGGAAAACTATGGCATTCGCGGTGTCCAGCTTGAATTACTAAAGGACTATTTGACCAGAAGAACACAGTCAGTGAAACTAGGTGAAACGGTTAGTGACACCTATCACGTTACTTACGGTGTTCCACAAGGAAGTGTGTTGGGTCCTACTCTTTGTACTAGTGTACATAAATGATCTATGTAATTCAAAGTTGGATCAGGGACGACTTTTCACTTTTGCAGATGATACTGCATTAGTTTTTTGGGGCGATAATTGGCAAACTGTTAGAAAATATGCGCAGGCAGGGTTTAATAAAGTCCGTCATTGGATGTCAGACAATTTGCTAAGTCTTAATTGTAGCAAAACCAATTGTCTCACTTTTAGTATAAGAAAAAATGGTCAGCCTGCAACTGATATCGATATAATAGCTCATAAAAATAATTGTAGATCCAATGATAGGGAAACCTGTGAGTGTGAAAGATTGGAAAGATGTTCTACTGTAAAATATTTAGGTGTAATCATCGATCAGCATCTTACTTTTAGGCTACACATACAACTCCTTACTTCTAGAGTTCGTAAACTAATAGCTGTTTTCAACAATCTAAAACAAGTTATCGATAAAACTACTTTTAAGATGGTTTACTTTGGACTTTGTGAATCAATATTGTCGTATTGCATTGATAGTTGGGGAGGAAGCGCTAAAACTGTACTTTTGCCTTTAGAAAGGGCACAGAGAGCCGTTCTGAAAGTTAATCTTAATTTACCCTATCTTTACCCTACTAGTGAGCTATATAAATCTGCAGATGTACTATCTGTCAGACAAATATACATTTGGCCAATTATCCGTCTAATGCACAGAAGTAGTTGTAGTACCAGAATATCGGTTAACGAAATGAGCCGCACAAATGTAAACAACATCTTTAAAATACCAAAACTCAAGACTGAATTTTCAGGGAGATTTTATATATTTTTAGCTAAATATGTTTATAACAAAATAATTAAATTATTAAATATTAAAGACTTACAAATTAAAAAGACACATTGTAAACTGGCTAAAACTATTATCGTATGATGATACTGAACAGTTTTTAACTGTCCAAAAATAAAACATATTCTATATTTCTGTCTCTCACTCACACACACACACACATACCTACACACACACATAAACACCCACACATACACACTCACACAATACACGTTTGTTAGTATAGTAGTAATTTAAACTTGATTTATAATTTTTGATTTTTATTAATTTTGTTTGTTAGTTATAGTAGTAATTTAATTTTAATTTTCTGTCTGTTATAATAGTTTTGATTTAAAATCTGTATGCCAATCATGTAAGGTCACCTGCAATACAGGATTTTCGGTTGATTCTCGTTGATGTAAATTTTGATAAAAATAAATGATTTTGATTGATTTGATTGATTATGAGATGACAAATTCGTGAAATGTTTTGCGATCAGCAACATGTCGCTACGTGATTCTATAGATCGATGACATCATTAAGAACAAAAGTTGAACAATCTTTAAAAAATCATAACTTAACAATCACTCATTTAAAATAAGAAATATTCAAATTAGTCTTTTATCTTCGTGTTTGGTATATTTTTTTTTATAATTACAATAAAAACTATTGAGCCCACAATCAGTATTTTCGGAAATAATGGTTATAATTTGTTATAGGTATTCTTCCCAGATGTTGAGCGTGCAGAATGGTTGAACAGAGTAAGTAATAGTCGTATCTATTCTATTTAACTATAGCTTGTTTACTTCTGAACATTGATATGTATATCGGCAGATGTATGAGAGTAATAATGGAATGTATGTATGTATGTATGACATTTGGCTTTGACACGAACACATCGTGCTCAATAAAATATATATATTTAAAAATATTTATACAAGCCAAAATTATAATATGCCACTGATATTTATTTGTTGAAGAGTCTGCGGTTCATACAAACATTTGGTTGGCCATAATTGACCAAGCTGAGGGAAAGAAATCCATAGAAATAAATTTTAAATATTTTGTCAATTTCATAAATCAGCGTTGCGCAGTTGTCGCCTTTTCCCATAGTTACCGAGGAAAATCACCAAGAGGACATTAACAAAAATTTGAGGTATCTATAGAATCAATTACTCATGACCAAGGAAACAACGAAAAATCAAAACGATAAGAGGAAAATTTTATAAGTGCTTGTTATTTTTTATGATATGTTTTTAGGTGATTTTTTTAGAATGCTTTTAAATGCCTCTAAATGATTTAAGTGCCATTTCTCAAACAGAAGATTTGGTGTCCTCACAATCGGAAAAATGTCCTCATTGTTCTCAACCACGGTTTTTTAAGGGAAAACGTGGTCTTAATATCCATATTTCGAAATGTCACAATCGTCATATCACTCCACAAATCATTCCAACAAATTCACCAGCATCATCCCACACCTTACCTAGTGTAAGTTACCATGTCGACTCAAAATTATTTTGGAAAGAACTGTCTAAATTAAAATCATCTGTACCAATAATCAAGAGAATACCTCGTGGTGCACGTGTGTCAGTTGCATCGTCACTCACTAGAACTATAAAAACGGTGGTTGAGAGCAATGATTTTGAAAGCTGGAAAAATTTGCTTTTATTTAGTTTCAAAACTCTGCATGCACCTAAAAATTCTAAATTATCACTTACACAGACAATTAAACACAGATTTTGTAACTAAATTACCACAAAACCGTTTCGATATAAACCGTAAAATTAAAAGTAAAATATCAGATGGCGACATTAGAGGTGCTGCACAATTAATATTTTCTAGTGACACCTTAGCTCCCGACACCCCAAAAACGCTGCTTTCGCTGCAGTCGAAGCCGAGGCGACAGCACAGGAAACGCTGGCAGCGATACTGTCCTTCAGGAACGGATCTGCTGGTGGCCTCGATGGTCTTACACCACAACATCTAAAAGATCTTTTGTGTGGGGCCGTCGGGGAACACAGATATGCGTTACTTGCTCAGTTGACCCGCTTAGTGAACCTGATGCTGTTGGGTCGGGTCTGTGATGATATTTTGGATATCTTATACGGCGCAAACCTTTGTGCATTAAAAAAAAAGACGGTGGTATATGGCCAATACCTATCGGCAACACAATTCGCCGCGTAGTGTCAAACATTTGTTGCAAGTATATTCTACCGGATCTTGCAACATACTTTGAACCGAAACAGCTGGGTTTTGGCACTCGCGGTGGTTGTGAAGCTGCAGTAAGCCAAGCCTTTTGAAGGTGGATGTTAAAAATGTATTCAACTCAGTGGATCGGCAGCCTTGTTGACTGAAGTTAAAAAAAACTCCTCATATTTTCAACTATAATTGGCAATCTTATAGCAAACCTTCGAAATTATTATACAAAGAAAATTTAATTTCATCTTGTATCGGCTGTCAACAAGGAGATCCCCTAGGACCAGCAATATTCAGCCTAGCTATCCATCCATACATTGAATCAATCGCCTCTAAATTCAATGTATGGTACCTAGACGACGGGACCATAGGTGGTGAAGCGAATACAGTATTAAACGATTTTCAAAATTTAAAATTATCTTTTTCATCCATTGGCCTAGATTTTAATTTCAATAAATGCGAATCATATATTAAAAACTGTCTGCCCAATGAAAAAAAACTGAAATAATAAATAAATTCAACGAAATAGCACCAAACATTAAGGTCCTACATAATGATTCGCTTCGTCTCCTTGGAGCCCCTCTAAACGAAAATTCTCTACCAAGTTTTATTCAAGATAAAATTTCAAACTTCAACCAATATTCGGAGCGTTTACAATCTATTAATCCCCATTTGGCCTATACAATTATAAAATTCTGTTTGTTCGTCCCCAAATTCACCTATTTTTTAAGATGTTGCGACACTTGGAGGCTTGTTTCGGCTTTAAATGATTTAGACAATATTATACGAGATACGTTAAGCAAAATTCTAAATTGTAAATTTGATGACAAAAACTGGGATCAGGCTACCCTACCAGTTCGGTTTGGAGGTTTGGGCGTACGCAAACCATCCGACGTGGCTTTACCTGCTTTCTTGTCATCAGTACATTCTACAATTGATCTGTACAAAAAAAATGTCAGTCTCTCTTTAGGTGACACAGCGATCCGTGGAATGGACGATGCCAAGACTGCATGGATTGCATTGCTTGGTCCAGATTCGAGTGTTCCGACAAGCATGGCTTCTCAGAGGTCTTGGGATGACATACTGTGCGGGCGGATTCAATTAAACCTCTTGAACTCTGCTTCCGATCCTGCACACCGTGCTCGCCTCATGGCCTCTATGGAGCCTGAGTCGGGATACTGGTTGAATGCATTACCTTCTGAGGAGATTGGTACGTTACTGGACAGGTCGACTTTTTGTTTGAGAGTTGGTGCCAGAATCAATGAAATTCATCGTTGTCGTTGTGGAGTACAGGTTGACCAATGGGGCCACCACGGACTTTCATGCCCCCGCAGTGCAGGTCGCCTATCACGACATGCTGCCTTAAATGATATCATCCGTCGGGCTCTTATCAGCGCCCACGTGCCAGCGATCTTGGAACCTCCTGGATTAATGCGGGACGATGGCAAGAGACCTGATGGTTTGACGTTGTTGCGTTGGAGAATTGGCAGGGCGCTAATATGATTGCCTTGCCATTTATCCGGGTCGGCAGCGCGGGAAGGTACTGCTGCTGCCAACGCCGAGAGTTTCAAACGGCGTAAATACTCAGTTTTAAGAAATGACTATCATTTCATACCTTTCGCCGTTGAAACTCTCGGCCCGTGGGGCAACGAGGCGCGGCTATTCTTTAAAGAACTGTCCGCACGCCTTGTGGAAGTGTGTGGTGATCCCAGCAGCTACCTCGGCCAACGCAGTAGCTTGGCCATCCAAAGAGGAAATGCTGCTAGCATATTGGGTACGTTACCCTACACCGAGAACGATGAATTTTACGTTTTTCGTTTGTAATGTATATAATTAGTTTTATTAATTTAATTTATATACCATGATTGTAAATATTTATAATTGTTAAGGTTGAATAAACAATAAATAAGTCTGAAAGTAAAATAGAAGTAAAATTAAAGTTTTATTGTCGCGGAAAAAAAGATCCCAATAATGAAAAGTATTCAGTATCGTTTTTTTGACTCAATATTTATGGGATCGTTTTAGAAAAGCTCAAATAAAAGTAGTTACTTTGATCATTTAATTCAAGCGATTGATGTGATCCAAATAATTCACCCAGTCGAATTTCGGCATCATAGCATCATATTTATAGCGAACACGTCATGTTTGCTAGATGCAATCATAAAATTTCAGCGCTTAATACTATTATGACTTAAGAAGTGAATCAAGCGTTTGGAATTTTATCACACTATTTTCCGTGTTTGTTTCAACACTTATGTTTTCTTTGATATCACGTATTGTTGTTCACATTATAAACTCTAACTAGGAATTATTACTAATCAATTGAACAAATAAAAAGATTCGACACCAGCGGGACTCGAGGAAGATCATCCACGCGGCTCTAAGAACAGGCTCGGCACGCGCGGGATGGGCGTCGGGATTGCTCCCATGGCCCAGCTTCATCACGGGGGGGAATGTCCCCCCCGGTCATTGAGCACCTCCCCAGGCGATGGAGGGAAGGGGTGGCTATTCCTATTTCTGGGAATTAGCCACTAAGGAGGGTGAGGATACGTGTTACGCACCTCACCCTCGGGGCCGATGTCGGGGCGGTGGGCAGTGGAAGAAGCGGCGGCGCAAGACACGCACAAATTAGTACTAAAGAAAACCTACCCAATTCAAATAAATTTTTATGCATCTGTGTTAGTTCAACGACTGGACGGATTCAGTTTGAAAATGTGATGGCTTATCCTATTTTTATCTGTATCTGCCATTCACTCATGTCGAACCCTCTACCGAACACACTCACTGAATTTACGAGCACAATGTCGAATTTTATTTATATCCAAGGAATCGATCAATGTCACAGTGTCGAATTTTATTTATATCCATTCCGTGATGAAACCACACCTCATTGTGATTGGTTTGGTTGCAGATATTGCTACAAGTGTGGCCAAATGTGAATCTCTACGCTCGCACCCTCCTCAAGGATACCATAGGACCGGCGGTGGCTGAAAGTCTCTCCAATTATAAGCTCAATGGCTTCAAATTCGAAAGAATGATACTCGGCACTATTGTAAGTATCTCATTATTTCCAGTTAACGTAATGACGTTTCTATGATTGCTTTATTATAGAAATGAACGCATTTTATTACCTATTATAAGACCATTTGAGATAAGCCTATGCAAGTATGTATAGTCAATGGTTTATCAAGCGTGTATAATATATGTAAGTATGTATAGAAATTGATTATCAAGCGTATTAAATATCATTCAATCAATAATTTTACGACAGCTCTGATTTACCTAAAATTAAAGTCATGGACACTACTTTGAAAGGAAAACCGATCCATTTTTGATTAGCAAACACCGTTAAAAAGATCATATTGTTGATTTTTATCGAATAACATATAAACATACATTTACTCACGTTACTAGTTTCTGTTGGGCGTAGGCAGAGACTATTAAGATTTATAGAGAACAGGCGCTTTGTATTATCGTAGTAAAGATATCTAGGAGCTTAATCTATTTTAATCTTTTTTCATACGAACCCTTTTATTCTTTACAATTCATAAACCTACGAGACAGACGATTCGCGATGACTCTTAGACAAAACTGTTTGTGCACATGGTTCAGAAGTGTGACATGTCTTGTCTTGTAGTTCTTTAAGAGCGAATTATAACCTTTGTTGAAGAATAACACCACTCTCTCTGGGTCCTTTTGTGAAGGACGGTTTTGAGCAGTTTTGAAAGACCCACAGTATTGGTTTCCACCCGCCTTCAAAGTATCCAAGGATTAACACTCAATAATATATGGAATAATTTTCGGAATTACTGCTTTCCAGTAGTTTTTGTTAAAAATGAATTCAAAAGCTTCCTCAACTTATCGATAACGAACACAACACAAAACATTGTACATTGCTCCGCTATCAGGTTTTTAGAAACAGGCTATGTGAGATAAATGAACCGATTCTGATGATTGTTTCAAAACACATCCCTCACTATCCATCTTCACACATCTCTGGTTGATTCGCAACAAATACGTTGCCTGATATTATTAATTACGCGGGGGACACTTGCTTACGTCACTATCCCTGAACTACGGTCATTTATTAGTACTTCAACTACTTTGACACGTATACAAAGCTGACACACGGGAACAAACCTAGTATTGTTAGACTATGCTATTTACTATTTTCAGGCGCCGCGGGTCGGTGGAGTCAAGGTGTACGATAAGAACCTCTCGAGGGATGAAATCATCATGGATATAGATCTGTTGTAAGTTGTTTTATGACATTTGTAGGTTTTTTCCATATCATGAAACTAAATATGGTCACTTTCTTTGTTTCGTATTTTACTCTACGCAAAACCCTCTAGACGTAAAACAAAATAATTACGGTAGAAAGATACGAAAATGTACTTTAGTACCATAATATTGAATATTCATAATTTGAAAATTCTGGAGGTTTTAACTAGTGTTGATGAGGATTCCTCTTCCTCAAAATTAGGAATTTCCTCATATTTTTGAGGTTCCTCATCCTCATCCTCTTCCTCCAAATTTAATTTTAAAAAATCCTCTTCCTCATCCTCTTCCTCATATTTTAAGAGGAATTTTAAAGGAATCAGAGTTATAAGTTTTGTTGAAACGAAATGTGTGTGAAAGAAACAGAAAGAGAGACAGAGAAGTCTCGCCGTATGAAATAGTCAAAGGAAGACAGAGATGGAAACATGTAAACAAGTTCAATACTGGCGTAATCTGCGTAATGTTACTTGTTATTTTCTTCCTTTTCCTCATCCTCATCCTCTTCCTCTTAGTCTGCCAGATTCCTCATCCTCATCCTCTTCCTCAAAATTGATTTTGAAAAATTCCTCTTCCTCATCCTCCTCCTCATAACAAGTTCCTCAACAACCCTAGTTTTAACCATTAACCAATTTCATTTAAATTAACTAAAATGTTCATCTCACTCATCTCATGTGCTATACTTTATATTTTTATTATTTCAGTTATGCTGGTGACTGTGACATATCCTTCGTCCTGCAAGGGATTCGAGGTGGAATAAAAGATCTGCAAGTTAGTAAATTATTCATAACGTTTCAATAATAACTTAATCTTTAGTGACAAATTCTCAATTTAAAATCAATTTTGTACCATATAGTTTCAGTATCAAAAATGCAAGTACTCGTATACTTTGTTTTCTTATTGCTGAAACAATGTTTTATAACTAGTTTTTAATGAGTTTATCTTAAAGAATTCTCAAGTTTTTTTATCTGTATCATCAAAATTAAACTGAATTACTGAATCGAAGAAGACCAAAATCGAACTATTCAGCGAAGTTTTAGTAGGGTGGTAAAAGCATTATTTGATACCATATTTTGAGATCAAATTTCGGGTATAAGCTTTCAAGCTTTAGTAGATATCTCTAGGCACGGTGATGGCGGTTGCGATTTAAGCAAATCGAAACAAGTTGAAATTTTGTCAATATTAAAATCGGTCTCTCTTCTTCTTCTTCACAATCCTCTTAAGCCAAGTCAAAAAGCACGCTACATATCTTTAAACACGTATATTTTCCCGTTAGATTCACGGCATGGTTCGCGTGGTGATGCGCCCGCTGATCTCCAAGATTCCTCTCGTCGGTGGTCTGCAAGTGTTCTTCCTGAACAACCCGTCCATCGATTTTAATCTGGTCGGAGCTGCTGACGTACTAGATATGCCTGGATTAAGGTAGGTTGTTCTTCTAACCTGTATAAGTGTTTTATGCATACATATACTCACACCATTAGTTTACATCGGGGCAGTAACTATCCAGAGCTACTTTGCACGATCCTGACAAAACTCTCTCGCTTCTTCAAAAATGTTTTCTGTGATCTCTTATTACACTTCGGACAATTATATCTGGTCATCATTTTGTGTAAATGTGTCTTCCGTGGACGTCTTCTACAAATATTTTTTCTGAGCTTCTTTACCTGGTTTTAGTGATATTTTACGTCGCTGCATCGTGGAGCAAATCGCCAGGATGATGGTGTTGCCTAACAAACTACCGATTAAATTGAGCGACGAAATACCTACAGTTGATCTGAGGATGCCGGAACCGGAGGTCAGACTTTGATATATTTAATAAACAAACTTTATTATTCATACTCACGCCCATGATTCCCATTGGGATAGGCAGATACTTTCCAATGAAATAAATTATCATCTTAAATTATGGATACTTGCACTGTTAAGTTATAGTTTTTTTCGATCAGAATTTAAAGTCTGCTAAATAGTTAAATGTACCAAAATGACAACTACTTTCGCAAACACTGGGAAAAGATTTCACGAATATGGGTAAGCTGTAATAGTTTTTTTCTTATCTAACGCCATCTCTAAAGGGATTATACCGTTACCCAGTCATTTTGTAGCTTCATTGTCCAAGAATGACGTTTGCGATGCGAAATGAACCTGCATAAGTATCGACAGACGTAGTCGTAAAAGGCAGCGGAACAACCAGAGATCGCACAGATTATACTCTTACTTTTTCACTAATTAAATTCCAATATTTTTTTACAGGGCGTTCTACGCATTCACCTTGTACAAGCGCAAAACTTGATGAAAAAAGATATTTCAATGATTGGTAAGTGTTTTTAAATTAAATCATGACTCGTAGAAAAAACTCATAATAAAATTGAACTTCTAAAATATGGAATCTTTTAAATTTGTAGGTAAGGGTAAATCGGACCCCTACGCTATTATAACCGTTGGTGCTCAGCAATGGAAGACTAAACACATTGACAATGATGTGAATCCGAAATGGAACTACTGGTGTGAGGTATGTACAATGCTATTGCATGATTGAATATTGCGTCTTACTATTAATTATAACAAATGAAAAATGGTATTTAAAATTTCATCTTGAATTACATTATGATGGAACACAAATGTTAATTAGAAACGTTTAAGCAGTCGGAAAATAGGACATAAATGTCTAAGGTTAGACACCTACATTTAAGTCTAAGTAATGTGATCTAGTCAAGAGTCAAGTAGAAACATCCTAACTTGATAGAAACTGTATGAAAATTATATGTACAAAAGGTTTGTTGCCAACTATTCTTACGCAGAGTGTATTTCAATATATTGGAAGAATTAAATATTAATCACAAGCCAAAATTGGTCATTTACATGACTATTCTCTAATGCATAATGAAAAAGCTATAGATAAGTCATGCCGAACGGAATTCAGTTATAACCTTTTTATGGCCAGTATGATAGAGAGATTTTAATATATAATTCTTATTAAACAATTTTACTTTATATTTTCAAAAGTTAAATATTATTCGAATCTAGCATGGCTAAACTCTTCTTCTGGCATCTAAACCCTTGCTGAATGCCAAAAATATTCTATTTAAGTGCAAACTAAAACAACGAAATGGATGTTTTACGACAGGGCACTAAAAAAAAGTATCAGTGAGAAACAAAAAACAAGTAGTCTTGAAGTACTGTGTTGTTACAAAGAAGGTAAATCATACTCGCTTTAAGAAGGTTCCATCAACAAATATATCTCATTGGTTTTCTCGAATATTGCTTAAGCGTTACTGCTTGTTTTGTTCGCAAATGATAACCTGCTTATTTGGCGAATAAAAATTACTTAAAAATGATGAATGAATTAATCATACAAGAGTTAAGACTATATAAAAGTTTATGTTTTATTTTTTAATGTGAATAGTACGTTTGTGTAAGGTAAGTTGGGTTTTGTCCTGAATGACTTTTATCAATAAGGTATCGAATAATAAACTTTTGAAGAATGTTTAAATATTAAGAAATTTTTGAATAGACACTTGTAAACTAGGAATTAAAAGTCTTACGATTGCAAATTAACCGATGTCCAGGATGATGAAAGTAAATAACAATTTATTCTGTAGATGTCTTATTTTAGCTAAGAAATTTAACAAATGCTATTGTTTTTTTCTAATCTTTTGTTACCTACACTGCCAAAGATTTTAGAGAAGGCGTTGTTTTGAAACAAACTGCACATTTAGATAAATGCTGTCATTCTCCTTTTAAATAATTATTATGTTGCTAAGGCTCATTCCACAATACGTAGTAGAACTAAGCTAGCAACCAATTGCTCTTTTCATTTCGAATTCAATGAATGCAACATACATACACACAGTTTTTACACAATTGCTAAAGAAATTAGAAAGTAGAAATAAGATAGTTGTCTCAATTTCTTTTTTAATCTAAGGGCCGCCATACATTGACTGTTTGAACCTGTCAATAAGGTATGAATGCGTAGCAAAATATAGGCTTCTACATACAGCCATACACGGACTACTCGAGTTGTCGAAGCTTTTCAAGCTGTTTATAATCTGGCGATTTATGAGCATGGCAGATACAAGCTGGTGATAGCGACAGCTCGTGCTCGTGTAATATTGATTTATTTATTGTCAATGTATTGTGTGTAATTATAAGCAACTCCCTGCTATTTCTGTTTGTGCAGTTAACTTACATCTAAAACTTTGTTAGTAAAGAAGTTTTCGTTTAAAGTGATTTAGAAGTTCTCTATGAAACATGTTTGTACGAGTAGATACTCAATTTCATAAGAATTGTATGTTCATCATTTTTTATTATTTTTATATAATCTAGTTTGTTTCAATAATACTTAGATTATGATGTATTACGAAAGAAGAATCGTTGTTTCCCTTCAATAATAAAGCATTTGTAAGTTACCAAATTATCGACCCTTTGAAACCAAACTAAAATGTAGACAATCCACATTCAGTGGTCATTCATTTAGCATAAATTTATACTTGTTTAGGCATTTAAATAGTCGGTGAAAATATGTTTTATTTCTGTTACTTATGTTTGCTTGGAAATGCGCGTTCGATAGGCGCGGGTAATGCAATCGCTGGGGCAAACGTTGAACGTAGAGGTGTTCGACAAAGACGAAGGCAACGACGACGACGCGCTCGGCAGGTAAGGGACGGTAGCGGGCGTGGTCACAACAATGCACGTATTTGAAACTTGTTCAGTTTTATATAGTTGGAGATCGATTTGTACGGTTCTGAAGGCGATTACTTACTTCTTTGTAGAAATCTGCTTTAGTGAGAATTTTGTTGTTCATTAGAGTTTGAATAAAATTTTTATTATCTTGATTTGTCCTAAAATACAGCCTCCAGCGTAATATTTATTATAAATATATTTTAAAAACTTCAAACTGAAACGAGTTTTGAATAATAAAGCTTGCTTAGGGCTTTTGCAATCATTTCGCACAAGCCATTAGAATTGTATTGAAACTTACACTTCTGATGTCTTAAATCCAGTTCATTCGATTAGTGATTTTCTGTAGCCAGAAAATTATCATGAGCACTGCTTATATTATGCTCCAATGGTGATGCGGTCGCTATAGGTATTGTATTTATAATATTAATCAATAATAACGATAACCAGTAACCCTTATATGTATATATACTATTATTCTCAGTTTGCCACAAATTGACACTTAATTTTGCAAAATTTCAGTTTTAGCACCTCTCAATATGTTATAAAGGTGACGTTCACATAACAAGTGTGTTTTGTCTCAAGGCGATAGTAAGTTCGAAGAAGAGTCAAGTGGTGCAGTGTGAGGTGTGGGACTGGGACCCAGGGATGGGCATCCAGAACGATGACTATCTGGGCAGGTCCGTTTTGTATTAGTGTGCCAGCTGGCTTTTGGTGCTTTCATATCAACCTGGAGCATCACCTAACACCTTCACATTGTTTGAGTTACATTTGTTTGATTTGAATTCGGCAACTCTTTGGTGATTTAAGTTGACGATTATTTTTGTATTTTGTTTCAAACGGTTTCTAACAATCAGTTCATTTTTGTGTCATTAAAACAGAATTTGTGGCTATTAATTGCGTTATATTGGTACTCAACAGTAGGACAGTTAACTAACGATTATATTTGCGGCTTATTTTATTTTATGTGTGTTTATATACTAACTCTGTAACTAATAATGTAGATAGAAATAATGCAAATAAATGTTGTTTTGCGGTGTGTGGTGACAGTCGATGGTGAAGAGCAGTGCCGGTTGCAGGATTGACGTCAAACTTTTCGACTGGGATTTCGCGGGGACCGATGAGAAACTTGGCAGGTTTGTCCGCAGCCGCCCGCACTCCCCACCTAGACCGCTTACTTGTACTTATCATCAATGTCAGTAAACAAATATATCGTTTCTTGTTTTCTTTTATAGCAGGACACCAGATCGATGTTACAGCTCGAGCTGCGAATAGGAGGAAGCATACTTTGCGATTGTATTCTCACCATCAGACTATTTTACTGTTTTATCGTACACATTCGCGTACATTACGCACTATCTTCTCTTTGACTGTCACCATATACCGTATTAATTTCGCATGTTCAAGGTACACCCTTCCATTATCGAAGGATCATGTTTCTTATTTTTTGTGGATATGCGCTTGTAGATTTTATATTAAAACAAGTATAACAAACTTTGCTTTTACTAATTTTACAATCGCATGTGAATTTTTTGATTGTTATAAATTTTATTATTCTCTCTTTACTTTAATTTTTATACTTCATTTTTTATATTTTTAAGTTGCTTCCAGTCATAACTTGGTTCTTTTGGGGACATAAGACATTTGTCAAAGCTAAAGGATTGCTTTTTTACTATATTCCAAATAACTATGTGCTAGAATATAAAATTTCAGACCAATAAACTTTTGGGTGATACAAAATTTTAAATCTTTATCTATAGTCCAGAAACAAGTTGAAAAGGCCATAAGAGCTATTGAAACAAATTTGAATTTTAGACCCCTTGAGGTTTTTTGTTAAAAATCTGAATAAACATTGTCCTCCAATAAATATTTTGTATGGCCATATACCAAAAAACTAAATCCTTATCTATTTTTCAAGTCTGTCCGACTGTCCTCCTTATGACTCAGCAAATTATTACCTACTGCGTAGTTGTAACTGAATGGCATTATGTATCTGTATACAGTTTTAGTATTTTTCCGTTTTTTTGGAACTCGCCATCCAGAATTAGAAAAATATTTATTAATTTAAAAGATCAAATCTTCAGCGTCCCCCAAACTTGTTATCTGATAGCTCTTATAACTTGTCTCATTTCTTCCTTCCAATTTCTCGTTGAAAGTGGGAACATCATTAGGAAAAATAAAACTTCTTTAATAACTCATGGTATCGATTGAACTCTGTTTTGCAAGTTATTCATTGTAGTCCTTTTCAGATGCTCCTTGGACATTGCTCAGGTGGTGCGAGAAGGACATATCGACTCGGTAATTATACTCAGAATATACTAATCTTAATAAATATACTGCCTCCGTGGTCTAACGGTTAGAACGTTTGGTGCACGATCTTTCATCATCATTCGATTTTGGAGGGTGCCCTCACAAATTAAAGTTTAAAGATTAGACCAGAAAATCTTTTTATCGCACATCAAAACACAAATTATTTTCAAAATGTCTTGTTCGGTTATTGTAACTTTGACTAAACTTTGTATGAGATATTGCATAAGATGGCTCTAACTCATTTCTTGCCGCGGATGCAGGATGAATTGGCTTAGGGTTTTAGTGATTGTTCGGCGATGTGGCTGGAAACCTTTCACCAGCTAGCCTTTATTCTACATACTTTGAATGACTCATCTTTTAAAAGTGGCTAGGTAATTTCAAATACTAAAACACTGAGCACGTATTTTTGGTTTTATATCCGTGAGTATTTTGTTATAAAAGTAATATGCAACTATATACCCTATGTATTTGGAAGACAGACTGTTTAGTGTTACGTGTAAAAAAAGTTATATTTGAGAGATTTAAACGGATTTTGATAAATTGCTTGTGACAAAATTTAGTAAATATTTCAATTTAATACATACATACTCACGCCATTAGTTCCCATTGTGGGAGGGGGGGGAGAGTATAACGATCGCCACTTTTTACGATCCTGGCATACTTCTCAAGCTTTTTCTACATTCGTCAATATTTTCAGTCATGCACTTTTTTTAGTACACTCCTACTTGATCTAAATGTGTCCTATAAATAACGAATTAGGAATAACATAAATGTTTTATATTCTTTGTAGTGGCAAACTTTGCAACAAGCGAAACATGGAAAGGTGCAACTGCGTCTGTCGTGGCACCGTTTGTCTACTGACGTGGCAGATCTGAAACATGTAAGTTTTAACCTAAGTATAGCAAATCTCTTTGATTACTTAACAAAGAAAACAAAAGGAAGATATAATTATTCATTACCAGAGGGAACAACTTATTTTATTTATTTAAATATTTTATTTCTTATTCATTAGTTATGGTAGAAACTTCGTTGCATATGTCAAATTATGAGAGAAACGCTTTTATGATCAGGCCCTTGGGAATTGTAAAATCGAAAGACATTGGCCTATTTGACAATAGGGGCATTATATGAAGTTTAAGCCTAGTGTAATTTTAGAGCCTTACTTATTATCACGCCATGAATTTCATTAAATGTTTACTATCTGGTCTTCATATGTGCTGCGTGGCCGTGTCATGCACGTAAGCACAATATATCGTATACCTTACTTTAGTAACAATTTATACGTTTTTTAAAATAAATTCATATATTTATACATGATTCTGAAAAGACCGTTAATATGTAAAGTCAGAGTTTCCATTTCAATATGTAATATTTTTGTAAGATGGTTTGAAAGTTTATTGTGGTTTGTTTCATAATTAGTTTAGTTTAGCAGATTAATATTTTTGTTACAATATATTTTTCCAGGCGCTTTTACAAACGCAAGTAGTAAAGCACGCCGAAATCAGCACAGCTGTTCTCTCCGTGTACATTGATTCGTGTAAGAAATTACCGGTAAGTAATACATACACAGTATATACATAGTATATATTCAGTAGTACATATGTAACTTTTTATAACGATGTGGTATATTTATCGGCAAACCTCTCGTATTTTAATTTACAATATCGGAAAGGCAGTAGCCTTACCCAAGTATGTTTGTGCGTTTGTTATATCGATATTCCATATAACGAAAACCTCCGAATTCCAAACCTTCCGATAAATCTTTTGACACTAAAAAGAGAAGTAAATTTGATGGGGCAATGCTTTACTAAGCTTATATTTTTTCTTATGAATTTGAACTTCTTTTGAAATTTAATTTGAGAATATCCAGATAAAGTTAAAGGAAATATTTGGTATTACAGAATGCACGTGCGGCATCAAAACCAGACCCATACCTAGTCATAACGGTCGGCAAGAAATCTGAAAACACGGCTGTCCAGATGAGGACAGACGATCCGGTCTTCGAAATAGGGCATTCTTTCCTCGTGCAAAACCCGGAAATAGACAACTTGGAAATCAAGGTGTGTATTTGTGTCTCTACTGAATTATTAAGTTTATGAAGTGATCACTTATTGAATTGAAGTTTCTTTCAACTGTTACCTTGTATTTATCTACATTAGGACCTCTCTAAAAAAATGTTGTGCCAATAGCAGTAATTCCCGATGTTAAAGATTTTTTAATAAAACTTTACTCCAACATATTAAGTATAGGTATAATGACCCTATTTGTTACAGGTTCTAGACCAGAAAACAGGCAACCAGTTAGGTATGCTGGTATATTCCTTGGCGACATTATTGAGGCAGAAAGATCTTTGCATGCTCACGCAACCGCTGATGCTTCAAAAGTCAGGTCCCGAATCTAAGATCATCATGGCACTGCAACTTAAGGTATTTATTTGTTTCAATAGACTGTATTTTGAAACAAATTAATTTCACCTGCAATTTTATTTTACCATGATGTTTTTACTAATTATAAAATAATTAAAAAATAACCTGAGGGCTGAGACCCATCACCAGCAACCTTTAATTTACCATCTTTTCCCCACTTAACTTTCCAAAAGTGGCTGAGGAATTTCTAACTCCTTAGCACTGGCTACCCCGTCTAGGGATTTATAGCCGTGAGTATATGTATGTATGTTAAATTATAAGGGGTGATTATCTAATTCCAAAACGTCACATACGAACCTATTGTTATTAATAACAAAGTTTTATGCAACTTTAACATGCAACACATAAAATTGCTTGTAGATTTTGAAAGATACCGCAAGAGAAGATGAAATAGCAGAAGATTCCAAGGCGAGTGGTCCGCTGCCTCCCCCTCCCCCTCCCCCGGCCGACACGAGGGATGGAAAGGACACCCCCTCCCCGCCTTCGAAACAAAACTGTGAGTATACCACGATACCATTCACCAGTCCTACTAAAGTAATAACTATACTATTTAATAATGTAGCTGCAAGCGTAAAACGTTTAGTTTAGAGATGGGCAATGCGTAAATGTGGGCGGGCACGCTTAATAATGATGCTAATTATTTTTCGTCACAACAGCTGTATCTGGAAATGGAGAAATGAAAAACGGAACCGATCCAGTGACAGATGATGCCTCTCAAAAGTCCGTCCCGCTCGAACAAATAGTCAAAGCAGTTGGTAAGTTGAACTGATTAATCATTTATATACAAAATATTTCTGGTTTGTTTTTAAGAATGATGAATTTCCAAAATATCCATTTTGTCTACACCAACTACGTAATAATTTAAACATAATCATAATTATATTTTTGCACGGATAAATGTACATATTCTTTGTTTTCTTAGAAGTTTCACAAGATTCTCAAGCCCCCTCTGCACCGAGCTCACCAAAGCTAATACATAGGACATCTTCAATCACCACGTAAGTTAAACTTGTATTTTATGCTTTGATCATTATTTAAATTTTGTGTAATAGTTAAGGATGTACTACATTCCACCTAGCATATATCCCCTTCTGATGAAAAGACAGATTAAGAAAATAATAGATATCAGGTAATTAACATTTTTATTTTGTGAATTGTTTTTTGGGTATTTAAATTTATTGATTGGAGTAGGCAACAAATAAAAACCTTTTTTTCTTTCTAACAACATCGCTTCGTGAGATAACTCTTTCCAAGTTGTAAGTATTAATCAGAATAATGCTCACAGAAATTTGTTGTTTTTAGCAGTACAAGACTTGCGCATATGTAATGAATATTGCACACCAATGAGAGGTTTTCCTTTTTTTCTTCTTCCCTGTTCTCAGGATAGATGGCGCC
Source organism: Bedellia somnulentella (assembly GCA_963576735.1). NCBI lineage: Eukaryota > Metazoa > Arthropoda > Insecta > Lepidoptera > Bedelliidae > Bedellia > Bedellia somnulentella. The sequence goes on along the minus strand of OY755172.1, from coordinate 6,498,739 downwards.
AGACTTGCTATGTTACTGGTAGGAACGGAACGTCACACCGTTTTTACACTTGGATGTAATGATATCGTAAAACGGAACGTACATAAAAACGTTCTGATTTGAAATTTTAAATAAATATCAGTTTAAGCCAAGATAGCTTAAAAGTAAATAAACAAAGACGGTATTTATATTTAACATTCTTTTTGTTTTTTTACTCGCCAAAAAGTTACTCTATGGTGATGTGACACATGTTTTTAAAGTTGACATTGGCGAAATTATTGTGGCAACACGATTGAGGCCACCAAGAAAAATTTAAGTAAGTAACGTAGTTATATCAACGCCATCTACAGAGCTCTAGGAAACTATGTTGTTGTTTTATTTCTCAAAAATAAAACCTCCCATTCAATAAATTATTATGACTCTTAAGTTTTTTAAATCATAGAACTTCATACATATACTACTAATTAATATGGTTAAAGTAAATGAAATGGCTTCCTTTTCAGATCTGCTGGCGAGGCTGGACTTGGTCGGATTTTGTTATCTCTACGCTACAGTTCCCAACATCAAACTTTGTACGTTGTGGTTCATAAAATTATGTAAGTAACTTTTTTATTTCCAAACGTAGGTCATTTTATTCACATATTCTAAATGTATCTGAATAATCGAAGGCTTTCAAGGATTAATTTAGTTTAAGTAGATAGCTTACTATGACCTCTTTATTTCCACATACTTAATTTTTCAATTGGTGTTTGAATATAAATAGAAATTAATTGTACAACGCTTACATTCTTCAAGCTTTGGCGTTAACCTTCGCCATTTTTACAATTATCCCGTTTTGAATCGCAGAAAACACGCCGCTTCCTAACCCACTTATTATTCTTTTTTATAGGAATATTCCGCTAAAAGACCCTGCTAATGTGCCGGATCCATATGTGAAATTGTACCTCCTGCCAGGAAGATCAAAGGAGTCTAAGAGGAAGACTGCTGTGAGTAATATTTTTTACCGTAAAGTATTTCCGTTGCACGCCCTTTATAGGACTTAATACGTGTCCATTTTTTTCTCTCTTGCAAATACCCTTTAATCCATAACTTTTAGCTTATTAGTTGACTATACCTATTGTATGTAAATCTAAAATAGGTAAAATATCAAGTAATGTCTAAAAATATTGACACACATGATACTGCCTCCGTTGCATTTTTAACCCAGTTCGGAAGGATATTGCAACATATTTTTCTGTAATTAGCTCTGCTACCAACAATGTTCATGTAAAACATTGTAATTAAAATAAGGTGAGTTTTGAATAACACTTTCCACTAACTTGTGGTATCCTGGGGTGATGCTCCGTCCTTTGTTCTTCCAAGTGGTAATATTGTTCAATATTTTGTTGAGATATGAATGCATTCAATCTTTGATCAACAATACGATTCCCTGTCCAAAGGATATCGTGTCCTTTTACTCCTTTCTTTCGTATTCTACGTATTCCTGCTTCAACCGCGTGCACCGGTGACCGCACCCAATGGTATCAAGGTGCACTTACACGGACGATATCACTTTTATATGTCCACAATTACGCCGATTCACAATATATACTATCAAAATATGCTGCTTCTATTAGTATCACAATACTCGAAATTTATACAAAATTAATAACAATTTTACAATGCAACAATTCAATTCAGAGGTCAAGTCAAGAGCATTTTTTTATCTATCTAACTGTCAATCGATCTGTCAATCGCAGACTAAATAGAATATGCCAAAGCCGCGAGTACATGTCTGGCGCGAACAATATCCTTAAATTAATATCATGGTAGTAGTTGTTAGTCTGCCTGTCTCTCTGTCTGATAAACTATGGCCAATTCACCCTAATGGGTAGTCGGGCAGACTTAAACCTCTCGGTGTCGAAATGTTCTTAACATTACATGGACTAAAATGAGAAAGATGCTTACTGTTTTTACAACTTTTCTCCTGCATATTATAAATATGTATTTATTTTTAAATGTTATTTTAGTTACTAACATAGGTATTTAAGTATTTGTGATTACTAACAACTATATGGATGAATAATCCGAAATAAATGATTTTGATTGATTGATAAATGAATCGTATAAAACACAGGTGGTAAAAGATAGCTGCAAACCCGAGTACGACGAGCAGTTCGAGTGGGCCATTACTCTCGCAGAGCTGCACTCGCGCCAGGTGGAGGTGACCGTCGCCACGCACAAAGGATTCTTGGGCGGAAGTCCCGTCATTGGACAGGTATGTATAAAATTTAAGCTCCTTTTTTGTATAGCATTATATATGTATACATACGGATATATCTCACAGATCAAGTTAGCCCCAAAGTGAGTTCAACTTAATAACTTGTGGTATGGGATACTAACTGAACGATGTATTTAATATTAATGAAATAAATATACAGAACTAACCAGTCTGTAGTTGTCGACTACACGCATTGGTTTCCACGACTAGTAAGCGCCAAATCTATTATTGTTCTATACTCGTGTTATAAACTTCGTTTGAGCTTCCAAACAGCGAGTGCGACACATACAATATATACAAGCAGTTAGAAGACTTACGGAAGATATAGATTGCGGTTGAAAGAGTAGAATTCCATTAATATTTTAAGTTATGTATGTGTTAGAAAGTATCGTAAATATAGGGTATATATTTGTATCTGTCCGATCTTTGTCGCCAAACGTGAGCCGGTCAGTCCTGTGCTGCCCGCATTCAAATTTCTCACTAATTAATTTAAGCCATAAATATATATTTTTTCATTGACAATGAAATGCGCAATACTTTTCTTATCATATACACATATACTCAAGGCTATATATCCTTTAAAGAGGTAGCCAGAGCTTCGGAGTTAAAAAATTCTGACCAACGATTGGCTCACTTAGTATCTTAATTTTGATTTAATTGTATCTTTTTTATTTCAGGTAATAGTACAACTAAATCAGTACGATTTCAGAGAAGCGAAAACATTGTGGTTTGATTTGTTGCCGGAAACTAACAAAGAATAATTATGTATTAAAATATTTGTGTGATTGTAGATAAATCTACAATATATATATTATCTTGTTACTTTAAAAAAGATAACGATTGTTAACATTCTAATAAGTTAAGCGTGAGCAAGTTCAAAGTTATTGGCTCCATTAATAAACTCTATGTGTTCTGCTATTGCTTTTTTACGTTTTTTAAACAATATTCAAAATCAAATTATTTCTATTTTGATAGTTGAAAATACCTTATAAAAGTATAAAGTCGTTGTTACCATAATTATTAATTTACAAGGTTAGATTTTATTGTTATATATAATGTTAAAGGTTTATATATTACATTCTACGCTGTTTCCACTGCTGCTATTATACAGTGGACTATAATTGAGATTTATGTTGCGATATTTATTTTAGTTTTTATAATAAGTAAGTACTAACTGTGTGACAGTTGAATAATTTAAAATCTCGAATAATTTTGTGTCACTTCAGCATGAAGTTCATGATGAAGTTTGTTTTTGTCATATATTTATAGGTAAGCATTTAACATCTTTGTGTATATTTTGCAAAATCAACATTGAATGAATGCATTTTCTTGGTTTTATATATGTTTGAGATCAGTAGGAAAACAAACTCATCAAGAAAATGGCAAAATGTAAGAATACTGCTGCTTTTATATTTTTATGGTTTCATACACCAAATTAAGTCAACTTTCTTATTTTCTTTAATAAATATTGAACGCTAAATAAAAGACTTTTATTTGCTTATATTTTATTTTATAGAATATTATATAAAATGAAAATACAGACAATTTGACCACTCATATTCACAAAACTAAATAAATACAACTCATTGTTGATAGACGTTCTAAGACAGGAATACTTTGAATCTATCCACATTCTTCATAGATGTTGCTAATTCATAACTTTTGAGATCGCTTAATTTTGATGGTGCGGCTAATAATAATGCTTGTGTCAATTTCTTTAAAAAACCTGCGCTTTAACAAAAGTAATGTGAACCATTTGACCCCCGCGTAAAGTATTTAGGAACCACTAATATGATATCTTGACATGATATCGCAACAAAAATATCAAATGCTTCATGAGAAAGTGCCAGTCTTATAAGCCCCCTCGGAATAACTAATTCAATTCAATTCTTTCATTTGTGGCAACATATTAAGCTATTTATCGTAATAACTAACAAATTAGTTTGTCTATATAGTCAAACACTTTTTGTTTTACGTAGATAATATGTTAAATCAGCCAGACACACAGTCTTGTAATGTAATACGAAGGCCAAGCCAAATGGTGATGCTGGGACCCAAAATAAGAAAGTTTAATCACACTGCGTCTATGAAATCGTGTCTACTTGGCTGTCTTGAATCTATTAAAAGGGTTTGCATCAATATGCTTGATCAATGATCAAATGTGTATTCATAATTTGCAAATGTTTGAAACTTTGCCTAGTGCTAAATATTTTAATCAGTCACATTTCAATCCTAGATTTTTAATTGTTGATAATTTGGCCTGCATTGAGAATAGACCGTAAATGAATTCGGTCATATCTTCGAGAGATGGACTGTAATTCGCTGTAGGACATAGAAATAAGGAAAAAAAATTGATGTTCAAAGAATGTTACTTTTTAACTTAATTTTTAAAAATAAACTTTTTGACTGTTTTTATTTAGAGTAGAGAGTAACTAACCTTTTATTTCCTTAGGGTCATTATGCATGTTAACTTAATTGATAACAGCTTTAGATAATTTATATGGAATTGGAAGGAAAATGGTTACTAAGATCAGACATGAAGCTCTTTAGCCACCTATAATAAATGTGATATTGTTATTAAAATCTGGGCACTTGTGGTTAGCCAATGCATAACAACCTTTACAATGATCCTAAAAGTTGTATTGTAATGTGTTTTGGATCCTTTAGGCTTATTCTATACTTAAATCACAAATCTATTTTGTAGTTTAATTAAATTAATGAGAAGCTTCGCATCAGCGTTCCAATGTGTTGGGAGTTATTTTCTGTGCTATTATTTTTCCGTAGCCACCTCGGCCACCGTCGTAATCTGTTCTATATTCATCACGCACCTAAAAAGAAGAAAAAGTAAATGTTTCATAAATGGACATCCAGACTCCTGGCAGGAACTGGTCCGGCATGCATTACTATGATTCACTTTAAGTTACAGAACTATATTAGAAGCTCAATAGATTCAGTATGTTACTATTTTTTGTATTGTATTGTGTGGGCTTAAATTATAACTTATTTGACTAGTGTGTGGCTACCATAGAAGTACCTAAAGGGATCTGGGTCTCTTTAAAGTGATCGGTGGGCAATGAAGGTTGGGAACATATAAATAACAATACTTTAATAACCATCTTTTGCCCTTTAGAAGCTCTAAAACTGCTGAAGGATTAGCTTTTAATTACCTGTCCTCCAGTTTTTCCTCTTCCATATTGTCTACCTTCAATAAAGCCTGCATCCCAGTCACATCTTATAATCCTATCATCTAATCTTGTACCATTAATGTACCTGTAAAGATATTTATGATGTCATTCAATATTTTATTTATTTATTATTTTGGCACACATACAGTACAATTATATTACAAAGATAATGTACAACATTTAAACAAATCACTTCTGTAAAAGTACCTTAATAGTGGGCACAGCATGATAAAAATAATATTTTTCAATAAAAAAAGAAAATTAAATATATTAATAACAAATCAATCAAAAATCATTAATTGTAAATTATAAAGAATAAATAATTAAAATTAAATTTTTAAAAAAACACACAATAAAGAAAACAAATCAAGATATAAAAACTATAAGAATTATAAATTAAATAAACATCAGAATTTTGCAAAGAAATATGATACCATGGAAATGAACCTGGATGTGCATTAAATTTAAATTAATAAATCTAAAAATAAACAATACATCTGAGCCATGTTGGGCAGAACAATTCAACCCTGTGTTTTCCTGGTAAATTAACAACCATGATAGCTCAGTGGGGAGGACCACCATTCACAACATAAACCCCTAAAGAAGTGGCAGAGGTATTTTATACCTTCAATTGGTACCTGTACCTAGTGTACCCTACTGGAATTCCCACTGCTTCATACAGGAGAAATAAGTTCAAAACTGAGTCAGGCTGAGTCAAGGTGATTTTTAAAGTCACAAGTATGGTTAATTTATCAAGGTTATTAACAGTAAGGGAAACAGAATGAAGAAATCTATAAGATGGGAGTGCACTATAGAAGCAAAATGTCAGTAATCTGTAGAGCAACATTAATGTAACATGTTGTTGGTTTTAGGGCCTTCAGGGATATATGGCATGAACATTAATATTAAGGTAACAAAATAGAAATAAAAACTGAAAGCAGTTTATATTTACTACTATACCACTAAAGATTGTCGCCTACTACCTACATAACACTAATTAGTAAGTATCCACCAAATCTGCTATTTGAATCAAATTTCTTTTAGCAGCCAACTGAGTTGTGTTTTGCAATCCAGAAATATCATGTATAATACACATTTTTTAAAACCATTATAACCATTTTTATTACCATATATGGAATGAATTCCATAAAAATAAGGCATCAAGTATATCTGAAAGCCACCTCTTGGTCACTGCATCAGAGTCATCCTTGCTGTACTACATCCATTGTAAGTTATTCAAAAACACTGGCTTAAGTTCTAGTTGTTTAATTTAGAACATGGGTACCTGTGCCACTTCAGAGATTACAGACTAACTGCAAACTATTTATTAAGGAGATGGATTTTGTAAGCTGCTACTTTAATATGATTTCCATACAATGTACCTCATACAATCTTCAGCATCTGGTCGGGCATAATATTCAACAAAACAGAAGCCACAAGGAGTTTTCTTGTATTTGTCAAGACCCATTATAACTCTTCGTAAATCTCCACAGCGTGAAAAGAGTTCATATATTTGCTCTTCTGTTGTGTAGAACGACAAATTACCGATGTATAAAGTGGAAGATGCACGTAATAATTTTTCTTGTTCAGTACGAGATCCCTTGAACAAAAAATAATACAAAAGTTAAATTTGGTCAAAAACTAGATGAATATGACTTTAGGACAATTTGCAATAGGAATACCTTAAAATGTTGATCACGGTATGAACTTATTTCTATGGATGAATTCATAGAATCATAACCTCGCTTCATAGTGAAAGACGGCAAGCAGAGTAAAACCAAGATGAATCACTTCTACTACTTCTACTCAAAAAATGCCATTAATTATCCAATTGTGTAATGGATAGAAGTTGTATTAGTAGAATATTGAAAAAATTACTGTGCCAACAACACAATAAACTAAATTAATTTATTTACACATCAGTCAGACTTTCATTACACAAAAAAAGACAATAAAATGTTGCCTGCAACCTGCAATGCAAAAATATTGTTTTGGTGTGACCATGTTTTGTTGTGTGTGATTTATGAATCGCATAGATGTTTTAATAAAATATAATAAGCACATGATTTCAAAAAATTTAAATAAAATATTTTCTTATATTTGAGCCAAATGAACTACCACTCCAGCCACCGACATCGCCACGGTGAGGTCGAAGAACCTACTATTAGACCACTAGAACTATTAGAACCGAATCCCGAAGAGCGCGATGGTGCGCACTGTATGACTTAAGCCTCCTGCTTGGTCTTCTTGTAATAGTATAAGATCCCGCTGCTAAATCACTACGTTCATAACGTATTGAGTCAAGCACTCATTTTTACTTATGTTTATGAATAGGAGAATACACTGAAAAAACGCAGCCAGGTAAAAGTGGCTGCAAGTAATTTTAATTAAATTAATGTTTATTATTTTTCGAAGACAAATTTCGTTCACTTGTGTTTGAAATATAATAACATCCCCATCATAGCAATGTATATGTCGCAGGAAAATCGTCAAACTCGTTAACTTATAAGTTTCCTAGGAAACTTGTAAGTTGACGGAAATCCGTCAAACAGCAAAGGAATTTACATCTTACCTGATAGGTTTTAGGAAACTTGTAAAATAACGAACTCACCTCAGGAAAATTGTAAGTGGGGATCATTTTTGACAAGTTTCCGAGTTTAAAATTCTGTATTTTAGGAACTTTACAAGTTTCCTGAATCCCGCTAGGAAAGTTGTCAATGCAGCGCTGACGGCGCGGAGAGAGGGATGTTAGTGAATGCGGATTGGCTGGCGGCGGTCACGTGACGTGACGCATTCGCGCGTCTTGTCAACTCGACAATCGAAACTAATATTTTCCTTGCTTTACTAATTCTTATCTATTAATTTGCTATTATTTGCTGTTACTGACATAAAATTAAAAGATTTAAGAGTATTTATTAAATATAAATTGTTTGAGTATACACCGTGGTACTTTATTGTTATATAGTATGAATACCTCCTAGATCTTTTTTCAAAGAACGTTTTTATACCGATACATACATACCTATACTTGCGGCAATAAATCCCTAGAAAGGGTGGGTAGCCTGACCGTCGGAATAAGAAATTTCTTAGCTACTTTTGGAAGTTAAAGGGGAAAAAGAAATTGTAATGTAAACATTATTGGCGATAGGTCTCCAACCGCATCGCCTCCAATGACATCCATTGTTATAGGTTACCGCCAGAAATATGTTAGTGCTATTCTTAACCGATGCTTGTAAGATTTTAAACTCTTACAAATTTACTGCATTCATAATATTTTATGCCGCGGTTGTCCTAAGAGGAAACCAAACAATCATTAAGTGATTGTTAGGTGAAGTGGCTGCATATCCAGCGCCACCTTCTGATTTTAGTAGTAATTCGCTACTGTGATGTGAGTGTATGAAAAGCACGTCAGAAGGTTGGTTGATTAACGAATGGAAACTAGTGTAAAAATCCGTCATCGTAATAAATTATTCGTAGTTTTCGTTTATTATTACGTAAGACTAACGGCCAGGAAAGCCTTCTTAGTCCAGTTCCTCATTTATATTTGAAAATATCAAAACATTGTCATTACTTTAAATTCATGCTGTTTTCTTTACTCAACTCACTTCTTAACCAATCATCATAAGTAACTGGTTCTATTAACAATTTCACTAGCAGCCATTAGGAGGCTTACAAATTTCCTAAATTATTAATTCAAAACTAGTTAACTTGTCAAAAATGATCCCCACTTACAATTTTCCTGAGGTGAGTTCGTTATTTTACAAGTTTCCTAAAACCTATCAGGTAAGATGTAAATTCGCATGCTGTTTGACGGATTTCCGTCAACTTACAAGTTTTCTAGGAAACTTATAAGTTAACGAGTTTGACGATTTTCCTGCGACATATATAAAAAATATAAAAATCCATAGACCAGGTGCCGTTGCAAATTCACTGCTACACGCATATTTCTTATATGAAATTAAAGCTATTTATTTTTCCTAATATGATTATATATAGCTGCTTGTGAAAAGCGGCCGCAAATTAGGGTTGCCATCTGTTAAAAACGCGATATATCCAAATATATTTCACAAACTATGCTATTGTTTCTGTTTATATTTTATGACTTATATTTATATAATAACTATATTTATATCTTTTAGTTGCTTTCTTTAAATTTGCTGTGTTGTGTCGGCTTAGAATAGCACTACCCCATTTCTTCCGGTGGGTGTATGTAAGAGGCGACTAACGGTTTTGGGGCTTTTGAGGGATTTTTGGGCGATGCGGTTGGAGACCCATCACCAACAACCTTTATTTCACCATCTTTTCCCCACACAACTTCCAAAAGTGGCTGAGGAATTTCTGATTCCTTAGCTCTGGCTACCCCTTCTAGGGATTTATAGCCGTGAGTATATGTATGTATACTCACGCCCATTATTCCCATTGGGGTAGGCAGAGAGTATCGATCACCACTTAGTACCATCTTGACAAACTTCTCTTGCTTCCCTTACATTAATTATTCTATCACACATGCTCTTTTATTCTTCTCACTTCGGACCCCGCCTTTATAAGAATGTTTTCTATCTGATCTATATACGTTTTACGTAATTAATATTAGAGAAATCGGTAGTATAGTGGTCAGTATCCCCGCCTGTCACGCGGGAGACCGGGGTTCGATTCCCCGCCGTGGAGCCAGGGGTGCAAGGTGAGGGATCTTGGTCCAGTGCACGTTCAGCCAAGCGGGAGAACTATCAGGCACACTCACCAAATGTCCTACCGTAAACGTCCAAGTTCGTGCACCCTGGTAATACCTAGCCAGTAACAGGTCCCGCTTACTTTATTTACACCTACTCCTGTGGCGAAGGTAGCTAATTACGGAGGGCTTGTCCGTATCTATATATGTACTTATTTGTATTTAGTCTACAACCAATACCCAACGTTATTAAAAATAGTTTATTAATATATTTATCTCCCAATATGTGTGTATCCTCTATGTATTATAAACACATATACATCCATATATATTTAGTATATTTTTATTCCTTACCCAACACTCCCTCCCCTTCTTATTTTATTTAACCCCAGGAGGAAGGAAAACCTCCTTTCAAAAACCATCCACACCGAAGCAAAGATGAAGAAGTCAACATCCGAAAAGAGAACTACCCAGGTGGGTCCCCACTCCGTGGGGGAATCCCACCCCGATCTTCCGAGGTCGGGCAGCTCCTGTCGTATTCTGGGGGGGGCATTCGAATGTTCGAGGAAGGGCGAGGAGAAGGAGAAGGAGGCTGCGGAAGCAGCGACTACGGCTGCCTTAGCGCCGACCAATCAAAAACAAAACACGGCTGCCTCAGCGCCACCAAACAAACAAAATCCGGCTGCCTCAGCGCCGAAAAAACAAGTTACGGCTGCCTTAGCGTCAACAAGTCAAGAACAAACTGCAATTTCGACTACCTCAGCGACATGCAAACCTGACCCCTACACTGACGACAGCTGGCAAAGGGTTGTACCCCGCGCCAAAGCTATCAAGAAAAGACACGAAGAAGGAAGACCCAAACCTAAGCAACCACCAGAGGAAAGGGCTTACTCAAGACAAGATGAGAGACAGAGAAGGCACTCAAGCGTCGGACGTTCACGCCCTGATGAGAGACCCAGGTCGGCAGGCTCCCACCCTCAAGGCGAACCACATCACTCCCGTGACGTGGAACGTGGCGAGGGTGATGGTCGCCGCCGGCAAGGGTCGCCTCGTCAGGGTAGTATTACCCGAAAAGAAGAAAACCCTCATAAAAGTGACAGACCATACCGCAGGCGACGCGGAAGACAACTTTGGAAAAGAGAAGCAAACCAACCAGACAAGACACGCACCAATCCAGAACCATCAACAAGCAAAAGAGAACGTCCGAATGACACAATCTCGCCAGCTCAAAAGCAACCAGACTAGAGCATTCAAACCGATAACCGATAATCGATTATTTATCGATTATCGTTTCCATTTTCTCATCGATAATTATCGAAGAAATCCGATAAAATTACCGATAAACGATAAAATTGGTATTTTTATTAATAATCGATATATGTATCAATTCTTTTGTCGCATCTTTCATTTCAACACCCCATTCCTACTGACTCTATCGATCGTTCATTCGGTTCATTCATTCATCAGCTGGATTTTGTGTGTGTTTGTTTTGTGGTGTATAAAATTCTGATTTAAGCTGAGGATTTGGATTATTGTATTTTGTTATATTTCTTTGCTTATAATAATCATATAATACTTAGTTAGTTAATCGTTAATACCTTTAATAAAATAGGTACTTCAAAATGTTATTGTTCTACTTTTTTTTATTATTGGCTTTAAGCCCCTGGAATCTAAGTCTTTTAGGGGATATCATTATTGATAACGAATTACTCGTTTCAGTCATAATTTATAGTTCATTTCACTTGACAGTCTTCATTTCTTATCTATATATTAGAAGATATTTACAAAATTAGGTTTCATTTTACCTATCCTGATTTTTGCCTTTTTTGTTCTAGTTCTAGCGACATGATAGTCCAGTGGATAGAACACCCGCCCGAAAAACAGAAGGGCGTGAGTTCCAATCCTGGGATGGGCCTACACCAATTGGTTAATTTATCATGGTTGCTAACGGTGAGGGAAAACATCGTGAGGAAACCCACATGGCTGAGTTGTACTTAGTCATGTGACAGTGTATTCGTACAAAACGGCGATAGGCCTGCCCCCTATCACGTGAGTACACTGTCTAAGCAAAACGTGGGTACCTTCTCTGGAAACTAGATGGCGCTTGCCATGTGAGTTCAGGAGTATTGGTACCTCTGCCAACCCCTTCGGGGATAAACGGCGTGAACGTTTATGTTATGTTATGTTCTAGTTACACATACATCACACACACTGCGATTCGCCATGTCCAATAAAGACAAAATTAACTTTGTAAATGTATATAAAAAGAGCTCAGACAAATTCTAGTATAGTATGTAGGTATATTAGTTACTTAGTAGTTAGTTAATAATGATGTACCTAAGTTATTAAGTTATTGTCTTTCACAAAGAAATATGACTACATACATATTGTTATTTCCTCTTTTAAAATGATTTTCTTTCTATGTACGTTGTACTAAACTAAACTAATGTTTCAATGTTTATCTTCATTTTAATTTTAATTGTTTAAAGATTGAGCTACATTAAAGCTAGAAAACATTAAGGCTGATTGTTGATTCTGTTTGAAGATTTAATAAAAAAAACATTTGAAGTTGCTATATGGTTTCCTTTATTGTAACATATTTAACCGGTCGGAGTTATACTTTAAATTTTAATAATATATATTTTTTTCCAAAAACCGGTAATTATCGATAATTATCGAAAAAAAGAACAAAGAATATCGATTTATCGATTATCGAAAACTTTCGATAATTGCATGCTCTAAACCAGACCCCAAACGACCAAGAACGGGAAGCCAACAAACCGGACAGCAGAAGAACTACGCGACCGCTGCCAAAACCCACGCCTCCGACCTGAGCTTGGCCATTTGTGTCAACCCACCTCGTGACCTGACCGCAAGTGAAGGTGAGTGGATCAACGACCAACTGTCAGAATTGATCTTCGACTGTGAGACGCAGATGCCCCGATTCCGCGGTTTTCCAATCGTGATCGACGGGGTCCTGCGAACATGGTGTGAGGACAATTTCGCCAAAACATGGCTACAAGAGAACGTCAAACAAATCAAGTGGACCAATGAAGCCGAAACACTCCGGGTGGTCAGCCAGACTGATGTACCCAATAGGGTACGATGCGTGTTATTTGTCCCCAAATACAACAGGGACCTACAGCGCCTGAAAAAAGTCTTGGCTGGCCAAAACCCCCATTACGACATGAAACAGTGGCACGTAAGCAGGGCGACGACCTCGACCGAGGGGAAGTGGAAGGGTATGTACATTACTCTCCACCTCCACCCGGATGAGGTCAAGAAGCTCATGCTGAGGGAGCGGCGGGTACATTACCTTACTGGCACTATATACGTCCGCTTCCTGAACAAGGGTAAGCTAACTGATGTGCCACCGGAACCCGAGACAGAAAAATCGACACCGATGGAGACCAATGATCTCGACGAGATAAATATAAGCGAGAGCGAAATGTGCGAGATCCAAAAGGAAACAGAGAGGTTAGCAGATATGGCCTTGACAGAGCAAAAGCGAGCCGAAGATTGGATACTGCACTCCTCGCCAAGACAAGACGAGCCAGAAGACATTGAGACAGAGTTAGGATTAAACGAGCCCTGCGATGTCACTCTCTCCGACTAAGCGAGCAAACACTCAACCTAACAGCGCCAAACCCAATGAAGGAAACAATAAACATAAAATAAAAATAATACAAGCAAATCTCCAGCACTAACGACATCCCGCGTACACCGCTGGTGGAGTTAGCACTCTTTGCAGACGACACACTACTCTACACGAGTCACCCCAACCACAACTTCATACGGCTTCGCCTTCAGCGAGCCGTAACACAACTCGGAGAGTGGTTCAGGAAGTGGCGGATCGAGGTTAATCCCTCCAAAAGCGCAGCCATGCTCTTTCGGAAGGGAGGCGCCTCACACGATCCGCCTCCGCCTGTTGAACTCTTCGGTACACCTATTCCGTGGGTGAAAAAGACCAAATACCTCGGTATTGTCTTTGATCCCCGGCTTACATGGTCACACCACATCAAATACATACGCAACAAAGCCTCATTCGTCCTGAATAGGCTATCACCGATGCTTTGTGCTCGCAGTAAGTTACCACTGCGTCACAAAGTTACACTATACAAAACATGTATACGCTCGGTCCTCTCGTACGGTAGTGTTGCGTTCGCACACGCCAGAGAGGGCTTGATACACCGCCTCCAGGTGATACAGAATAGGTTCATGCGCAAGGCGGTAGGGGCGCCTTGGTATGTTAGGAACTATGATCTCCACAGAGACTTAGGACTCAATACTATCAGGGATCATTTCAAACAAATCTCACGTAGATACTTTGATAAGATCCCTGATCACCCCAACCCCTTACTCCGAGCCTCGCTCGACTACACGATTTCCCCGGACGCCGGGATTCGACGCCCACGTAGCGTGCTCTCGGATCCCGACGACGACACCACCCGCGAGCTCGAGGCCTATGGGGCCACCGGCGCTCGCGGTCACACCAACAACTACTACCACTCCAGACACCGACCCCGCCGGCGAGGTCGTAGAACCTAACACTAATTTTAGAGTCACACCAGACTCAACTAGAGTCTATTTTATTTTTATACTCACCCTATCCGACTTAGCTTAGGTACACTCCTTTTCGCCGGCAGGGCGGCCTTCAGCCGCCCGGCAAAAACACCAAGGTGACGCCGCACAGGCCGCAGGGCCAGCAGCACCGAACCGGTGGGGTTTTAGTCGGTAAAAGTCCGACATACCCCCGTCGCTCTCTCGAGCGACGGGGGATCCATGAGGATTTCCCCACCGGTAAACAAAAAAAAAAAAAAAACAAATCTCCAGCATAGCAGAATAGCTACAGCTACACTCAGACGAGAACTGGAGAAAAATAACAACACCATCGCACTAATACAAGAACCATGGGTGCGAGACAACAGAATATGTGGACTCAGTAATATTGGAGGTAAGCTAATGAGAGGTTTTCTTTTTGACAAATAAAAAAACAACATAGTTTCCTAGAACTCTGTAGATGGCGTTGATGTAAGTACGTTACCTACGTTACTTACTTAATTTTTTTCTTCGTGGCCTTAATCGTGTAGCCACAATAATTTCGCCAATGTCAACTTTAAAAACATGTGTCACATCACCATAGAGTAACTTTTTGGCGAGTAAAAACAACAAAAAGAATGTTAAATATAAATACCGTCTTTGTTTATTTACTTTTAAGCTATCTTGGCTTAAACTGATATTTATTTAGACTCTCAAATCAGAACGTTTTTATGTACGTTCCATTTTACGATATCATTACATCCAAGTGTGAAAAACGGTGTGACGTTCCGTTCCTACCAGTAACATAGCAAGTCTGGCGCCATCTATCCTGAGAACAGGGAAGAAGAAAAAAAGAAAAAAAGGAAAACCTCTCATTCTTAACACAAATATCACAGACCAACCAAGAACATGCATATATGTACCTAAACACTACTACACTATGCCTTTATCTCAATTGGCCTAGACCTCGCTTTTATAACATACCCTTTTTATATTATAAATCGATAAAGGACATCAAACTAAACAACTTTGCCCATGGAATGCCTATCTAAATTATTGTAATTTTCAAAAAAAATAAATAATTAAAAAATGTCGTACCTAGTTCAAACTGAGAATGTAAAGAATGAGAATCTTTGCTTCAGTGAAAATAAGAAATAAAAAAAAACATTTGATCTATGGTGTAAACAAAAACATAACCTCTTTCGGTATTTTCTAGTTCAATCGCTCGCTTACCGGTTTATTTTCATGATATTATTCTTCAACGACGATCAATACAACTGGAAAATACCGAAAGAAGTTATATATTTTTTTACAGAGCGAAAAGCATAGATCAAATGTTTTTTTTATTTCTTATTTTCACTGAAGCAAAGAATCTAGTTCTATACATTCTCAGTTTGAACTAGGTACGACAATTTTTAATTATCATTTTATTTTGACAATTGGCCTAGACCTCGCTTTTTTAACATACCCTTTTTATATTATAAATCGATAAAGGACATCAAACTTAACAACTTTGCCTATGGAATGCCTATCTAAAATATTGTAATTTTCAAAATATAATAATAATTAAAAATTGTCGTACCTAGTTCAAACTGAGAATGTATACAATGAGATTCCTTGCTTCAGTGAAAATAAAAAATAAAAAAAAACATTTGATCTATGGTGTAAACAAAAACATAACCTCTTTCGGTATTTTCCAGTTCAATCGCTCGCTTACCGGTTTATTTTCATGATATTATTTTTCAACGACGATCAATACAACTGGTAAATACAGAAAGAAGTTATATTTTTGTTTACAGAGCGAAAAGCATATATCAAATGTTTTTTTTTATTTTTTATTTTCACTGAAGCAAGGAATCTCATTGTATACATTCTCAGTTTGAACTAGGTACGACAATTTTTAATTATTATTATATTTTGAAAATTACAATATTTTAGATAGGCATTCCATAGGCAAAGTTGTTAAGTTTGATGTCCTTTATCGATTTATAATATAAAAAGGGTATGTTAAAAAAGCGAGGTCTAGGCCAATTACAATATTTTAGATAGGCATTCCATGGGCAAAGTTTTTAAGTATGATGTTGTTTATCGATTTATAATATAAAAAGGGTATGTTATAAAAGCGAGGTCTAGGCCAATTCTGCTCCAGAGATTTAACAACCTTAAGACTCGGGGTCAAGGACGAAGAAGAAGGCACCGCAGACATTATACTAGCTTCAGTCTACATGCCTGGGGACGCAGACGCAGACTGCCCTCCTACGGAAATGATAGACCTGGTAAAGTATGTAGACACACACAAATACGAAATAATAATAGGCGCAGACACCAACGCACATCACCCAATGTGGGGCTGCCCCGACTCAAACAAGAGAGGAGATGAATTATCACTCTACTTACTCACCACTAACCTGAACATACTCAACGTAGGCTCAGAACCGACTTGGGTAACATCCAGAGGACAAACCATAGTAGACGCCACTTTTGCCACTAACCAAGCTTTTTCAATGTTTACAGATTGGAGAGTTTGTACTGAGGTATTATCTTTATCTGATCACAGATGGATATGCTTTAACATCGACTACAACATCAAACCACCAGAGCCACGGCGCAATCCACGGCGTACCGACAAGACCACTTTCAGAAACCTCGTCGAATCCGAACTAGCAAAACACGAACGAAAGGTAATGAAAGAAGATACCAACCAAATAGACATTAACGTAAGTATTCTTACTAATTCCATAATAAATTCATATGAAACCAGTTGTCCCCTAACACAGGTACGCGTCGGCGAACCAAAGGACAAGTGGTGGAATAAGAAACTAGAAAAACAAAGACAAGAATTACGAAAACTATTCAATAGAGCCAAGCATATACAGATCCACAATCTTTTCTTGGCCGGTAAGGGCTGTCGCTGTCATCGATATTAGTATTGCCAGCAAATAAAAAATAACCATTATAAGGGAAATAACTTTACATCATACATGCTAATTTATGTATGTATTGAAATGTCTTAATAAAACAATTTATATAATATTCATTTAATTAATAACTAGTTGCTGTGTAGTGTCGGCTTAAAATAGCACTACCCCATTTCTGCCGGTGGGTGTACGTAAGAGGCGACTAACGGTATTGGGGCTTTTAAGAGGTTTTTGGGCGAAGCGGTTGGAGACCCATTAACAATAACTTTTATTGTACCATTTTTACCCCACTCTACTTTCCGAAAGTGGCTGAGGAGTTTCTAGTTCCTTAGCTCGGGCTACCCCTTCTAGGGATTTACAGCCTTGAGTATATGTATGTATGTATGTAATAGCTATTATTGTAAGTAAACAAGTTCGTTTTAATGTAAGCTAATTATATTTATTTATTTTTGCCCTTGTCTGGTATGTCTACC
The DNA here is from genome assembly GCA_963576735.1 of Bedellia somnulentella. Lineage (NCBI taxonomy): Eukaryota > Metazoa > Arthropoda > Insecta > Lepidoptera > Bedelliidae > Bedellia > Bedellia somnulentella. The sequence goes on along the minus strand of OY755172.1, from coordinate 6,480,716 downwards.
CGAATGACTGTGTATCCTAAATTTGATGATCTTACCTCCCAAATGTTGTCTGGAAGCTTTTAGCGATAACACTGCCATTTTACTTTTCTGCAAGCTGTTTCATTATTTTATACTCAAGGATTTGTTATTTGTGACATTTAGAGTTAATAAGTGGGTAACTACTTAAAATCATTTTTTTAATCCTGTAAATTAGAGGCTTACCTTGTCGTGTACTGTCTTTTACATTTCATATTCACACATAGATCCCCCAAAAAGCTGGCGCAGAAAAAATAATTCTAAACATCAGATATCGTTTGGGTCATTCATTTTGCTGCGTCAGTGAATTTATGGGCACTTTTTTATTGCTGTTAACAACCTTGTTACATATAACATAACATAACATAAACGTTTACGCCGAATACCCCCGAAGAAAAAAAAAAAACAACATAGTTTCCTAGAGCTCTGTAGATGGCGTTGATGTAACTACGTTACTTACTTAAATTTTTTCTTCGTGGCCTCAATCGTGTTGCCACAGTAATTTCGCCAATGTCAACTTTAAAAACATGTGTCACTTCACCATAGAGTAACTTTTTGGCGAGTAAAAACAACAAAAAGAATGTTAAATATAAATACCGTCTTTGTTTATTTACTTTTAAGCTATCTTGGCTTAAACTGATATTTATTTAGACTTTCAAATCAGAACGTTTTTATGTACGTTCCGTTTTACGATATCATTACATCCAAGTGTGAAAAACGGTGTGACGTTCCGTTCCTACCAGTAACATAGCAAGTCTGGCGCCATCTATCCTGAGAACAGGAAAGAAGAAAAAAAGAAAAAAAGGAAAACCTCTCATTGTTTTTGAAAAAAAGTTTCCACTACAAAAAAATATTAATGAAAGTGATAATTTATTATATACGTAGGTCACCCTATAATTTTTATTTAGTTAAGAACTAACTGACAATGACAGGCCGAAATTTCAAAATGGCGACAGTAGTACCAGAGTCGCCGCCGGCCAAGTTATGATTGTGGATCTGTAAGACAACCGCAAGCATGGGACACCTTCAAGGCAGCGCGAGATCAGTACAAAAAAGACACCAGAGCATGCCAAAGGAAAGCATGGAAAGAATACACAGAAACAATCAAAAGAAACAACGAAGCCAACAGAGTTAGGAAAATACTGTCAACCGACGACAGGAAAATCCTGAGCACACTTAAGAAGCCTGATGGAACATACACAGGTACAGACCAAGAAACGTGTGCAGAACTCCTAAGATCACACTTCCCCGATTGTCACATCGAGAACGAAAGCGAAAACACATGGGAAATAAATCATACAAAACCCACACCAGAAGACTGGAAAACAGCCAACAAAATAGTCACTGAAGACCACATTCGTTGGGCCATAAACACCTTTGAACCCTTCAAATCCCCTGGTTTAGACGGTATAATCCCTGCCTTTCTACAATGGGCGGAGACTAGCATAACACAATGGCTATTAGATATCTTTCAGGCATGCCTCGCGCATCGATACATTCCACCCTCTTGGAGGGAAGTGAAAGCCACCTTCATACCAAAACCAGGGAAGACAGACTACAAGCAAGCCAAGTCCTTCAGACCGATAAGCCTAACATCTTTCATACTCAAAACACTTGAGAGATTATGCGACAGATATATTAGAGATGGACCACTTAAAGCCAAGCCGCTACACAAAAGACAACATGCCTATACTGCAGGCAAATCTACAGAAACAGCTCTACATGAAGTGGTGTCAAAAATAGAAATAGCAATGAGTCAAAAGCTTATGACACTAGCTGTACTTATAGATATAGAGGGAGCATTCGACAAGACCACCTTTCAATGCATAAATACAGCACTTAAAAGATACAATATTGACACTACCATGAGAAAATGGATCGGGAACATGCTGGGACAAAGAGCCGTACAAGTCGAATTAAACGAAGTAACCAGAGCCCGAGTAATGAGAGGATGCCCCCAAGGTGGTGTACTATCCCCACTCCTCTGGAACCTAGTGGTAGACGATCTCCTACGGCAACTTAACAACAAGGGATACTATGCCGTCGGCTATGCAGATGACATTGTAATTCTTATAGACGGGCAAAACGAAAACACGATATCAAACCAAATGAATCACGCACTTAAAATAGTAGAAAAGTGGTGTGAAGAACAACAGCTCAGCGTGAATCCAAACAAAACAGAAATGATACTCTTCACGAAAAAGACCAAAATAAACATTTCAGACCCACCAAAACTATTCAACACAACGCTAACTCTATCGAAGACGGTTAAATACCTAGGAGTCACACTAGACAGCAAATTGCTATGGAACAAACACTTAGAAAACACAATAAAGAAAGCCACAATAGCACTATGGCAATGTAAAAAGATACTAGGAAAGAACTGGGGTTTACACCCACGCATCACACATTGGCTATATACAACAGTAATAAGACCAATTATATCATACGGTGCCCTGGTCTGGTGGCCAAGAACCGTGCTGAGCACATGCCAAAAAGACCTAGAGAAGGTACAAAGAATGGCATGCATAGCAATATCAGGAGCCATGAAAACAACACCAACAGCTGCTCTACAAGTAATGTTCAACCTGCCTCCCTTACATCTTTACATACAACAAGAAGCAGCAATGGCCACCATCAGATTAGATCGAAACAAAACATTAAGTAAAGACTCCAGAATAAAACATACAACAATCATGGCAGAGGCAATGGAATATCAACCCCTTTTGGCAGGGCCATGCGACAGAATACAAAAGAGATACATCTTCAACAAACACTATAAAGTCAATCTTGAGGAAGAACCAAACGACCACCCCAACATAAAAGAGTTGAGAATATACACAGACGGATCGAAAACAAATGAGGGAACAGGGGCAGGAGCCTTCTCATACGACCTCAACATCAAGACATACTCAACGCTAGGAAAACACAATAGTGTCTATCAAGCTGAATGTATAGGTCTACTCCTAGCAACAACAGCCATAATAAATAGAAAAGTTGAAAATACAAACATCAGAATACTGTCAGACAGCAAAGCAGTGCTGTACGCTCTGAAAAACAACGAAACCAATAATGGAATCATACTACAATGTCACGAGTCACTTGAAAGTATATCCAAGAAAAACAACATCACATTGCAATGGATAAAAGGACACAGTAATTCGCTTGGAAATGACGCGGCCGATGAACTGGCCCGCAGAGGATCCAGCAATACAATAGAAGGACCGGAACCTATCATACCAATCCCATACAACCAATATCGTACGTGGCTAAGGGAACGAACACAAGAACAACACAAGGTAATATGGCGCGCCCTCTCAGAATGCCGACAATCCAAAGAAGCAATGCCGAACCTGAATCCACAGCTCACTAGAAGACTCTTGAACCTAGACAGGAGAAAACTACGAATGGTTACAGGTATCATAACGGGACACTGCTCACTAAACAAACACTACTTTACACTAGGAATCACAGACAGCCCACTATGCAGAGCCTGCATGAAGACAGAAGAGACGGTAAATCATGTAATGTTCGAGTGTAACACCTTGAACGACCAACGCCACACCAACTTGGAAAACACAGGTAGTATGACAAATCACTTAAAACATATTACACAACTAGTTGACTTCTGGATGGAGCTCGGGTGGATAGAATGACGGCCGTGGCCCACGTGAAATGGCCCTGTAGTGACCAATTGCGGAAACCATTTATCTAATCTATCTATCTATCTTAGAGAAATCACTACAAATAATAAAACATTTATTTTAAAATAAAAACAAAGATAATTCGGTATGCAAAGTTTTACTAAAGTGATGCTGATTACAAAACCATTTCGAGATATTATTGTTATAAACAATATTTTCTTGAAATTATATCAATTGAAGCTAAGATGACTGTTATTTTATCAAAAAACTGTAACAGTGTTTGACCTTCAATGTTGTTTCAAAGACATACGGCTTTGCAGTTTATTAATAAAATATCGAAAATCATAGGTTTGTTTAGTATAATATCGTAATAATTTCATTTGACATCACAAATACGTGATATGTTTTGCAATCAGCAACATTTTTATCAAACATTTTGCTTCATTTGCATGTCGCTACGTGATTTTATCAATCGATGACGTCATTAAAGACAAAAGTTGAACAATCTTTAAAAAATCATAACTTTACAATTACTCATTTTAAATGGAAAATATTCAAATCAGTCTTTTATTTTCGTGTTTACTATCGAATAAAAATCCATACTAATATTATAAATCGTAAAGTGAGTTTGTTTGTTTGTTTATTTGTTCCGCTTTCACGCCTTAATTTCTGAACCGATTGCTTTAAAAATTTGTAGACGTATAGTAAAAAGCCTTGATTAAATAATTAAGTACTTTTTATCCCGGAAAAAAATCATGTTTCCGAGGGAAATCAAAAATATTAATAAATTAAATATTATTAAAATATGCATCGGTGGACTTCACATATGACTCTCTTCGTTAATGGTCATTTTGGAAAGATTAAGGGGTTTCATCCATTTTCATCATAATAAATGTACATTTAAATGACAATATATATAATAATAGCATGCACTATGTCTTCACTTCAGCGATTATTTTGGACGGATATCCACCACTAACCATCGTCATATTCGCTCGCAATCGCCGCAAGCTCTCCCACTATCACCAACGGTCAGTGTAGGGGGCAGGGTACTTACTAAAGATATTCTCATTTTTCTTATGAACAATTAAAAAGGATTTTTTAGAACTCAACCCCTTCGGGGTTGATATAGCAAATGAAAGTTAATATAGAGATTTTTTTATCTAGAAACATAAAACTTGGTGCAATTGAATTTATGAAATTCTTCTATTAATCATTCACGAGTATATACTAACGGCCATAAATTCCATAAGAGGGTAGCCATAGCTTCAGAGAAGGTAATTCTTCATCCACTTTTGGAATAGTTTGGGGAAAAGGTAGTTAAATATAGGTTGTTAGTGACGAGTCACCAACTGCATCACCCAACGATCCCATAAAAGCCTCAATGTCCTTTTATTTTAAAATTAACAACGCTCGCGGAAAAATAAATATCAAAGGCAGAATAATGAGATAGTGTGTGATAATGAGATGTATTTTGGATGTAAACCGGATGCCGAAAATGTAGTCCACGCGGACGAAGTCGCGGGCAAAAAACTAGTATTTAATAAATACCAAAAAAAAAACTATGCATACCGAATTGATCAAGTTAACAGAAAAAATGTGTATGTATGAAAATAAAATTTTGTTTGTCTTCTTTTTCACGAAAGAAAATATATACGCATACCACATTTGAAAAAATATTATTTTTATTACAGTTCGTTCAAACAATTTTTAATTACGCACTAAATATTATTTAAATATTTTCGTTCATGAAAGCCTCATGTGGGGATTATTACTAATAAATAAAGAATAAATAAAGGAAACACAAATTTTCTTTTCTCGACACAGGCAGGAATCGAACTCGCGACCTATGGATTTTTATATTCTTTATATACATTGCTATAATAGGGATGTTATTATATTCCGAAAACAAGTGAATGAAATTCGTCTTCGAAAAATAATAAACATTAATTAGATTACAATTACTTTCGGCCACTTTTGACTGGCTGCGTCTTGTCAGTGTATTCTCCTATTCATAAACTTATGTTAAAATGTGTGTTTGACTCAATACGTAATAGTCCAAGATCCCAGAGCGATAAGACATAACTTATTTTCTAAAAGATGAAACTTTAAGTTCTCAGTAGTGTCTCATGTACTCTGTATACCTGCGTGTTTGTGAAGTTTGCACAGTGACACCTGGGCAGGTACCAGGTGCGAAAGGTGACTAAAAATAAGAGTAACTTTACTTAAATTTAGATGGCTGATTTTTAGATATATTTTAAAGAATATCATTCTCAAATAGTATCGCAAGTATCAGACACTTCTCTTGGGCCAAAACTTTTGTCAGACGCTTTAAAGCTCCACCAAAAATAAATGAACTTTACTTATTTTCTAATGTCTGATTTTTTTATATGTTATCAAGATAACTATTACAAAATTATATTTAGTCAGTCAGACAAATTGGAATGACCAAAAATCCACTAAACACAAAAATTATTCGGCCGTGAGTACGGACACGAGAGCATTATGCATGCGTTTCAGAGCGAGTGAGACGTCCTTAGTAACCCGGTTCTCCTTCTTTAACTCACATTTTGTGTATGTGCGCACAATGTATAATATAGATCTGATAATTTCAAGTCGGTAGATTTATGAATTCCCAAGTTAAGCTAATGCAAAGTTTCGCATTTTCGACACTGACTGACTCACTGATCATCAAAATAGAACTAGTACTTCCCATAGACCTACAGAGCTGAAATTTGGTACAGAGGTAGATTTTAACGCCCACATAAAGAAAAAACTATCAGAACAAGGTTTATGGAAGATCTGAAAGAAAACATAAGAGTACTTATTCAGACTTAACGCCTGAACAAATATTACGCAAAAATACCATCGCGAGAACAATTGCCGTCACCCGTACGTCAGGCGCTTAACATACATACATACATATACTCACGGCTATAAATCCCTTAATGGGGTAGCCAGAGCTTGGGAATGAGAAATTTCTCAGCCACTTTCGGAAGTTGATTGGGGAAAAGATGGTAATAATAAATATTATTGGTGGCGGGTCTCCAACCACATCGCCCAAAATTCACTTAAAAATGCCCCTATACCCTTAGTCGCCTTTTACGATCACCAACGGGTAGAAATGGGGTAGTAATATTCTAAGCCGACACTAAACGGCAAATATTTTATCGAAAGCAGTAAGTACTTTTTGGAATATTTAAATTCTTCGCTCTGATAAACATGCGCATAGTGCTCTCGCGTTCGTACTCACGGCCGAATATTTTTTGTGTTTTGTGGATTTTTGGTCATTCCAATTTGTCTGACTGACTAAATATAATTTTGTAATAGTTATCTTGATAACATATAAAAAAATCAGACATTAGAAAATAAGTAAAGTTCATTTATTTTTGGTGGAGCTTTAAAGCGTCTGACAAAAGTTTTGGCCCAAGAAAAGTGTCTGATACTTGCGATACTATTTGAGAATGATATTCTTTAAAATATATCTAAAAATCAGCCATCTAAATTTAAGTAAAGTTACTCTTATTTTTAGTCACCTTTCGCACCTGGTACCTGCCCAGGTGTCACTGTGCAAACTTCACAAACACGCAGGTATACAGAGTACATGAGACACTACTGAGAACTTAAAGTTTCATCTTTTAGAAAATAAGTTATGTCTTATCGCTCTGGGATCTTACTCTATTACATTAAGGGCGTCCGTCCCCGGAAAAATAGGTTGATATTGATTGTTTGGAAATTCTATAAAGTCTGATTTGATGATATTGATATGACATGAATAAAATATATGTTGGTGATTAGTTCATGGTGTTAAAATTTGATGTTTAACATTTTAATAATTTGTTGAAAAATATGATGAAAAAATTGAATTGGAACATGCTTTTTTTTCATAAAAACCGTATAGGCTCCACTGGCATAACATACATGTGAACTCATTATGTGTCTATACAGGGTGTAATTGTAATGACTGTTTTCCTTGAAAAGTATGATTAATTATCACGTATAGAGGCAGAATTCGTTGAAAAAAAACACACTTATTTTTTTTCAAATTTTGTTAAAATTTGCACTAAGAAAGTAGTACTATTGACACCAACACGCTCAATGTATGCGTGAAACGCGATGACAAGGCGGGCAACTCAGCTGACAGCTGCGACCCGCGCCGCGACCCTTAACCGGCGGCCAAATCAAATCAAGGCCAGTAAAGTAATCAATCGAACTTAGCTTCTAATATCTTCTTATTTTTTACATGTTATTATTTGACATGATAAATTTGAATAACACTACCCCATAGTTAATACTGCGTTGGAATGCGGCAGTATGTTCAGAGAAAAATTCATAATTCGTAAACATCGATCGCCGCGAAATTCAAAATCTGCATGTATCAACAAGTCGGGCGGGCTTGTCGGCATTACATCAAAGGAACAGTATTAGTACTAAGTTAGTTGTTTGTAGCTCATTGTGTTTGTGTCGCTTATGATTGGATGTCACTTTGATTTTTCGCATTAATTTTCGGAGTGTGAGTTCAGTTTTAGTATCTTGTGTTGTGATTGTGTTGAGTAAATATGGCATACACGAACCAGCAAAGTTCAGTGTTGGTGTTTTATAATGTTTATTCTCAAAATGTTCTGCGTTTTGCGCAAATAAAGGTGATAGCCCGGATCTGCCACTGCCAATCAAAACGGGGTGAGTTATTTTTATTCATATTCTTTAGTTAACTGTGATAGAGTACAGATACACCCGTTTAGAGCCCTTTAGCCCCGAGAGAGTTTATTAAACACCAAGAACTCCTCTAATTTCGATGTCGGTTAATGAATGAATAGGTATCTCTTGCGCACTTTATTTTATGCCACGTAAATGCATCGTTTCGAGGGTCTCTATTTGTTTTTATCTTTATTATCTTACGCTCATGAAGTACATACGTTACATACATACTCACGCCGTTACTTCCCATTGGGGAGGCAGAGACGTAAAGTAAAACAAAAATAGCGGTAGCTGATTATTTAGGACGACAGTTTTGTTATAATCGTCGGTGTTAATTAATAGAGATAGATTTTTTACATACATATTCTCACGCCATTAGTTCCCATTGGGGTAGGCAGAGACTATCGATCGCCACTTCTTACGATCCTGGCAAACCTCTCTAGCTTTGTTTACATCCATCAATCTTTTTACTTGAAAATGTTTGAATTACACTACCCCATATTTAATACTGGATTGAAATACGAGGCGACTAAGACCACAGCCTCACCAGGCGCGGCGATAAGTTCAAAGAAAAATCAAACATAGCCGCGAAATTCAAAAAAAATTTGCATTGCTGTCATAGTGCGGTTTATACGGTCACGAGCAAGTGTGCGCAAGACTAGATGGTCACATGACGCGCCCGCTGTTCTCTGTGTGTGGGTGAGACATTATACGGGTAGGAGTGTGTGCGCTAGGCTAGTTTAGATAACCACAGTTTTCCATCTGATGGAGAAAGTAAGTTTTTCTGCTAAAGCGGTTTTAATCTTTTTGTTTATTTCATATGGTGGATATTAAGCATTAAACTTTAATATACGAATTAATATTGAAGTAACAATCGCCGTCAAACTAACACGCTGTATACGCGTAGCTTTAAGATCTGTAACTTTGATGTTTAACTTGTCATTTAAACATTATAGTTATCCCTTCGCCTGGCGCCGCCATGTTGGTCATTTACGCGCATCTGGCGCCTGTCCGGCTCCGGGAGAGAAAAGAAAAGACCAAGTATGGCGGCCGCCATTTTGCAAATTTTACCACGTCTGGCAGGCCTAGGAAGGACAATTTAAACTGGCCTTCGATGTTTAGAAAAACTAAAATTTTACTGCTTTTCTGTATTATAAGCGTAATAAAATGTAGCATTTTAGATTCTTAATTAAGTACGCTATCATATTGCATACGATAAATATGTATAAAGTGTGAAAATAAAACAATGTCGTAAAGTTAAGATAGGGTCATGGTTTTTTTCCGATTTTCGATACATAATCTACCATAATTCATAAATTTTACTTTTTCTCGTCAATATATGTGTTGTATTTACAATACTATACCCTAATTTAAAACATACAGTCATAAAATCACTTCAATCCATACATTTTTTTAGCAGTAGGAGCATTACTAAATGTGGGCCTTGTCAGGCGCCCCACACAACCGCACACGGAACAATGAACATTAACTGAAATAAATGCCTTGTTGACATTTCTGTTGCACTGTAGTCTATCTTTGTTCTATAAATAAGCTTCAGTATACGTTAGAGCAGTGCAGAATGCTTTTTATTCGTCAAAATACACGTCTAAAACAGCACTTAGCTACTTTCCCGGAGCAGGCCGGCCGCCAGACGCGCGAAATATTTATCTTTCCCGGAGCGGGACAGATGCCACATGTGCGCTAATGTCAAAAGTAACATCCGCCATTTTAGGTCTTTTTCTTTGTCTCCCGGAGCGGGAATTTGCCACACGAAGGGTTATTCAATAAAACTAAATAAACTACATTTATCCTGCGCGCGCGTTTTTTCCGTCCCTGTCACTCTCAGTAAATTTGACGTAAGAGTGAGCGCAATAGCTGCAAAATGCGGGGAGGCCCTTAATTTATGGCATGGCATTCCAATACCCTATATTGTCTGTGCATTCCAAAACCAACGGCACTGATATTACATTCTAGTAGGTTCTTAAATAAGAGTAATAATCCTAAATAAATATTATATATAAATATATTCTTTTGAATTAACTGTGTGTGTATCTTGTTTTAACTTGTGATCATCTGTTATTGGCCTTATTTACTGTACTGTTTCAACTTACTATATAATATGTGTTGCTGTTGATGATCCTTATATAATAAATAAATAAATTATTAATGTGAAAGTTTAGATGTTTGAGGCAAAAAGGCTCCTGAAGTCTATTGTTTTCATCAAAGCCTGAAGTACATAAAGTATATGAATAAAATTTGGCAGAATGCTAGATAATGACCCAAATTGTAACATAGGATACTTTTTATCCCGGAAAAAATTGTCAAATAAAATATTCACGCCTGATTAGTTCATAAAAGTACCGGAAAAACGCCTTAAACTTTGTCATAAGCAAATTTGACAGTACGAAGTCTGTCGGGTTAACTAGTAACTAATAAAGGAAAGAAAAATTAGTAATAATCCCTACATGAGGATTTTTTGAACAAAACATTCTAATTACTTAAATAGCAGCCCTTGTAAGCTTAATAAGTTAGCTTTAACACATACATTCACTTGCTGCCATTCTCTTTCTATTATTTCCTGTTACACCATCTAATGTGTCGTGTGGACGCAGAATATTCAGAGTCGCCATAAATGAAAGATTATTTCTGGTGTAAAATATTGTTTAATCACAATAAATAACTAATAAACAATCCATTTTCGCAGTGTTACCAAAACCATTAAAGGAGATTTTTTTTTAATAATGAAGAGGAATAATCAACATGATTTATAGCTAGAAATATATAAAAGAATACATACAAATACTCATGGTTATAAATCCCAAAACTAGAGTTCATAATGAGAAATTCCTCAGTCACTTTTGGAAGTTGAGTCAGGAAAATTTTGTGGAATAAAGGTTTATAAACATAAATTTTGGGATACTCAATGACAAACAGTGAGCATCTATCTTTATATAATGTATGCATAAATTCGCCAGCTAGTTAAAGAGTTTACCTTAAAACAATTAATGTAGTCATTCACTTCTAATTCAATGTTTTGGTTTTAGTTGAAGTCTTAGTTTTAAGAATCTTATAATTCAATATCACAGTAGTGCTTATTGATAAAGTATTAAAATTTCCCAATTAGAGATGGGAAATAATCAATATACGACTTAACCATTACACTATGAGTATAGATAGACGAGGGTTAATACCCAAATACTGTGTTAACCTTTCGTGAATTATTAAATTACATATTATTTTATATATAACAAGTTCCCTCCCGCAGCATTGCCCATGTGCATTTTTGACTTCAAATATTAATAAATAATTATACGGACATATTATAAACTAAGTACAACTTATATTATGGGATACTCACTCAACGATATATTTAATATTATATAATACACATATAAATAAAATCCAAGACTAAGAAACAATAATTTATGCTCATAAAATGAATGATGTTCTCAGTGGGGATCGAACCAACAACCTCCGGACCGAGAAGTTAGTGACCTATCCACTCGGCCACGGACGTCGTCGTCAATATTTACTTAACTTGAGCAATGAGCAGGCGAGGCGGTCGAGTGGTGCGGTGGCATAAGGGATGGACTCGCCCCGTGGGAGAACGCTGGCTGCTGCTCATTACTTCTAACAAGTTGATTTAGTGAAAATAGCAATTTTATTCTGCATTAAATTCCTAAGCTAACTAACATATTTATTTAAATAGGGATTTATACTAAACTAAGGAAATAGCTTTGTTTTTAATTAAATTTATCACATGAAAGTGGTTATCGTGGACTATTTGTAGCATTTTTATAGATTTTGAATTCACTAGTACATTTCTCAACTTTATGAGAGAGTGATATTTTTGCGACCTCAACAACATTTATCATCATATCTGCTAATTTACTCAAGACTCTAACGTTCACGCCGAATATCCCCGAAGGGTACTTATACTTCTAAACATCACGTGGCATTGTCACTTGGTGTTCAGAGTAACACACATTCTCGAGGAGAGTTTACATTATGTTTATATGGTAATTAGCAGCCTAGTCTCTTTCTATTGTAGAGAAACCATTTAAAAATCCGTTCCGTAGTTGCTAAGTTTATCCCGTTGAGACAGACAGAAAGACGCGGCTGGGATATATTATAATATGTAAGGATAAGAGAAATGTGTTTTTTATAAGTTGCTTTGACTATAAGTCGTGTCTAAATGTTTAGAAAGCATGGTACATTAAATGAACTTATGCAATCGCCTTATTCTTTCTGCAAAACTTGGACCTGGAACCAGTTGCTTAATTTAAAAAAATTAAGCTCATATTTCCATGCAACTTTTTTGAGTAGCCAACAAGGAACCTTAATAGTTTCACTCCGTCCGTGTGTCTGTCAGTCAGTGGTTAACCTTGTATTTTGCATAAGGTCATTTGATGTAAAATTTTCTTTAAAGAGTGTTATAATACTGAGGGATTTTTTTAAAAAGCTCTTAGAATAGTTCAATCACTAACATCAAAATGACATCACTTTTAGATAAGGGATCTTCATTTGTGAGGTGTCAAAGTTTTTGTTAGAGCCAACTGTCCCTGCCAAACTCCTGTTAACTTAGTTTTAGCCAACAACAGTAGCACATATAACAAAATTAAAAAATATTATCACAGGTAGGTAGGTTCTACTGCTAATTAAGGATTCCATTGGTTCACTTCAAATATGACATTGTACATAAATCAATGAAATAATAATATGAATAAGAAATTAAATAAAATTATAACTTACAGCTACCAAATCCTACTTTGTGTGTGCATGACTTGATACACTAAAAGCTGGTTTTTATATAAATTTCAGTCAATGTTGTTTGAACACATAAGACAGCTTTGCTGATAGTATGACTATTTTTTTATATAATAATGTGGAAGGATAATTTCTGTTTTGACTGGGTAACTCATAAATAAACATGGCAAAAATTACATTCAAAACAACAAGATATAGAAATGAAAATATTGAATATGCAGGAAAATAACCAGGCAAAATCCCAATTATATCTATGTGCAACATTTGCTTGGCAAAACATTCCAGTTATATTTATAAGCTTTCCTGAGTTCACTCACTTTTTTGCACAATTTTTTACCATGTGTAGCAACTAATGTTTTATACATATAAAACATGTCTTTTGGCGTTTGCTTATGGCGGACTAACATGTTATTATTGCAACCTCTTGATTTCCATTCTGTGTCAAAACGGATATCATGAACTCTGTTTACATCACTAAGAGCAGCAGTCCATACCCCCATTGAAACATCTTCAGAAGTGTACAGACTGGAAAAATAAGGTATGACATAATTTTAATTATTAGTAAAGGGTGTAAGATGACTAATAAGAATATCTTTAGTTTAAACAATAATACATTTCCCTGTCTCTCTAAATAGGGAAACCTTTATTTTAGTGGTCAGTATCTTCTCTTGAAAAAATAAGATTGATCTTCTAAACAAAGATTAATAAAATAATAACTTACTTTATAGTTTAATAAATATTAATTAAACAGAACACAATAAAAATATTCTAGTTAAATTCCTGAATATATATTATTTAATTGAGAATTTAAAATTCCTCAGCCACTTTTGTTGAAGTTGAGTGGGATAAAATTTCAAAGTGAAGGACTGTCCGTTACTGGTCTTGAAGCCACATTTCTCAACAATCACATAAAAAGGCCTAAAGCACTAAGTTGCCTGTTATGATACCCATAGGATCTTCCATACCGGGACCCATAGGATATGGGTTAGTGCTATTCAAAGCTTACAACTACACAGCAATAGAACTGGTGTGCTCCAAAAAGGAACAATACCAGAGTGGTTGACCAGTTATCCATTTGTTATTGTACTAAATGGCTTTCTTAGAGTAAATGTTCCAAAAGTAATATTTTATGAAAACAAAACAATGTTGTTCTCTTCATTAGTTCAATATTTCTTTATAATTTTTATTTAAGCAAATTAACACAAAATAAATTTCAAAAGTGGCTGAGTTTTTTCCTCATTCCACACCTGTCGCTATCACATTTTGTGATTAATACCTGTAATTATATGTATATTTTTATAATTTACCTTAAATAATCACTGTTTCTTCCTATATAGTCAATTATCATTTTTGACAAGACATATCCACCACCTAAAGCATGTGGCACATATTTGTCAGATAGAAACCAATCTTTCTCTCGCCATTTCCCAGTCCTATATACATGCGCTCGACCATCAAAGTAGCCCCAATATAGAGCTTTTACTGGTTTTGAAATTTCCTAAAATTAACAAATTGTAAACATTAGAGACAATAATTATCTTGAATTCTTTAATTCTATTTTATAAAACATACCTTCAAAGATACATAATTATTCAGTTCTGGTCCCTTCATACTGAGTCCATATGTTTCCAGGTCTTTGATAATGAGGTCAACTCTTACAAAAGAATCATCATCACATTTGATGAGATATTTCACATTTTTCATATTAGACCAAACCCACTTTAATGTAAGTAACACTTTCAGTGAAAGTGACTCATAATTATCAGTTAAATTTTCCAATAACAGTAAGTCTCGGGTTCTCATATTTTCAAGTTTTAAATTTTTGTTAATTGCAGAATCAAGACCTTGACTTCCAATTACAAAATAAATTTTTACGTACTCGTGACTAGCAATCTTGTTTTTCAATGTACGATTCCATTTGTGAAGTATTTCCCCGTTTTCTATTTCTATATTATGAATTAAATTTGCCCACGTAGCTCGAATAGCCTCTCGCTTCTCTCTGTTATCAGGACTGCTCAATATTGTAACCACATATTCGCTTCCATTTAAAACGCTAGTAGCCTCTATTGAATTCTTCATGTTGATAAGGGGTTTATCAATATTTAAGCATTCAATTTTATAGAAACTGAATGTTAAAGCACAACCCAAATAGAAAAAGAAACCATTTAACAATATCATTGTTTTGTACTTTTTTAATTGGAACAAATTCATGACTTAACTAATTGTTTGAAACGCAAACCTTGGTTTCTTCATTGCATTACTTAAACCGCTGGATATTATTCAACAACTTAATCTTGTTTTAAGTGTAATATTAACTCAAATTCAGTAATTTTATTTACATTTTGGTCTTAGTGTTGTGTATTTTAAATTAAGTTTTTTTAAGTTTGGCGTGCGTGATAGTGGATTTTAATTTCATCGCCACAATAGTATAGCCAGTGTCGTGTGAAGACTACATAAAGAATAGGTAGACCAACAAAACAAAGTGCTTGGATTTGTGTAAACATGGCTTTACACTACTACAGTACAGATAAAAAAAAAACGTTCATTCGCAATCTTTTCGCAATCGCATCGCAGCGCTGCGCTTGTAGTTCAGTCAGTGCCGGCCGTTGCCCCCCCACCGCCCACCGGACCAGCTGGTTTGGTTGTTTTGGTGCTTTCTTTATCTTTTCTTGTTTTTTCGTTTTTTTTATTCAAACTTCGACTGTTGTTGTGACATTCCGTACGAGTTCAGTTTTTATTTTCAATACTTTAGTCAAGTTTTGTAAGGTAATTCTGTCTTTTATATATTAATTTGTTGTAACATGAGTTTATTCATACTTACCGATTCTCTTATCAATCATTAAAATATAATTTACGTAAGATTGGATTAAGTAAGTCCAAAGAGTTTCCATAATATGTAATAGAACATTTTCTAAATCCATTATTTTACTGCCAATTGTTAATTATTTAGATAAGCTTAATGTGAAAAGGACAGTTATTTGGGATTATTCCCTTAGGGAACAAATCAATCATCTTACTCAACAGTGATATATATAAGCGTGGTAGTTGTATTTAGTATATTTTTATTATGTGTTTTCCAGAAGAGTTTTTCTATACACTATGGCGTTCCAGAGATCAAAAAGTGTATTGGCAGGTGTTTCACGGCTTTCCAAATTATCCATCAAAAACTGTAAGTAGCATTTAATGTACATTTTTCCTAAATAGCAAATATGAAGAGATTATATGAGATATTAGCTATCCCGGGCTTTGAATGGATAGTAAGTATTTTATTACCAATCATGTCAGCAGTCTGTCAATGAGTATCCCATCAAAGTTAGCCCAGATTCAGATCTGAGATTAACATACAGATGAAAATAAATAAGAATATAGTATGAAAAAGAACATAAAAATTAATGTATTTATTTCCATTTAGTTATCAGCAGATTATAAATATTACAAATACTTCAATGTAATTTACCTGTTAACAGGTCTGTTACAGTGGCTTATAAACATTAATTTATCTTATACATGGGTAAGCCATTTTTTTGTGACCAAACTTTGGAACGACTCAACAGATTTGAACCAAATTTAGCATAGTGATCAAGTGGACAGTGCTAAGTGTGATTGAACCTACCATTGAAGAACAACCATCAAAAAATTGTTTTCCCATTGAAATCAATAGAAAAAAGTTTATGTTTTCTTATAAAGAGTGCAGCTTAAAGCTTAAAACCGACTGCACAGATTGTAAAAAGACCGAGGTTCACCTAACTCGATCTCGCACAATTTGCATTGAGGTCCTAGTATAATATACTTGCTCTGGCAAGGAATGGTCCATCAACAATTAGAATTCAAAGGGTCAAAAATACTTTGCTAGCACCTCAATTTGATTCAGACAGGCACATATCTTTTTCATAAATATATGTGCCTATTTCAATTATTTTTCATACTTTCTGATAGAAAATACAATTTGATACCAATTTGTTAACCACAATTGCCATGTAATGCCGGTTTAGAATGTCACTACCCCTTTCTACCCATGGGTGTTGTAAAAAGCGACTAAGTGTTTTGGGGCTTTAAAGAAGTTGTTGGGCGATGTGGTTGGAGACCCATCACCAATAACCTTTATTTAAAAATCTTTTTGCCTCAAGTTCCAAAAGCGGCTGAGAAATTTCAGATTCTGAAGCTCTGGCTACCTCTTCTAGGGATTTATAGCCATGAGTATATGTATGTATGTTGTATACCACAAATTTCAATAAGTTACTGTCCAATACAATTTTAATTATTGGTGGACTGCCCCAGCTTTGCATGGGAAGTGTTAATTGGCTAATCTCTATATTTTTTCAATCTCTGCTTACCCTTTATGAAATTTACAATGATACATAGACTATGCTTAATCTCAAGGTTATGAATGAATGAATGAATGAAAAAAATTATTTCAGACTTAAAAATATCCATACATTTATATTTATTAGTAAACAAGACTTAGTATCTATGTTAGTAGAACTTAAATAAATAATTACTATGTACATGAGTGGACATCCAGTTAGCCTGTATATGGCAATCCACCCTTTCAGCAATAACCTTCAGGAGGGTGCTGGTACTGCCCCACACTCTTTCCCACAGTGAAGCTGACCTCTTCCTCAACACCGCATGAAAGCCATCGGTATCCCACGCAGCAAACATTCCCGATGCGCTGCAGCGCCAGGGCAGACCCAGCAACCCCCTGAAGGCATTGTTATATTGGACTCGTAGTGCATTGGCAGCCTTCTTGGTGAAATTGGTCCACAGACTGTTATTGTTATTATACATTGTGTTATTATTTTTAAATTGATTCAATAATAATTTCAGACCCCAAACATTACAGATCAAGACACATTAAATTTTTTTGAGCCTCTGGAATTTTATAATTTGTATGAATTGTGTTCTACTATAAACTATTTTACCTAATGATTTAAAATGATGAAGATTGTAGCGTTTTATAATTGTTCTTAAAGAAATATCTCATAATATTTTAAATTACATGAACTTGTACTGAACATGAACTTACCTGACTTGTTTGGCCAGTGCATTGACTTTTTGACCTTGTGTTACTTGTTTGGCAATATGAATTACTGGTTTAAGGTTGTTGGAAGGTTGATTGCAATGCCTTAAGAAAATAAAATAAAGATACATAACTAAAGACCTATTCTATCATATATATCATTTTCTTGGCATACACTTAATATAAGTTATGTGATTCAATTCTAAAAGTAATTTTGTTATGACTCTTACAATGTTTGTTTTTATTTTGTTGTGTTTTTTGCTTATTTTTATAAAATACTCACATCTATAAATGTCAAAGCTGTGTAGTGTCGGCTTAGAATAGCACTACCCCATTTCTTCCGGTGGGTGTACGTAAGAGGCGACTAACGGTATTGGGGCTTTTTAAGGGATTTTTGGGCGATGCGGTTGGAGACCCATCACCAACAACCTTTATTCTACCATCTTTTCCCCACTCAACTTCCAAGTGGCTGAGAAATTTCTAATGTATGTATAAATCTCAATAAAAGCCAGAAAGCTGAGTGATGAGACACCAGCCAAATTACCTATTAACTCAACTCAATGTTCATGCAGTAAATCCCCAAAGAGTTTGCAGAGATACTAATACTTTTGTACATCTAGTAGTTTTTAGAGTATCATATTGAAGCTGTGTATTCATGTGTTAGGAGACAGGCTTGTTCAAATAGATTGTAGTATGGCTAAGTACAACCCAGCCATGTGAGTTTCCTCAAGAAGTTACTCCTTAATGTTAACAAATTTGATAAAATAATCACACATATGACTTAAGAAAAGAACATAAGTATAGGCAGGCCCAACTCATGATATGAAATCTCCTGTATGAGAAGCAGTAGTGTTTCCAGGCATGAAAAATGCCCAAAAATCACTTAAAAAGCCCTTACAAGTAGAAAAGCACTAAACCAGAAATGGGTTAGTGATATGCTCAGATTTCATTTTGAAATATTAGTATGTTCTTATATACACACTACTGATTCGTGATATCATAAAATCATTCAGCACATAGTAGTCCTCTGCTGGACATAGACCTCCGACAATGACAGGTGTAGCCCTCATCAAATAGCTTCCCGCAACCATAACCAAGTGGTTAGTCCACCGCGTGGGAGACCTACCCACACTGCGTCGTCTGGTTCGTGGCTGCCAGTCCACCTTTACACACAAGCAGCGTTGTTGGTGATGCGTGCAATGTTCCCTGTCAATTGCCAGTTGACTTTGGCAACTCTTTTCAGCTACCCCGGTTCTTCTAGGGTTCCCTCATTCCGGATTTGATCACATAGTCACCCTGTGACCCAACATAGCCCTCTACAGTGCTTTGTGTTCTCTTATATGCACTGATACAATTATTTATATATTTAAATTTTTTGAAATGTATTTACTGGAGTCTGCCAAAACTTTATGCTGACTTACCTTTAAATTTGGTGTATAACATATACTTGTTAAATATCAATAATAGTTAAGCTTATACTGTATTGTTGTTTTAGATGGAACTCAGAGAGTAGTAGCTGCAAAACCTATTGTAGAAATGGATGGAGATGAGATGACTAGAATCATTTGGGAAAAAATTAAGGAGAAACTTATTTTTCCCTATGTTAAGGTAATATCGCTATTGCATACAGTATATTTTGTCATAATATGTATAGATTCCCTCTCCCTTTCCCTAGATAGTATAGACTCATAGATAACACGCTTTTCGTATTGGAAGAATAAGTATTTTATTAGAATACGTCCAGAAGTCATTGGACTTATGTTTTTCTATATTTCAATGATCGAAGCCTAGGCGGCTAATTGTACAAGGAAGATATTCAGCCTCGCAATTATTGAAGAAAGCTATTTCACTTTTATATACTTTAGCGTGCTGTATATTTTATGATTTAATTGCAACAATTGTTATTCTGTTGTAAAACAAGTGCTTGCACATCACAAAACCAACATCAACATACAAATATTTATTTTTATTTAATACGACTGATGTGCTCTGCAGCAATGCTGATATAAACTAATTGATTTTAATCAAGATGTTTGCGTATATTGTCACAGGCATGTCGTCTAATTATCGTTCATTTGTCGCTAGTCAGAAGAGATTCACGGCAGATATACAATAATATACATCCTATCATAATTTTACTTAGTATGTGGGAACTCGACTTGAGTTGATCTGTATTTTTACAAAAATTAATATCCAGTATCTATGAAATAAACTTGAAAGACAGTAAAATAGAAGCAAATAAATTGTACTTTACTTTTCGCTTGTCGACATTACAGCTACCCTTACTGAACCTTGCCAACAAAATACATAACAAATAAATAAATTATTTCGTGTTTTTCACTTTCTTACTATTTATTTTCATATTTCGAATGTGGTAACTAGCCGCTTCTAATTTTAACTGACACTATGCGAAATGCCTGTTTATCAACTTAATTCCAGTTTCTATACACAGAAAATACTCGCAGAAAGGCATGGGCTTTCATATTCAATTATTAGCTGTCCTTAGAAATAAATTTTGCTTTTAAAATTGAATTAACCGAAGCATTAGAACTATATTTCCTTTGTAGTTCAACATTTCATCGACGTTTTAAATACGTTCGTATTTGTTTTAATTCTAATGTAGATAAAACTAGATTGCACTGAACCGAGGCATGAATGTGTGATTTCGCTATCAGCAAGTTAATTATGGTGTTGTTATCTATGTTTTTGTGTTACTTAATTGTGTTTTTAATGTTATCTATGAGTAAACTATTATTTTCGCTTGAGTAAATAAGAAAAATGGTTTCACTATAACTTATTGAAAATTCTTTCAATGAATTATTTTTATATAAAATACATCCATGCGCTTTGTTTGTTGCAATTAATGTCAATCACAACAATTAAGTTGCTTGACGGAAAATTGACGTTTCTGCAGTAGATTAACTTTTCGTTTGTGATTGGATGTACTTACAATAATACACAAATGCCTCTCATGATACCCCCCTCCAGAGCGAGTCTAGAGGAAACCTACATGGCTCCGTTGTACTTAGTCATGTGAAAGTATATTCGGACAAAAACGGAGATAGGCCTACCCTATCACGTGATTACACTGTTTAAAAAAACGTGGGTAATCTAAACACCAGGTGACAATGTCAAGTGATGTTCAGAGTTACCACGTTACAGTACATTAATTTGTCCCCGTTACAGGTGGAATGTCTGTACTACGACCTTGGCTTGCCGAACCGAGATGCCACCGAAGACCAGGTGACCATTGACGCCGCTCACGCGATCTTGAAACATAATGTGGGCATCAAGTGCGCCACTATCACCCCCGATGAACAGCGGGTTGAAGGTATCTCAAAACTTGATTATATGTAACTTTTATCTAGATTAGTTGATTAAAAAAATGCAGGGTTGTATCTGTTGTCTTGCTATGCTTATGATGTAAAAAAATACCAATTTAGAAGTTTCTGCCTTTATAACTATTATTACAAGAAAATACTGATTAAAAACGTTTTACGTCATTTCATCAATATAATAGCTACCCATGTACTACGAGCCAGCGGTCAGCATACTTAGTTTGTAGTTAATAATAATACTACACCTTCCGTAGTGACGTTTAAGTCCGTATGAATACTAAGGAAATGGAGAAAATATTACCTGCCGTATTCATAATGGGAATTTAAAAATATCTGATTTTCAGACGAGTTCAGAAGCTGAAAAGCATACAAAATGGACCCCACTTACATTCTTGAAATATATATTAATTTATATGTGATGTTTTAACAATTTATCATATCCCCTTAGCACTATATCTATTGAAACAATTTAATATACGTAGTTACATACAAACATCATGCTTCTATATTTATTATACAAATATTTACAAGATCCTAATACACCTGACATATGAATACAAATACATAACGAATTGCAATCAAACATCTATTCCAAATATGTATATTAAATCGCAGAATTCAAACTAAAAAAGATGTGGCTGAGTCCCAACGGCACGATCCGTAACATCCTGGGCGGCACGGTGTTCCGCGAGCCCATTCTCTGCAAGAACATCCCCCGCCTGATCCCCGGGTGGACCAAGCCCATCGTCATCGGAAGACACGCTCATGGGGACCAATACAAGGCACAGGACTTTCTCGTTGATAAGCCGGGGAAGGTAAGTTATTAAAAATTAAATAGAGAAGTATATTTGTGCAGAAGCGGATTATACATAAATATAAATATTGGGGGCATTCTAATAATATTATTCTTTAGTTTTGTGGGCGTCGATGTCAAATTTCAATTAATTTTATAGTAACAAAACTTAATAAGATTATACGAGTTACTTAAACTTTGTTGTCAGTACTGATTCCTCAAAGATATCTTTAGTTCGTGCCACCATGTTACTGCCACCCTTTTCATGTATATCCTAAAATGATTTTTCAATAACAAAAAACCGTATTTATTAAATAAAAGAAGGCTTAGATTTTACGTTTCTTTTCAAAAGTATAATTTTGATAAATAATAGTGCAAATCTAATTTGCTTCGATGTTCTCAAACTAAACATTAAAATCTTTATTTAATTTCACAGGTAGAAATGGTGTACACGGCGAACGATGGAACTGTTAAAAAGTACCTGGTGTTTGATTACAAAACTCCTGGAATTGCCCTGGCCATGTACAATGTCGACGAATCCATACGAGCGTTTGCGCATTCCAGCTTTCAGGTAAATAGCAATTTGGATAAGATAAATACATTTACTGATGATGATTGATCCCTTAAAATAGCATATACATAGCACATACGAACATACATATACTCACGGCTATAAATCCCTAGATGGGGTAGCTAGAGCTAAGGAATTAGAAATTCCTCAGCCACTTTTGGGAAGTTAAGTGGGGAAAAGATGGTAAAATAAAGATTGTTGGTGATGGGTTAGGGATTTATAGCCGTGGGTATATATGTATGTATGTACGAACTGAATAATAAACAGGGCATTGGGGATCTAGTGATTATCAGACAATGAGGATGGAGACTTATCTCCAACAATTCTTTATTTGTCAGTCTATTCCCCTCTATACTTTTAAAATTGGCTGAGAAATTTGACAGTTTGTAGTCTAGCTACGAATTATTGGGATTTATAGCCATGAGTATGTGTAGGAACTGGTCTTTCCGTATTTGCCAAATAATGGGTACCAAATGCTTTCAAGAAATACTTTCAAAAAGTAAAACACTGCTTGTTATGATTGCTTGTATCGCCCACGGAGCACTAAAGAATTGCATGTGATGACACCTTTGAGATGCGGTGCTATTCTAACTTAAAATTTCAATATTTTGATCATACTCAGATAAAATACACTAGATGTAAACACAAGCTTATGTTTCCAGTTCGCGCTGCAGAAAAAATGGCCACTTTATTTGTCCACTAAAAACACTATATTGAAACGATACGATGGACGCTTTAAAGATATCTTTGAAGAAATTTACCAAAGGTTTGTGAATTTTTGATTGAATTTTGTTTAATAAGCCATTCGAAAATTTCTAATTATCCCAGTAAGTAAGGCAGCATACAAATATTTATATGCTGAAGATATGTACAAAATCACTCATTACTCATCTTTTATTTTGCCATCTTTTCCCCACTCAACTTTCCAAAAGTGGCTGACGAACTTCTAGTTCCTTAGCTCTGGCTACCCCTTCTAGGGATTTATAGCCGTGAGTATACGTATGTATGTATGCACTCATTACTTATATCTTTGTCGACAAAAAGTATGCGTCATATTCTGTAGTTATGTTGTCAATTACTGGAGATCTAGAAGAACTAAAAATTTCAATAAGCTACAAAAGTTAAACTAATTTGATAAATTTCAACATTCGTTATATTCTCATACATTTAATGCCTATCAAATTATTTCACATAGTCTACCACGTCTAGTGTAGGTTCGCAGCAGTGACTTAATCAATATCTAAAAACACCAGCCTAATAACAATCACTGAACCATCACCACCTTCCCAGCGATTACAAGCAAAATTTCGAAGCGGAGAAGATCTGGTACGAGCACCGCCTCATCGACGACATGGTGGCGCAGGCGCTCAAGAGCTCGGGCGGGTTCGTTTGGTCCTGCAAGAACTACGACGGCGATGTTCAGTCTGATATTGTTGCGCAGGTAAGGAAAAAAAATTGAGTCATGGCGAATCCTTAAAAGGAAATCATTAATAGATGTAAGTAACTTCGAAGAAGAGGTGATTAACAATTCCTTGGCTACTTTTGTAAGTTGACTGGAGAAAATATAGTAAAAGTAAAGAGTATTGATAATGACCCATTCATTACCAATATGGCTCTTCAGCCGCATCTCTCTAAAATCACTTGAAAGGCTTATAATTAATTTATGTATTTGCGTTGATCCAAGCCTAAAAAACAATAGAAAATTATAATCTGAGCGATTCGATTGCTCTTCTCTATTTCTTATTGGGAAATAAGGGCTCCTACGGACTAGCGATTAACCGCCTAACGCGGTTTTTGCGATAGGATGCTGTAGTGCTCCAATTTATGATACCGCAAATATCTCATTTATTAACACCAAAATTACTAAAGAGTATTTTCATCATGGTCTTATTCATTTCCTGATAATAACTATCCCATTATGAACACCCCCAGGGCTACGGCTCGCTGGGCATGATGACGTCAGTGCTGGTGTGCCCGGACGGGCGCACGGTGGAGGCGGAGGCGGCGCACGGCACGGTGACGCGCCACTACCGCCTGCACCAGCGCGGCGAGCGCACGTCCACCAACCCCGTGGCGTCCGTGTTCGCCTGGACGCGCGGCCTGCAGCACCGGGCCAAGCTGGACGGCACGCCTGACTTGGAACGGTTCGCACAAGCGTTGGAACAGGTGAGCAGGTTCTATACCATTTCATCGCTATAGGACCGTGTTCTATACCATTTCATCGCTATACGACCGTGTTCGCGTGGACGCGCGGGTTGCAGCACCGCGCCAAATTGGACGGCACGCCTGCGTTGGAACGGTTCACACAAGCGTTGGAACAGGTGAGTTGCTTCAATACTTGATTACTCTAAGTCTGTGGCCGTGTGACCTGCAGCACTGCGCTAAGTTTGATGGCATGTCCGATCTGCATGTGTTTGCGTTAGCACTGGAACAGGTGAGCGGGTTCAATTCCATTTCATCGCTATAAGATCGTGTTCGCGTGAACGCGCGGGTTGCAGCACCGCTCCAAGCTGGACGGGACGCCAGACTTGGAACGGTTCGCACAAGTGATGGAACAGGTGAGTTGCTTCAATACTTGATTACACTAAGTCTGTGTTCGCGAGGACGCGTGGCCGGCAGCACCGCGCCAAGCTAGAAGGCACGCCAGACTTGAAGCGCTGGGACAGGTGAAGTCACAATAAGGGAAGACAGTGTACTAAGCTAAGAAAATTTCGGGACAAATTGTCTACATGTAGAAACAAAACTTGAACAGTAAACATTCTCACAAAAAAGTTAAATAAATGTTTTCTCTTTTTATAAAACATTATTTATGTTTCAGGCTTGTGTCGACTGCATCGACAGCGGAAAAATGACAAAAGATCTTGTGATTTGCATTCACGGTATGGCCAATACCAAGGAAGGCATGTATCTCCACACTGAAGATTTTCTACAAGCTATTGCCGACCAACTGCA
This sequence comes from Bedellia somnulentella, assembly GCA_963576735.1. Classification (NCBI taxonomy): domain Eukaryota; kingdom Metazoa; phylum Arthropoda; class Insecta; order Lepidoptera; family Bedelliidae; genus Bedellia; species Bedellia somnulentella. Next base: position 6,454,918 of record OY755172.1, on the reverse strand, counting down.
ACACAACTTGAAGCAGAAATGAGCTTTATATTTTAAGAACAAATTTGTATTATCATTGATATTTGCTATTGCATTTATATAAAAGACAAGACTCGATGTGTAGCCAAATTTTGTTTTGAAATCACGTATAGTATAAGTTTAATATTTTTATAATCGATTCGTGTAAAATGTCTTGTTATCATACCCCTATTGTTATTTTATTAAGTTGAAAGTCATTTTTATATATTTTATGCCCACTTTCTTTGTGTTAAGTAATTTCAATTTTCTTTTATTTGATATATGAAAGCACATTTTCGATTCGAAATAATAAGAAGTTGAATCTGTAAAAATACTGTTTGGATCATAGTTTTTAATCACCAGGTAGCCTTTTATAGAAATTTTTATTTTTGTAGATGTCTAATTATTTCTTGATACCAGTGATCTATACTGAAGTGATAAGAAAACGTAAAATAAAATATTTATATTAGGTGGGCTGTGATCAAAGATATCTCAGCACTATAAGAAAATTGATATTAATTTAGACAAGAAAAAATGTAATTAGCAAATAAAATAAATATTTTTCTCCTTAAAGTAATTTGTTTTCTTTTAATTAGGGTGGAATGGGTAAAACCTGAAAAAATATTTTATTCGTTATTTGGTTTAAATCACTTATAGCCTCAATACTCAATAGCCTATAAGAATCAAAATAAATATCACATACATATATCACGCCATTGGCTGGTCACTTTGAACGATCCTGGCAAACTCGATAAGTAACGTAAAAAGTATCGACACGTTACGTTTTACTTTATTAATGAGATAATGTATAAATTACTTAAAAAACGAATACAATCTTTCACGCCGTAATTCCTGAATGCCAGACCTGGGTTTCCTCACTATGTTTCCCCGTTAACCACCATGACAAATTAACTGCAAACAAGACCTCAGAACAGGACAAGGCCAAACTCTAAAGATTTCACTGCACGTAAATATTGTTATTTATCGCTATATTAGCTTCAATTCGGCATAGTTAAATTAGATAAGTGGAATTTCAAACGGTAAGTATCGTTACTTTTTTTTCGTTAATTTGAGGTTTTGTCAAAGCAGGTAATTGATGAAATCAAGCGTTTGTTATTATGACAACATCCAATGCTAAAATATATTAATAACAAGCGTTTTGAAATAATGCCAGACTAGATTTAATCCGCGGCTTTGCTGTCATTTAAGCCGTGGATAGATAGATAAAATGTTGGAATACATACAACAATGGAAGTAAAATAAAATGACAGAGTAAAACGGAGCAAAAATTAAAGCAAACAAACATATAGAGGATGGATGAAAGAAAACAAAGTAGCGAAAGAGTTATATAGAGCCAATGTGGAGATATTGTTAGTAGAGGACGGCCTCGTTAAACGTTTCTAGACTAAATAGAAAACGTTCTTATAAAGGCGGGAGTCCGAACTGAGAAGAATAAAAGAGCATGTATGAGAGGAATAATGTATGTAATCGAAGCAAGAGAGATTTGTCAAGATCGTGCTATCGATAGCATCTGCCTAACCCAATAAGTAAGTATAGTCTTGATAATATGGTTTCCATTTTTTTTTAACACACGGTTTTCATATTCGGAGACAACCATAATATGTTAAAATATTTACTGCTTATTGAAAGATGCAGTTTTATCTCACTGTTTTGGGTCGAACCTGCCCTAGATAGGAAGATTAGCTGTTAGTAAATTAATTAGCTTAAACTTGAAGAATACTGTTAATACCATTAGAATTAGAGATCATACCAACGTTTTCCTTGGACTCACGTGATAGGGGGGCAGGGTGTGTCCATCAGGATCCCCCAGTTCAATCCCCTAGGGGATCCTAGTGAACTTGTTGGTTCATCAGGATCCCCTCAAATTAAATCAAAGTAAAGGTGCTTTCATATACATTGCCTTGTTTCATTGAATAAGTCTAAGTAGGTATACTCTAGCTAGCATTTGCTAGGGTTTTTACGTAACATTTTTACTGATCAACTTTACTGACCTTATTGCTAATGTAATTAGCTGGAAATAAAATGACTTGTTAATGAAGTGAAATAAATGTGGTTGGTATACAGTGAGAGGCATCGGACCAATAATAGGCTATTTGACTAATTTTTGAAAACTATCTTACGGTGTTAATTTGTTTATAAGGAGCCCTAAAAAATATTTTTCTGTCTTCATTTTAGCTATTTTATTAATAAATCGAAAAAGAACATGCAACATTTAAATGTGCCGCGTAAACGCGACTTTAAGTAATTTGGCAGCTGTAGCACAATTCAGAGATAACGGTTGGACAGTTTTTAGACATATTAAGATAAAAAGATAAAAATGTAATTTTGAGAAGTGCTGTGAACTAGACCTAATTGTTGATTATTTTTTTAAGGGGATCCTGATGAACTAACAAGTTCACTAGGATCCCCTAGGGGATTGAACTGGGGGATCCTGATGGACACACCCGGGGGGCAGGCTTATCGCCGTTTTGTACGAATACACTGTCACTTGACTAAGTACAACTCAGTCATGTGGGTTTCCTCACGACGTTTTCCCTCACCGTTAACAACCATGATAAATTTACAACACATATGTCTTAAGAAAAGATTGATTGGTGTAGGCCATAACTTGCGGATGCGTAAGGTATGTTTTGTGATATCAAATACTTTTACTTAAATGTTAGGGTTTTGATGTGCAAGCATTGAAATTAATGGCAACATACATTGATAACTTTTACTTTGCCGCGCGGGCCGCAACAGGGAGCTTTTCTCTATGGTTCAAATACTTTTTTTGTGTTCCTAAGCATTCAAAGTTTGTAGATCATTTTGTTCGCGGGCAGCTCCACTCCATTATGACCTAGATACGGCAAAGCAAAGGTTATAAGAACCTTAAGGGTTGATTTGGCGAAACTATCTAGCGCTTCGATCATATATACCAAAGATGCCGCATTCCATACGAATTCAACGCACGAAAGTGGACCGCGAGAATGACAAGACTGTTTGCCAATTAAATATTTATTTTTCTACAATTATCGACCTTACCGCATTTTCTTATGACCTATTTTGTCTGACTGATCCTAGACGGTCAGTGAAACAGTGTTTATCATATAATAAAGCACTGTTTGGCCGGGCCGTTTTTCGTGCTTTATTGGTGTATCTTTGGTATATATGATCGAAGATCGAGCGCCACTTTGCATGATCCTGGCAAACCAATCTAGCTTCGGTTATATCCATTAATCTTTCGACACCTTATGTATAACATATAAAATATGAATTAAAAGGCATGTATAATATTTAAATGGTATTTAATTCTTTTATAAAAAAAATGTGCCTCGATTGTGGAAGAAAATGAACTTATTTCGTTCCTTGTAGGTGTTTTTCTAATTACTAAACGTTGGCTAAGTTACTGCGTTACAGCCTAACGCACTTGCCATCAAACAAAAGTTTGTTTGTTTTTGTTTACGTTACTTACGGTTACAATACGAAATTGTTTTGCTGTTTCAATTCTATAGTTTAGTTTTCCTAGTTAAAATATAAGTTAGTTATAGAACATTTAAATCGAATAATATAACATAATGTTAGATTAACACTAGTTAGTTAGTCAGGTATACTAATACCTGAATATTTCAGTATTTTAACGTGAAATTCTGACTTTACAACATGAATGTTACATTTCCTCTGCTACTTATTTTTTTATTGTGGGATATCGCAATTTCTTCCACATTTACAAGTAAGAAGGAAAACTGCGATACAGGAGCAGAAAACAAGTATAGTAAAGGTAATAAGTACACTTGTGCGACTTCCTTCCTATTAATCTCAATTATGCATTTTATCATATTTTCCTCTCTATGAAAAACAATGGTTTTGGTTTTATTCACATTCCACTCATTCCCTTTCTTTCAAAAGACACATAAACGAAATTAGATAGAAGAATCAGAGATCAGATAGCACAAAAATCACTGCTAAATATAAAATTGCCAATCATATCCACCTACATTAGCTTTGTGCCATGTACTTGTATATCAGCAGGTAATAGTATAATAATAAATTTGAAAATTTTTACTGTTTTCAGAATCTAATACATTTGGGACTTCAATTTTAAATAATATTGAGGATGCTTTAGCTCAATACATTCCATGTAAGAGTGGAAACTGTAGTTGCCACAATGGAGTAATTAAGGAAGACTTGTCCATTTTTAAAAGTGGCATTACAAAAGAAGAATTTCAATTAGCAATACCCAAGGGCACAAAATACCAGGTATGTAATCTTAAGGTATTTATAGAGCTATTGTGGAAGGTAATGTTGGTAGAGGACGGCCACGAATGACACACTTGGACCAAATTGAAAGTGTGCTCAAAAAGGCAGGCGTCCGAAGTATGAAGAATAAAAGAGCATGTATGAAAAGATTGATGGATGTAGTCGAAGCAAGAGAGGTTTGCCAGGATCGTACAAAGTGGCGATCGATAGTGTCTGCCTACCCCAATGGGAATTAACGGCGAGAGTATGTGTATGTATGTATGTCATCTTAGTTAGTTTGCAAATATATGCCAGTGTCCCTCATTAAAAGCCTTATGATATCCCTGCCTATCCATATAAAAACTCATGAACTAGGCGGTTGGGGTGTACCGAAGGGGGCACTATGGGGAGTGGGGACAGGACTTACATTTTTTTTCTTTGATACACCATACTTTTCCTACTAAGCTATCAAAAAAAATATTTAATACTGGTCTAAAACTGAATCTTTGTTTTTCCTACCCAATTAACAACAAATTTAATGCTGTGATGCTTTCAGATAATCAATGGGGAAGTTTATCGCCAAAAAGATTGTCACTTTCCAGCACGCTGTTCTGGCATTGAACACTATCTCAAAGAATTAGCTCCAAACCTTCCTGACATGGAGCTGATCATTAACACCAGAGATTATCCTCAAGTCAATAGGGCATGGAATCATCCTAAAGCTCCAGTCTTCTCATTTAGTAAGGTTATTAAAAGTATATTTATTGTTTGTGCTGAATTGAAACTATTGTCACAAAATCAAATAGTGATATGAATTGTGAAATGAAATAAACAGTGTCATAATAATTGTGGCTTAAATATGCTATATATTTATAAGAATTTTGTAAAGTATGATGCAATAGTTGCCTGATCAATCGTACTTATCAATACATTATTTTTTAGACAAAAGACTATTATGATATCATGTATCCTGCTTGGAGTTTTTGGGAAGGAGGTCCAGCAATATCTTTGTACCCAACTGGTATTGGAAGATGGGATAAGCATAGGAAATCTATATCGGCGGCAGCAGAAAGGCAAGTTTTTTGTCATTATTTAATCATAATCATTTATTCATTGCTTCATGTGGTATATCAACAGAGATGGTACAAAAAAGAGTAGCCGTAACATGAGCCCAATAATAATATGCTTTGTCCTTTACATAAAAAATATATTTATTTCATAGTTCGCTGTTTATATCTAAATAAACTTTTTATTCCATGAATTCTTTCTTATTTATGTATCATGTGTCCATCAGTTGCAGCAATTTATTTCCATTACTATTGAAACCTTCATAAATATATATAACAAAGGGAGTAAGTTTCCCATAACTAATACACTATCCCATAATAAACAAAAATAATTAAACCCATACATGTGCAGCCAATTTTATTTTTCAATGTAAGTAATAAATACTCATGATTTGATTTGATGTGGCATAAAATATAAGAAAATCTGTATTCTTTTGCTCATCTAATTAATGGTTTTCCGTTAATTCTATGGAGGCAGCTGAATTAGGTGTTATGAAAGAACTCATAGTGTTAGACTATTATTTTTCATTTTCAATAAGGCATCTTTATGTCACGGCAATAAATCCCAAAAACGGACAGCCAGAGTTATACTATGTTAGAAATTCCCCAGCCACTGCTTCCATTGGAATGGGGATAATATTGTTTTAATAAAAGACCATTGGTGATGGGTCTTCACCTCCATCAATCACCCAGACATCACTTAAAAAGCCAAAATACTCTTAGCACCCACGGGCATAAATGTTAGTGCCAACTACATACAATAAGCCACGAGAATACTTATAATGAAATAAATTAATTTTTTTCAGATGGACATGGGAAAAGAAGAAATCAATAGCTTTTTTCAGAGGATCAAGAACAAGTGACGAGAGAGATGCCTTGATATTGCTGTCCCGATCACATCCCAATTTAGTTGATGCACAGTACACTAAGAATCAAGCTTGGAAATCTGAGAAGGTAATAATTCAAATACCTATGTAGCCATCAGAATATATTGCAGAAAATGACTACCAAGTTCCTTTGTTCCTACATCTAAAGTTTGTTCTATGTTCATTATAGGATGAGTCCTGGGATAGCTGTCAATAGTAATAGGCCCATAAAGTAACAAAGATCAAAGACATAAATGGTATCTACATAATAATGAACTAGGCTATGTACATAACCTTTTTATCCATCTTTTCCCCAGGCAACACCTTCTAGGGATTTATAGCCGTGAGTATATGTATGTATATATTTATGCTATGTACATTGTACATTCCAGAAACAAATTAATTACACTGGAAAACAGCATGTCTGTTGCATGAGATTTTTTTACATTACAGTTACAGTTTTTCCACGCTGATTTCAAAAATATATGCCGTTTTTATGTAGCAGCTCTAGTTTTGGAGTTACGAAGTGACAGGGTTTTTCATTGAAAATGCACATAGTTTAAGTTTAAAAAAATTATGAAATATATTTATTCTGAATAAAATTTCCTTTTTTTGGACTTTCTAGAGTGAGATGTATTATGAGTACTATTTTGAATGCTCCAACAATAATCTGCCATCATATGTTCATTCCAGTACCCCTGATACCTCTCCTCCATAGTGCGAATATCCTGGTGAAAGCGCTCTCCTTGTTCCTCGCTTAGGTCACCTAGATTTTCAGGAAAATAGTCTAGATGGCTGTGAAGGTAGTGAAGCTTAATACTCATGTTGCATCCAAGCCGCTGGAAGTGTATCAGCAACTGTTCAACGTGCTGAATGTAGCCGTCAGACTTCCTATTGCCCAAAAAATTTCTCACTACCCAAACAAACTCTTCCCATGCACATTTCTCGACAGCTGTCATATAGTTGTTAAAATTTTTATCATCTATCAACTTCCTGATTTGTGGGCCATCGAAAATACCACCTTTGATTTTCTCACTACTCAATTTTGGAAACACTTTTACAATGTATTTGAAACATTCGCCATCTTTGTTAAGACCTTTTACAAACTGTTTCATCAACCCCAGTTTTATATGCAAAGGAGGCAATATAATTCGGTCTCTGGATACTAGTGGAGCATTAATTACATTTTGCTTACCGGGAACCAAAGCCTCCCTGGAGGGCCAGTCTCTTTTTGTCCAGTGCTCAGCTTTAGCTCGGCTGTCCCATAAGCATAGGAAACAGGGATATTTTGTGTAGCCACTTTGTTGGCCCAGGAGAAAATTTACCATTTTCAAATCAACACATACAACCCAGTTATGTTCCTTGTACTTGATTTTGTCGAGAACTAAAGATATTGTAGGATATTCTTCTTTAGCCTTTGTAGAATGAGCAATAGGCAAGGAACCAAGTTTGTTACCATTATGTAAAAGTACACATTTCAAACTTCGTTTTGACGAATCAATGAACAACCGCCACTGATTTGGATTATACTCTTTTAATCCCATTGCAGTCCACAAAATTATCTTTTTTGGTAAAGAAAGGAAGTAAATCCTTTTCCCTGTTACGGTAGTACGATATCTTCGTTTCTCTGGTCAACAAATTTCTTTCTTTCAATCGGGAAGCTAAAATTTCTGACGCCGTTTTAGAGAGTCCAAGGTCCCTGATCAAGTCATTTAGATCATCTTGATTTAGTGGTCGGGGACTACCGTAGCAATCAAAATCACTGTCGCTACCACTGCCGTCATTTTCGGTTTGTCCGCTGCACTGGTATGGATTTTCCGAAGATGTAGATGGCTGCTGTGGTGTTGATGTGTCACTAATACTCAAGACTGGTCTTATGACAGATTTTAAGTTTGGATATATCCACTTAGAGCAATTTTTATGGTTTATTCCTATGATTTTCGTTACACAGAAATAACAGTCGTCATGATGGTTGGATGGTTCACGCCAAATCATAGGAGCTTTGTACTTAAAAGTGGGTCTTTTTTTGTTTGCCCACAGTCGTAAAGATTCAACACAACTTTTACATGCCAAACTTGGTATCCAAGGTTTAGCGTTTGACGGCAACGGGAACCCAAAGTAGTCGAAGTATGCCTTTTTCACAAAGTCCGACACATTTAAACGAAATTTTTGGAACATATATTGTCCACAAATAACACAAAAACAATCAGGATTATTTAAACACGTCCTTCTTGAGGAAGACATAATGAAATTTATAGAGGAACTACTTAAGTTACACCGCTGTTGATAGAAACTACCGACTACTTATGTAAATTCGAGACGGTACCTGTATCTCACTAACTAGAGCTGCTACAAAAAATCCGAGGGTAGATTTGAAATCAGCGCACCCAAATTAGTAAACAACAGTAGAAAAAATTCATGCAACGAAAAAAAAGTTTGATTTTGTTTTTTTGTGTTATTAATACATTATGTACAGGGTCTTGTGTCCTGTACAAGATACTTGATAAGATCGATCTTGATTACACCGTGTTAATAAAACGACAAGTGTTTGGTATGATTTCTTGTATTGAACTGAACTTAAATGACTAACAAAGCGGTTTATATACATTAACAAATTGCTGAATCTTAGTTTCTACATAATAATGATGCGTGCTTGTACACATTATTTTATGTTTTTTTTAAATTAATAAACTTTGGGAGATATTAATAACAAAGAGCTTCATTTACATTCATATTTTTATTTTTTATACATGCCTTTTTATTCTTTATACTTTGGACGCCTGCTCTTTTGAGTACATCTCCTGTTTGAACTAAATGCGTCACATATTTAAATTGTCTTCATGTTTCTGAAATATCTTTATTTCAGGACACCCTCAATGCACCAGCTGCGTCGGAAGTATCTTTTGAAGACCACTGTCAATACAAATACTTATTCAACTACCGTGGAGTCGCAGCCAGCTTTCGATTCAAGCATCTTTTTCTCTGCAAATCACTTGTGTTTCACGTTGGAGACCAGTGGTTGGAGTTTTTCTATCCCTCTTTGAAACCTTGGGTCCATTATATACCTCTACATCCTAAGTCTACTCAAGAGGAGTTAAAGAAAATGATTGAGTTCTTCAAACAGCACGACAAGTTGGCTGAAGAAATAGCAGACAGGGGATTTCAACATATTTGGAATAATCTAACAGAGAAAGACGTCAGATGTTACTGGAGGAAATTGCTCAAGAATTATTCAAAGCTAATTAAATATGAAGTAGAGAAAGATCAATCATTAATTAAGATATGAATATGAATCTCAAATAAAACTAGGCGAATTTTGATTGTAAGACATTTATTTTTCTTACTTAATTAAGACTTAATTCATTACAAGGAATAAGACAAGAAATTGTTTTTTATTCATTAAGTATAATCAGATAAACATTGTGACAACTACATCACTACTCCTGTACCATAGACAATAACATATAAAGAATTCGCAACAAAACAATATGAGTTACACCGTATAGTGAGACTAGATGTATGTATGTTGGTGGTATGGCTTAGTTGAACTCCCTGTTGGGGAAGAGAGCCGGAGCTACCAAGGTCCACAGGTAGAGTCCCGCGCAGAGCCACGATGATATTATCTTTACCCACATTGAAGCTACGTTCACCTGAGACAGCTGGGATGACGGACTGAAATATGAAATAAAATTTATAAGGCTTGTCATAGAACATACACAAAGGCAACTAGGTTATGAGCTGAGAGCTTAGTTTTTCAAATGGGAAAACTATAACTTCAACAGCAATCTAAGGCTTATTCCGTTTATCCACCCTAAAAAATCCTCCCTAAGGCGGATATTCGGAAACGCGTGTCCGTCTATCCACCCTGAACGGGGTGGATATCCGGAATGCATATAATATGGTTCTTCCGATTTTTTACCCCAAGTACAGTAATTTACAGAAACATACACAACACAAAATGGGTCCAAGGAACATCGTGAACATTAAAATACTTAAGATAAACATACCTACTTTCTTACTTACAGTTTGAATAAAAATATCTTAAAGTGCTAATAGAAGATCGAACATGTACGGCGCGCACCACGAACTGTGCGGTGCGCTCTAGCCTACAGACGATCGAACATGTACGGCGCGCACCATCGCACAGTGCACCGCAAGCGCTTCGAACCAGCGCGCACCAATATTAATAATAATTATGTGCGGCGAACCACGCTACACACGTTCGTTTTTGGTACGGCACGTACCACGAACACTGGTTCGCGCCGTACATGTTCGATCGTCTATTAGCACTTTAAGATATTTTTATTCAAACTGTAAGTAAGAAAGTAGGTATGTTTATCTTAAGTATTTTAATGTTCACGATGTTCCTTGGACCCATTTTGTGTTGTGTATGTTTCTGTAAATTACTGTACTTGGGGTAAAAAATCGGAAGAACCATATTATATGCATTCCGAATATCCACCCCGTTCAGGGTGGATAGAAGGACACGCGTTTCCGAATCCGCCTTAGGGAGGATTTTTTAGGGTGGATAAACGGAATAAGCCCAATCTAAAGGGTCCGATTCTCCCCTGAACTTACCATCCCAAGCACAGAACCGTCTTAATATTTCAAATTGGGGTATTCTATAAATTTTGCAGATACCTTCTCTTTACTGCCAAAAATGGCTAAAGAATAGTTGTCCTTTAACATGTGTAACTATTAAATATTTAGTGTTGTTCTATCCCACTCTCTAACGATACTCATGGCTTTCAATCCCTAGCATTAGAAATTAAAATATCCTTAGCTTCTTTTAGAAAATAAGTGAATACAACCCAGCAATTTCTTAAAAAGGTCTCATGGCAAGAAATAAATTATTATAATGACAACAATCAGCTTTGAGAGACACTCACGCCCGATTTCTGAATTGAGTATTTCAGCTGAGAACAACTTAAGTATCGTTTTGTCTCATTCAGTTGTGAAGATTTCAATGCGACAGAACGATACTTAAGTTGTTCTCAGCTGGAATACTCAATTCAGAAATCGGTCGTCACTCACCTACATTTTATTATACATATAGTAAAGAAGTATACTAACTTGAACCAATGCGTAAGCGTCATCATAACATACAGCGTGGCTAACGCGAACATGACGTGGAAGAAGCTCCAAGAGTAGGCGGTCTCATCAGATTCGTTGTCGAACACCTTGGCCCCGCCCTCGCCCGCCTCCGCCTCGCCCTCTATGGAATCATACCCTGTGTTCAGCGACACAGATATGTAGCGACTAACACATAGCATGGACTGTAGATGTGCGTATTTGAATTGGGTGATTTGCGGTATAGTGAATTAGAATGGTAAAAAATTAAGTTAAAAAGACCTCATCCTTAGTTACTTTAAATAAGCCGAACATTAAAAGCATAAGCGGGTATACGTTTGGGAAATATAGACTTGTAAGAATTTGTGATACTGTGAACTTATATTATCGACCACCTTGGCGTCCCCGCCCTCGCCGGCCTCGGCTTCGCTCTCTATGGAATCATACCCTGTGTTCAGCGACACAGATATGTAGCGACTAACACGTAGCATAGCAGATGGTATGGTCAATGTGCGCATTTTTATTGGGTGATTTGCGGTATAGTGAATTAGAATGGTAAAAGCAAAATTTAATCCTATTAATATTATAAATGTGAAAGTTTAGATGTTTGTCTGTTTGAGGCGAAAAGGCTCCTCAAGTACATAATGTATATGAATGAAATTTGGCAGAATGCAAGATAATGATCCCAATTAAGACATAGGATACTTATCATCCCGGAGATATTTGACCAATAAAATATTCTTATTGAACTAAGAGAACCGGAAAAAGCGCCTAAAATTTTGTCATAAGCAAATTTTACAGTACGAAGTCTGTCGGTACTTTAAATAAACCGAACATTAAACCGAATTTGTGATACTATGAACTTATATTGTCGAACACCTTGGCGCCGCTCTCGCCCGCCTCCGCCTCGCCCTCTATGGAATCATACCCTGTGTTCAGCGACACAGATATGTAGCGACTAACACATAGCATGGGAAATGTGCCTATTTTATAGTGGGCGATTCAGGCGTTGTGAATAAAAATGGTAAAAAGCAAATTTAATTCATAAATAAGCCGAACATTAAAAGCAAAATTTATAAGTAGCGTGGGAGAGGGTTTTTGGGAAATTCAGTCTCGTAAGAGTTAGTGATATTGTCAATATTGCAGTTCGCCTACTTACAAATCTACATTATCGAATCAAACCCCGTGTTCAACGACACAGATATGTAGCGACTAACACACGGTAACAGATGGTATGGCTATTGTAATTATTTCTTAATTTTAATCATGTGATTAAAAAATTATGCATAGTGAATTAGAATGGTAATAGGTAAAACTATGGCATTGATAAAGTGGTGAAAAGCAAATTAAAAGCTTTACATACATATACTCACGGCTATATTTCCCTAGAAGGGGTAACCAGAGCTAAGGAATTATAAATTCCTCAGCCACTTTTGGAAGTTCAGTGGGGAAAAGATGGTAAAAATAAAGGTTTTTGGTGATGGGTCTCCAACCGCATCGCCCAAAAATCCAATAAAAAGCCCCAATACCCTTAGTCGCCTCTTACAACACCCGTGGGTAGAAAGGGGTAGCGACATTCTAAGCCGGCACTACACGGCAAAGCCGGCACTACACGGCAAAGCTTTAATAAATTTAATAGACCGCATCCTTTAATAATTCAAATAAACCGAACATTGAAAGCAAAATTTGGAAAATTAAGACTTGTAAGTATTCGGGTATTAGACTTGTAAGGTTTATAATGGTATTGGCATTTATTTTTTATTTCCACAGTACCGCAACTCAAAATATATTGATGATTAGTCCTATTTCGGCATTATTATGCATGTTGAGTCAAAATTATATCTTTAAAAGTTATCATCGTTTAGTTTACATTAAGATCCCTTTTTTCCCGTGGCTACCCGCCACGCACCGGTCATTCTGAGGCGATTATATGACCTTGTCGACAGACAACGCCGGTACGTGAAAAAGCTAAAAAACATTACCACAAACTTTAGCACTTCAGATTGAGCTGTATGCGAAGGCACTAACAGTTGAAAACCAGATTGTTACGAATTCTATACGATATTCTTAACAACTTAATTTTCCTGACGTGATTTGGACTATGATGTTCTCTGGTTTCACGTCACTCTCTTAACGTACTTTAGCATAAATACAAGGCACACAGCGAATTACAATGGGGTTCGTTTGTTCGAAGCCAGTAACTCATATTGTTGGGGAAACACACAATGGAAAAAGCATTAGTATACAGAAGCAGGATATACTTATGTTAGCGGTCGCGAAATAAGCGTTTGTTTAGCGAATTAAACCACAACCAATTATCTATAATATGAATTGTGGTTGTTTAAAGCTTGTGCAAGAGTAGTTCCAGAACCCACCCACATAAGTTAACCGTAATCTAATAGAGGACTTGACTAATTAGAGACGAAACGAAGAAAGTCAATATCTGTATACGCTTCAGTGCATTTGTATGAACAACAAAAGTCAGAATATTGAATCTACCAATCAGGGTGTAGGGACAACTTATTTTTATAATTAGTTTAAGGCGGATTTTTTGGAAATTTTTGTACTGGACTAGGTTTGGTTCCCGCTCTATATAGTTTAGTCCTCTATGACAGTGGTGGTCGCCTTGGCTTGGATTGGTATTTAAATGTAATGGATGAAACCGTATATTTTCGCATGATTAACATATTTTAATACAAAAAGTAGTATAATAGGACACGCAAAACGATAGCTTTAACGATTCGAGACTCATTTACAACTAACTAAAATAAATAAACTTTTCAACTTATTAGAGCCTTACAACTTTGTGGTAGTCAAAAAGGAAGGTAAGCATTAGCACAACAATAAAATCTACAAAGCCACTACAATCTTTTTTCTACACTGAAATTGAACTATGTGCTGACAAGACCACCATTAAAACAAATCAGGTACCTTCATTAGCCACGAGCTGCCCGTCCCCTTGGACGAAATCACCGTCAATAGATGCCCATGGGATCGCATTCAAAATATTACGAGTTAATACTTATTATAAAATAGCTTACTTAAACTAGCGTAATTTCATACAGGATAATTCTGTTGCAATTTTGGATGAAACTTGTATTGTGAAATTTATTTTTCATACTTTTCTAATAAGGAAATAAATTTATCTTTTAAAATTTAACAATCAACAGAATGATCCTACATGATAAGAGAGGATGGACTAAAGTAAATTGGTGAAAGAGATATATAGAGCCAATGTGGATACTAATGTCAACGGTGGAACCATTTGTACCAAAAAAGGCAAGAGAATGAATAATAATGTTGATGAATGTAAATGATTATCGAGAGTTTACAAGATCGTACAAAAATGCGATCGATGGTCTACCTACCCAAGTTTTTTTTTAAATGTTATCTCAAGTCTATCTCATATCTCAATATCTGTATGCTATCAAAATCTAACTGGTTTAAATGTCAAATTACATAGCTCAAGCTAAGAATAGCATTTTATAACCAAATCAGCTATAACACTCCAGAATATAAAAAAGATTGACTTTTACCTTTATTCCCATCCTTAGCCAGTATATGCTCGCTCATGGTGATCTTGGACGAAGACGAAGCGGTCCGGATGGAGGAGTACAAGACACTGCAGCCCCAGAGCACCAGACCGATTGCAGACTGCTTGTCGAATGTCGTCTGTTGAACACCATGAAGAGTTAAAACCTTTATTTGGTGCTCTTAGAACTAACAAGCTTGTAAATAAAGGACAAATAAAGGAAAGTGTAACAAGCTCGTGTTTAGTTAATCTGGTGATAAGTGTAATTATGCAGTAAATTAAGTTTTTTTACGGCTGTTTACAAAGAGAAGAGTGTGGGATAAAATAGGTAAGATACATCTATTGTTTGCTAAATTTATCATTTCGTAAAATATTATGATGCTTTTTGTTCATACGTCGAAATATGGTGAAGCCAAGGCGAGTCCCAGTTTCAAGGTACTATTAAGATATATGTCATACCGTATGCATGCATTGTAGGTTCCTAATATCCACTCTCCTCAAATGAAAGAAAATAATTTTCAGCTTGCTGGAGATGTAGTAATACTGATATATATAGGAGATATGGTATAGAATACTACCTTAGAAAATAATTTTGTTAGTTATAGAATTCATAGCAGAATTTAAGATAGCCAAAATGTCCGAGTTGTTAGACTATTGACACAACAAGTTTGTTACAACAAACAATTTAACAGCGTAAGTATAATAAATGAGTAACCTGCAAGACATACAACACATTTTGTTATTTTATGTAAATTTTTCTTTAAAAAACTGCACACAAAAATGCTGCATAGCAATATTAGACCGAGATAGGTTAGAGCAAATTATTTAGAACCGGTGCTTCAGAACACAAATCCACTAAAATTTATAACCTATGAAATACATAGGGGGTAGTAAAATACATAATTAGACTGCATATAAACCAAACAATATAATTCCGACATACCCAATACGTAGCAGCCTCTGATCCCTGAGTAAGCATACAAATAGATAAATAATATACACGTTATTATTATAATATTTATATTACACTTAATATTAATATTATATTGTATACATACGATTAATAAAATAAGTTAGTGAGCACACATAATATGAAAAAAATAAGTTATCAAAAGAAGATCATAGTAAAGTAGTAATACAACGTATAGTATATAGTATCTTAAAGTACAAATCTTTATCTTGATATATTAAACGAAATTTTATTCAATATACATACAAAGACCACTGCCTACTAGAATATAATTTTAATAATATTGAAATAATGGAACTGAATTATATCATCACACATATCCTATTTTAAAATATACAGCATTGCAGTACACACAAAAATAAACCAAAGTTTGAAGCAAATAAATACCCACATTTGAACCACATACTAAACAGATATTAACTTACAACGATAATGCTGAGCCGGCCGCCACAGGCTCTGGCACGTTTTAAGCCATTTTTGAAATGATTTTTATTATTAACTATATTTTTTATTATTCTACATTAATTTAAATTTATTAGTTTTTATATTTAGTAAAATTTACTTCAGTTTTCTCTATTTATTAACTGTGTTTTAATGAATATAAATGTATTTCTTTCTTTCGTTCTTTTCTTTTATATATATGTTGCAGGGATATGATAAAAATGGGGATTTGGTCAATTCCCTAAGGGAGTTGATCAAATCACGGAGGATGTTAAAATAACAACACGATTTTACCTTTTCCCTAAACAAATCTAGTGAATTGAACAAATCCCTAAATTGGTTCAGTGGAATGACAAAAATAAGATATACCTACATAGGGGGGTCGGGGGGCGAAAGCCCCCTGCAGACAATGAAAAATTAGGTCACATTTAGTTAGGTTAGGTTAGGTTAGATTATGTATAAAACGAGCGAGCGTAGCGCAGCGGAGCGAGCACCTAAATGCCTGAATTGAACAAATCCCTAAAATAAGTAGTATACCCCGCCCCCCGTCCTCTATATGTAGCAAGCTGCAAGCAAGCAAGTATGGCATATAAGCATGCATCAGGCATTTAGGTGCTCGCTCCGCTGCGCTACGCTCGCTCGTTTTATACATAATCTAACCTAACCTAACCTAACTAAGTGTGACCTAATTTTTCTTTGTCTGCAGGGGGCTTTCGCCCCCCGACCCCCCCAAGCAGGGGGGCTCTGCCCCCCTGCACCCCCCCTATGTAGGTATATCTTACCAAATAAATCTTTAAAATACCATTGTAATATTATTTTTGTCATTCCACTGAACCAATTTAGGGATTTGTTCAATTCACTAGATTTGTTTAGGGAAAAGATAAAATCGTGTTGTTATTTTAACATCCTCCGTGATTTGATCAACTCCCTTAGGGAATTGACCAAATCCCCATTTTTATCATATGCCTGCGACATATACACTCGCAAGCCAAAAATATACTTATAAAATATTCCATTTTACATGCCTGAACTTGTTGAATATTGTAACGGTGGTCACTTCGAACACCTACTTTGAGAAATTAAAGTATGTCAAAACAACCCATTTTATTCATTTTAGACATCATGTAAGTTTATTTTTTCTAAACAACCGGGTTCGATTCCCGAGCTGGGTACAGTTTTCTTTTCAAATGTATGAATGCAGTTTTTCTTTTTATAAAAATCGGTGACATGGTTCCTAAAAAAATCTTCGTATGTCTTATAGTTTCAGACTTTCCCATACTGACCGATTTGAATGAGCCACCCTGTATAGACAGTTTGATGTTAAACCGTTATAAGCCGGTAAGTGTCTGTGAGAGGTCCCGCCCGCTTATTTGATTTTTATGCACAACGTTTGTCAATTACTGCTAATCTTGCTACTTATTTCAAAATAGCTGACCCGACAGACTTCGTACTGTCAAATTTGCTTATGACAAAACTTTAGGCGTTTTTTCCGGTACTCTTAAAGGCGTGAATATTTCAATAGTCACATTTTTTCGGGTTAAAAAGTATCCTATTTGATAATTTGGGTCATTATCTAGCATTCTCATGAAATTCATTCATATACATTACATACTTGAGGAGCCTTGTCGCCTCAAACACACAAACACACAAACATCCAAATATCTAAACTTTCACATTTATAATATTAATAGCATCTATAGTTCATAGCTACATACCCCTGCGGCGGCGGCATGCGGGTTGCAAGGCGCGGGCGAGTTGGCCAGCGCAGACCACGTGAGGTACGTGATGTACAGCGACACCACGGCCGACTGCAGTAGGCCCGAGTGCGGCTGGTGCTCTTGCACGCTGGGCAGGATGGACACGCCGCTGATCACCACCATCAGGATCAGGTTGAACGAGATGAAGAACTTGGAGAGGTCGCAGCTTGATGCCTGTAAGGGAGAATTAAAGGGAAATATGAGTGTTGCTTATTATTTATAGTCCACTAGCTGACTCCACAGACTTCGTACTGTAAATTTGCTTTTGCTAAACTTTAGGTGTTTTTTCCTGGATTGGGGAAAGGCAAGGGATATCTTATAAACTTCCCAAGAGCCAAGATTACAAGCGCGGAACAGCAAAAAAGGTTTTTTTATATGATCAGTATTTTCGTGTTAGTGAGGAGTAATTGTGTTTTTTAAGTCAAATACATAGACTATCAAATTAACAATAACGGCCAAGTGCGAGTCGGCTCATTAAAAATAATTAAACATTGTTCTTCTATTAATTACGGAAATAGTAACTTTACCTATACTCACGTCTATATATCTTTAAACAGAGTAGCTAGCAACCCAGAATAAACAATTCAATGGCCGATAAATAAATAATAAATAAAGGAAAGAAAAATTTCGACACAGGCGGGAATTGAACTCGCGACCTCGGGTATACGACCCGACGCTCTGCCAATTGAGCCACCGTGTCAATGGCTGCCAGCGCGAAATTCTTCTATCCTTTATTTCTTTATATTCTATATAAGTAGTGTTTGCGTTTCCTACCTCCGAATTTTTACTAATTCGGAAGGCCACTTGTCTATCTTTTCAGATAGAATGCAAATGTTGAAAACGCCTAACTATCACATAATAAGCTATTTGACTAAGTTTTGAAAAATATCTTACGGCGTTAATTTGTTTTTAAGGAGCCCTAAAAAAATATTTTTCTGTCTTCATTTATATATCGGGTATATATCGGGTTAGCTATTTTATTAAAAAATCGAAAAAGAAAATGCAATATTCAAATGTGCCGCGAAAACGCGACTTTAAGTAATATGGCGGCTGTAGCACAAATGACGTCAATTCCGCATTAAACACCAATGAGCGAAGCGAAACACAGTCTGTTTATGCTCGATCTACGTCATTATAGAAATAGCCAATCACGGTCGTTTTTAGTCACGTGACAGTTGCATCAAAAATACTTATTTTAGAAGACGGAATTTAGTGAAATAATGCAATATTTTTATCTCGCATTATTACATTTTGCTCCAAAAAATAAATATTAAGACTAATGAAATTAAAGAAATGTATATTTTTATTACAGTTAAATAGCCTATTTAAATCTTTTTGTTCATGAAAACCTCATGTGGGGATTATTACTAATATTTTTTTCTTTCCTTTATTTATTCTTTATTTATTAGTAATAATCCCCACATGATGTTTTCATGAACAAAAAGATTTAAATTATTTACGAGTAACCGAAAAACGGGACCTTCACTTTTTCGTGCATGAAGCTTACATCCGCCAATACATATTCGTCAAAAATATATTGTATAAAGGGCAGTTCTTAATTGTTCTTCCAATAAGTTTTTAATAGTACATTGAACTACTTTTATCAAACATTTGATTATCTTGTTTTCCTAATTGGCTTGTCATAAAACAACTGTTAATTGATCAATTAGTGACATCTTTAATATTATATATTGTCTGGTATACTATACTGCAGTATTGGCAGTCACAATAAAATAAGTACAATTTAAAGTCTAGCAAAAGCACGGGGTTTGTATTTCGTAAAGCAGTATTAATTTGGTGGTTGTATTTCGAAATAATATGTACTGAGATATTTAGTCAAATAATATGTACTGAGCTTTCTAATTTGTTCGAAATTCACTTCGCAACTTTCAAGGCTCTTTTAAAAATAACCGCACATCACGACACTCACATTCCCATTGGCAGATATATATAAATTGAGATATATTTTATAGATGTAAAATATAAAAGCAAAAAAAAGTTATAATAACTCACCGTTGTGTAGTAGACATAAAGAAGGACAATTCCAGTGATGGTCAAAGCATAGCCAATTATCATAGATGAGAGAAGTGCTGCGTACATGCCACGTGATTCTGTCTCTTCGTACCTGGCTGAAATATTAAAACAGCAGGTTTTCAATTAAACTGTAAAATCACAGTTTTACTATTCTGGGATCCAGAGAAGCAGGGTGCTACCTTAGATTCCCCTGCTCTACCCATTGAGCTATCACAGTTGTTATATGTGATTTAGATAATAATAGCTACATACATACAATTACTCACACCATTAGTTCCCTTGGGCAACACAGAAACTTTGTTTGAGCATGGATGGAATCTGAAGATTCATAAATACCTTACATATTTTAGTTTGTTTTGACTTTCGTATTTTAGTTTGCAGCTGACAGCAAAGAGTAAATATATGTTGGCGATTATACTTACAGACCCAATTTTCAGCCCAACAATGGGCAAAGTCGACAATGAGTATCAGCTGAATTATAATGAAGAGGAATCCACCAATCATTCCAAACACCATCCACGTGGGTGCAAATTGTCCTTGAGGAATGAAGAATGCGCCGACAATACCACCAATCACAAGCAGATATTTGATACCCCAAAAACTGAAAGATTTATACAGAGACAATATAACATTTATAATGTCTTATGTGTTATTTTGGAAATATAAATTAATTAAGATTTGATATGTAGGAACTTAAAAGAAGATGCTATGCTATTGCTGAGGGGATCACAAACATAATACATTTATAGTTAAACTTACCCATTTTGAATACCAGCACGAGGGTCTTTAGAAGATTTCACGCCTATCATCATTAATGCCATAAGTAGGAAGAATAGGCATAGGATGAAACACATTCTGGAAGAAATAAAGCACTTATATAGTAGCTCCCAAAATACAATAAAGGAAAAGATAAATTTTATTTGTTACATTATTACCTACCTGTAAACCACAAGATATCCAACAGCCTCATCACAGTTAATTTTGAAGTTTGATGGTATTATTCCAGTTGAATTTGCGCAAAATGGCACCTAAAAGAAAAGAACACAGCTTCTAAGCTTGATATCACTGAACAACTTGTATTTGATCTTTAGTATTTTTAAGAATGACCTCATAACAGGATCTTTATGCGTAAAATCTGTTATAAAGTTTAATGGAAGTACCCTATTCCTATCCAATATAACACCTTATATGTTTATGCTAACTTACTTGTCAAAAAAAATCTTCTGCATTTAATGAGTGCAGAGAGTAAATAACATTATATGAGATTATTTTAGATCATGTTTTTTCTGTTCTCAATTTTTAAACATTTTATTTATACTTCATCCAAAACTTTATGTATACTTACCTTCTTAAGTTCATTTTGTAATCCTGGAGCCAGGGCCACACTTCCAGCGATCATTACAAGAAGTAACATGAAAGCATACATCAATCTGGTAGATGTGGAGTTGGCACATGATGGGCATGCTGCACAGCAAAGAGAGCATGCAGTACTACCACAACAACAAGCCAGCTGGAACATCATTTATCAGATTTTAGAATTGTATGGTATATTGTATAGAGTAAGATGCCCATATATTTACCAGGCTGTTAACTGCTTGAAACATTTGGGCAGCTTGAGGGGTCTATGTATATCTACATACATACTTCAACTCAAACCATAAGTTCCAATTGGGGTTGATGAAGACTGTTGAATGCCACTCAATATGTTGTAATTTACAGCTTTGTGCTGTCAATCTTGACTGGTTTAAGCAGTTAATGCGTAGAAGTCTTTATGAAAACTTATTACTACATATAAGAAGTACATAGCCAGTCAGATGTCTTGTACATATAAAAGTATTTTCAAGGTATGTTGCTGACTATAATCCCCTGCTGAGTAGAGGTGAGTTGGAACAGGCTAAAACAGATACCTGTTGTAACAGTTTCTGTTCCAGAAAAATAACAGTTCCAAAAACCTGTTACTATATGGCCGACACATAACAGACTGGAAGACTGTTATGTGTCGGTTCTGTTATGCTTGGAACAAGCTCGTAACTCTTCTATCATATTGAGATAGAAAGAGATAACTGCACATTTTGGAACATTCTCCTAACTTTTCTTTCATATCGCGATAGAAAGAGAAACCAGAATATTTTGGAACAAGCTCGTAACTCTTTTATCATATCGAGATAGAAAGAGATACCAGCACAATTCGGAACATGCTCTATGCTCTTCTATCTAATATATAAGAAAGGAGACAGCAGATCAATTTATAATTGGTTTTGTTTCTCTCTTCTAACTAACCCTAACAAATGAAACAGAAATAGGTAAGGTTATTTTCTATATCGGATTTGTTTACAATTTTTAATGAGGTTAGGATAATCGGTCTCTTTTATGAAACAGCTACTAAGTACTTAAATCCGAGTTTATTATATCCTAAGAAATCAATTTATTATTACTTACATTTAAAAACTTATATCTAAACAATGTGTCACAATCACCAAACTATTTACACGGATTGACTGTGAGATCAGTCTCATAAATTAGCTTTGTAAAATAATTAAATGTAATGTGAGTTAGGCTTTTAACTTGGAGAATCTAGTTGGATTCTATAATACTTTTGATGTTTGATATGATGCCATTTCGTGTGGTTTAAAATAAATATTTTCAAATAACATATCAAATATCTGCTATCTCCATTCTTATATATTAGACAGAAGAGCATAGAGCATGTTCCGAAATGTGCTGGTATCTCTTTCTATCTCGATATGATAAAAGAGTTACGAGCTTGTTCCAAAATGTTCTGGTTTCTCTTTCTATCGCGATATGAAAGAAACGTTAGGAGGATGTTCCAAAATGTGCAGTTATCTCTTTCTATCTCAATATGATAGAAGAGTTACGAGCTTGTTCCAAGCATAACAGAACAGACAGATAACAGTCTTTCAGTCACAGTCTGTTCTGTTTTGTATCCTGTTACAAAAAGCACAACAGGTATCATTGGAACAGGTAACATTCTATATAGAAATCTGTTCCAGACTGTTCCGGATAGATACCTGTTTTATTTATCTGTTACGATAAATACGCATCACCCCTACTGCTGAGGGGCCATTTCGTACACACATTTGTGAGTTGTGGTTATGCAAAGTGAGTATGTTTGATTTTCACTCATTGTATTGAAATATTGTTTAGATCATAACAATTACATTATCACAATTAACTAACAATGAAATCTTGAAATCAGAAGATAACAGTAGTTGATTAGTCATAGTTTTCCCGATAGTGATGTATAATAGAAAGATTCTTTCAATTACACCACAATTTGTTGGATTATTATCCTTAAGTTGAGATAACGGTTGTGTACATGTCCGATCGTAGAATAAACAAATGATATTTATAACAACAGTTAATCAAATTGACGCATAGTTGCTGTAAATGTTTATTGGAGAAAGGATACAAAAGCATAACATAATTACCTGTCCAGCAGAAAGAAGACCTAGAACTGCTCCCATGTTTCAGTTATTTTTTGCGTTTCACACAAAGGATTGACCACCATTCACTATCGTATCACAATGGTGCTTGAAAATTAAAAATTGCTTCTATCTCTCGGTTTCTGTATTTTAGACAAGCATTTTATGAAAAGCAATTTAGAAGTAAATGTGAGTAAATGACTCCGTAAATTACAATAGAATCAATAAACAACAAAACAAAACAACTTTCTTACAGTCTTGCAATATATAGGCATTAAAGATGAGTTGACACGTTAAGTTACGTTGACGTTTCACTTGGAAACTCCTATCCAATGAACCAAGTCAAGTTAACCTTGAACCCACTTGTTTTATATTATATCCATAGAAATACTATCTTTTAATACTAACTTTTGAAGTTGAGTAGAGAAAGAATGGGAAGTAAAGGATGGTGGTATTAAAAGGATGATTAAGTATCTATTAAATAACTTCAAAAGCCCCAAACCAAAAGCCTAATTTGCTTTTTACGCTGCGCGGGTAGAAACATATTTGTGCTATGTTAAGCCCACACTACACGGCATCTTATTTCACTTATATTATTTATTTGAAATAGAAATGTCACAATAGTTGCCCCGTTCATACAAGTACCCGAATCGGTGGAAGAATGGTGGAAGATAACAGCGCGGCGAACGCGCGTGCGCCTGGCTTTAGAAATCATAAACATTTAGCTTCACTATAAGTAATACTACCATATTTGGCTGTTGAAGAAGTATTTCAGATTACATAAACGTTAAACATACATATACATAAACGTTCACGCCGTTTTATCCCCGAAGGGGTTGGCAGAGGTACCAATACTCCTGAACTCACATGGCAAGCGCCATCTAGTTTCCAGAGAAGGTACCCACGTTTTGCTTAGACAGTGTACTCACGTGATAGGGGGCAGGCCTATCGCCGTTTTGTACGAGTACACTGTCACATGACTAAGTACAACTCAGCCATGTGGGTTTCCTCACGATGTTTTCCCTCACCGTTAGCAACCATGATAAATTAACCACACATATGACTTTAGAAAAGACAAATTGGTGTAGGCCCGTCCCAGGATTGGAACTCACATTTCAGATTACTAATGAGTATTTTGGGAGTTAATATAACTAATATATTAACTAACTAAAACTATCACATAATTTAAGTCTTTTTGTTCATGAAAACCTCATGTGGGGATTATTACTAATAAATCAAGAATAAATAAGAGGTCGCGGGTTTGATTCCCGCCTGTGTCGAAATTTTTCTTTCCTTTATTTATTAGTAATAATCCCCACATGAGGTTTTCATGAACAAAAAGACTTAAGTTATATGTGTGATTAATTTATCACGGTTGTTAACGGTGAGGGAAAACATTGTGGGGAAACCCACATGGTTAAGTTGTACTCAGTTATGTGATAGTGGCTTGCCACCTATCACGTGAGTACCCTTTCGTATGTCACGGATCCGTGTCATGCCCGTAAACTGTGTTTCTTTCTTTACACATATAACTTTAGAAAAAACAAATTGGTGTAGGCGTAGGCCTGACCCAGGATTTGAGCTCTCATTGTTTGAACGATAAGTGGTCTAATATTGATTAGTTATGCTCCGGTAATTTACTCCTCGTCTACGCTCATAGATATCAACACACGTCACATATAATTCTTCATCGGTAGGCCTACAATGAGAAGAGCATGCTGGAGTTGTGCGGGTTGGCAGAATTATAATACCTTTAGCTGTCAACTTTATGGCGCTCCGACCGATGACGCACGGAATTATCTTAATTTTCAGGTTCAGTGGTATTAGCAACAAACTATTAGCAAGTATCCACTGTATTATTGTAAAACTAACAAATCCCTTTAAACTGAACATCACGTGACTTTGTCACCTGGTGTTCAGAGTACCCACGTTTTGCATGGACAGTGTACTCACGTGATAGGGGGCAGGCCTATCGACGTTTTGTACGAATTCACTGTCACATGGCTAAGTACAACTCGGCCATGTTTCAACCGTTAACAAACATTATGTGTGGTTAATTTATCATGGTTGTTTACAGTGAGGGAAAACATCGTGAGGAAACCCACATGGCTGAGTTGTACTTAAGTCATGTGAGAGTGTATTCGTACAAAACGGCGATAGGCCTGCCCCCTATCACGTGAGTACACTGTCCATGCAAAATGTGGGTACTCTGAAAACCAGTTAACAAAGCCCCCTGCCAATCCCTTCGGGAATAATCGGCGTGAACGTTTATGTTATGTTTCATTAATCCTTCACCTATGGTTTTTTGTTTCAGTCATTTGTGTAGTTTATTTCATTTGTTGTTAGCCGTTACGGGACACTGCTTTTGGAATCACTTATGGATTACATATCCGTCGCACACAGGGACAGATTACTTACTTAGGGCGACAAAAATCTAGTTTTTTTTTTAATTTTATATTTTTACTGTTAAGGTCTTTATTTCACTGTTTAAACAAAAATTCAAGTGTTTTTACTTTGTTTTTATAACTAATGCTTAGCACATCAATTTGTATATCTTTATGGCTCAGGTAAACGATCGAATTTCTTCTTTAATCTTTGTATTACCCCTATAATGGTTAACTACGCTTAAACAAATATACATCGGATTCCTTTATACACAGAATCACGTATTTTCATTCTTCAATCAAAATTTTCACTTCTTAATACACCAAACAGTTCATTTCTCGTCACTTTACGACTACCTGCGAAAAAAGGCAATATTTAACAAAGGGGAAAAAAAGGGACGCTAATTTCTATAACATTACAATAACAAAAAGTTGTTAAAGCCAATAAATTAATAGACTAGGCTTAACTATGCCTAACTTTTTTTAAAACTCTATAAAAATGTAAGGTTATGGATTTTTTTAAAGTAAAATTAAGAGTTCTGGTAAATCGGTGAAACTTACGTCTAAAACCCATTAAAACTTAGATTAGAAATATACGAAATAAACGCCATACCTGTAGCTTCACTTTTCATGGTAAAACCTTCACAATTGTTGAGCACAAAACACAAGACGGGACTAGTTACTTCGTTGAATTTCCGAGGGCAACTGGGCTATTGTTTGAGCGTGAGACAAACGCTTGGTTCGGTAAGTCACAAAAAAAATTGGGATGCTACCTGGAATTTCTTTTGTTTGCCAAGCGATGCTTCGTTCATCGGTCTAACTAAATATGTAATAATTTATTGATTTAAGCTCATGAAATAAATTGATTTTTGTCGTCGTAAGTGAGGGTGTTGTCCCTATGTGCGTCGGAGAGATTTTCCCCATATAAAGTATAAATCGGGTCTTGAAATATGAGTACAACATAACGTTGAATGCGGTATGATGTTTTTTTTTCTACAAACTTTCACATGACTTTTTGTAATAAATCTGCCATATGATTTTCCTCATGATGTGTTTTTTCATTTTAGCAATATTTTGAAATAAACCTCACATGACAGAAATAGCATAGAGGTGTTGGGTAAAAGGCGAGCCCCTTGTATCTATAAGTGGAAAATGTTCCACTGCGTTACCCATTGTGTTTACTAATTAGGGATATGTAGTGAAATAAAAGAGAAGTTTTAATAAAATCTAATATTTATATTTGTAAATAGGTAATCTATGAATAAAACCGTCAGATTAAAATAATAATAAAATAGGTCGAGAGTTGTTCCATAGCAAGTTCAGTATTGTTCGTATTAAAATCTATTCACAAGTAGTTTTATAATATCTGAGCTTTCCAATGGGCAATAGATAAACGTTGTGCTGCAAAAATAACATCTCAATCTTTTAGCAACGTCCAGGTATCTATTAAATCACCTAAAAATATATCTTTGATATGCGATACAAAATAATCTCCATGATTTAAGTAAAATACTTTATGCATACAAATAAGATATTTTATAGGTAATATAATTTGTATGTAGGCAATATATAATATTAAACAGATAAAGGTAATAACGCTAAAATTATATGAAATATTGGTTCAATGGCAACACTTGACAAAGGTATGCTTTTGCATTTTCGAACTACTCTATTTGAATGGATAACAAATATAATGAGTTAGCAGTGTGATGTATTGTATGACTGCTCACTAACAAACTGAACAACTGGCAACGACAAATGCATTCACAAAGATTACGTACATAGAGAGCTCATGTGAAACATTATACAACTTGGGATATTTTAAAATAATATAATATATAGTAATACTTTTAACATTATTCCATTTCATTTCATGAACATTTATTTCATTAAACGAATTAACAAAAACATCTTCATTTCATATATCATACATAACTATCATTTATAAAATTAATATGTTTGGAACACATTCTGGACCTTTATCATATAAAATAACATCTATACTTATTTGATTTTAATGTAATATATTTTAACGAACACGCTCACAATTATTATCCAACATTAAAGTCATTATAAATAATATATCTATTAGAAAATAAAATAAATAGTATTATGAATATCACAGTAGAATAACTGCCAGCTTGTTTCGGCCGAGACTCATCGGTTCGGACAAGAGGCAATACTTCACTTATCGTGGTGAAAGCTTTCAATGAGAATGTAGCTCATAGAGGGGTGCTATTCGCTAACCAAGCTGACAGTTGTGGTACTAACTCCTGTGATATTTACAACCCAACGAAGATCAAAGCAAAGAATAACACCATTTTGATCATAAGCATACACTCTTACAGCTACTGGTAACCAACAATCGACAATCAGCCGAATCTAAGGCGAAACTAACACATCTTAAATCTATATATAAGCCTATATATTGCATGTTGGCTTGCTGTCAGGTGTGAGGTCAACACAATATAACAACGACGCTGGGGGTAGCCACTCGATCATTTAGCAACTGGCTCCCCGGTGCGCCATGCACCTTCGCCGAATTGATCTCTCTGTCCTCAGATGGTCTTGTTGTGAATTCGATTCTTATTCAATATATAATATATTTCTCAGATATATTTACGTATTTTATCATATCTTTATCTTAAACGTACCGTACATTGATAGGTAGCTTTAACAGGAGACATATTTTTAGCTATGATTGCCCACATATGAGTTTATTGTTTATTTGGAATCAGGCGTATTTACAGACAAAATTATAATAATGATGGGTAAATTATTAACTAATATGTAACTA
Organism: Bedellia somnulentella; assembly: GCA_963576735.1. Taxonomy (NCBI): domain Eukaryota; kingdom Metazoa; phylum Arthropoda; class Insecta; order Lepidoptera; family Bedelliidae; genus Bedellia; species Bedellia somnulentella. Next base: position 6,426,324 of record OY755172.1, on the reverse strand, counting down.
ATTTTATCATTATGTGTTTCGAATAATTACATGGATTTTATTACTTACGAGAATAAGACAAGTAATTATAGCATAAGTGATGTTTAGAACAAAAACCATTTCGAAAACTTTACAATTATGAAACTTATCTATATACATGTAAAAATATAATAATTATTATGGTAAATTTAAACACACAATTATGGGGTTCATCGGCAAAATATTGTGATAAAAACTTATTTTAAATAGATTGTATATTTAAAAAATATCTGAAAGTTAAAATTATTAGGGTTTGAGAAATCGGAAGTTTTGCAGGGTCAATATGAGTTCAAGTATAGATGACAGTAGAGTCGACGGCTTGTTAAGCTGGCCGTTTCTTGTCTAGGTGGATTGGTCTCGCCAATATTATCGTCTACTTGACAAGAACTCCGCTTAACCGGAAATATTCAGTTGTGTGTGCTGTCGCGTTTACACAAGCATACAGGCAATCAAAGAGGTGATCAAAAAGACTTAGAGCTGGACTAGAGCTCAGTTGGGTCGGTGACAGTCCGCGGCGTGCGGGGCGGATCACGTGCTTCATGCGTTCGTTGTCATCAAACATATAAAAAACGCAAATATTATCACGTGACTTTGTACTGATATGTGATATAAAGAATTATTATATTAATATTATGACTTTGGTGTTGAGTGTAAACAACATTGAGCAAAATTTAGCTAAATAAATAAAAGGTACCAGCGTACGTAAATAACATTATTTACTACTCAATCTATAAAATAAAAATCTGTCTTTAATATACTTAAGACAAAATAATAAAAACAATCTATCACTTACAAAATAAACAAATTAAATTTTTCTAGTAGCTTCCAATTTACTGAGATCGGTTGGAACTGAAGGGGGTAGAGCTAACTCTTTGCAAATGTCTTTTGAAATTGAACTTTCGGAGATATATCTTCATTGTATGTTTATTTGATTGATAAACATTTCGATTCAAAAAATTATTTGTTTTACCGATTTCTTGACGAATAAAAATAGCAAGAGTTAGTATAAAATAAGCATGTTTTGCTCGGTTGCACCGACGACTATTTATTAATCGAAAGGTTTCAGTTCTACACATGTATGAGGGTTAGTAGAAACCTTGCGACAAAAGCCACTTTGCACGACACGAAATCTAGTCAGGCGTAGCACTTCGCACATAGAAGTAAAATGAGTAGGTTTATTATGATCACCCGTAGATCCGATTTCAGCCGAGACACACGTGCGTGTTATCTCCACTGTTTGTGGAGTCGAAGGTACAAGTGAGAAACAATAGCTCGTTGCTATCACAATTCTAATATACTCTTTACAATAATATATTACATTTATATATATCATTTTTATTACCGCTAAAATACTATCAATATGACTGCAACTTATTTTTTAACTTAAACTAAATTATGACCTATTCATTATTGAATATTACCATATGGCAGTTGTCAAATCGCTAGCTGAGTTGTAAGTTTATCCTAATATATAATTGCGGGTAGCGCAGCTCTGATGGGGTAGCATTGCCAATCTGGTCTGTATGTTAAGGTTATCACAACGATATTGCAATCGTTTAATTATTTTTGGTAATATGTGCAGGTACATTTTAGAATATTCTCGAAAGTTTGGGCCATCAAAATGAATAATAAATAACTGAAGCGAGACTTTGGCAAGATTATCCAGAATCAGATCTCGTCGGAGTCACGGAATAAAACGGGGTTTATTTCGTGAGGATCGTAAGCTTTGAGTATTACTTTGCAGTGTATGGTCTACGGCTGAGTATTGCTGAGGTGCCATAGACCATGCACGTACTGGAGGCGTGCTCGCTCTTATCATGTGCGCGTTGATTTATAGTTAACGAGAGCACCAGAATTTATGTAACTACGGTATATGGTGAGATGATGACGCGCTTCTTATCTCCACAAACTATTCGTTGTGAACTACTAAGAAATTGGCACATTGGTGAACCGATCGAGCGCATGTACAACACGGTGCTGAAATAGCGGACACAGTACTCGGGAAGGATATTAGCAGCTGTTTGGTAACTCATTGTCGGCAGATCGCGACAAACATCTCTTTGATACGTTCCATGTTATTTTCATTATCAAATTAAGTAACAATAATAATAAATATAATATACCTATATCAACAGTTAAATTTAAATTATTTATTTACAACACTTATCATTGCTTTTAATTTAGAAAGTATAAATATACGACATCTAATTTAGTCACTTCAAGTTTTATTTGTAACAATAGTTTTATAATTAATATTGCAGTGCGCAATCACCTCTCACTCGGTTCAATCTTTTGTCGACAAACTTGTTTTTGTCTTTTTATTCATTAGTGTTGTAGAGCGCCTTCGTCACCGAACGTGCGAGTTCATTGAGATGTAACATCTATCAATTGCACGACATGCATTAACGTACATATCAGGTAAGACACTGAACTATAAAAAAACATTGCGCATATTGGGTATATACGCAGAACATGTCAAATTGTAAAACAATTTAAGTTATAGCATTATAGTTCGGCTGATTCGAAATCTATAAGATACGCGAATTACTGATATATAAGAGAAGGCAATTTAACGTAAGGCTTTTTATCACGTGCTCATATAATATGGTAATTCTAGTAATCTTATGCCTTCCTATCAAATACACCGGCTAACGTTCGGTGGCGAGACGGCGTTAAGTACTTCGCGATGGTTCCATCATCAGTAACAGTAACATGAGTATTGTCCGCTTGTTCTATGGAACCGTTCTTGTATATACCAAAAAGATATGTAAATTTAAGTTAATGTCATAGTCTTTTAATAATATTTATAATAACTTAGCGTAGAAAATCTTATCAATATATTATTCAGTCATCTCACGTTAGAGTTTTTTACAAAGTATAGAGCGGAGCAAGTGCGATGAGGGATACTCACTGATCCAACTGGCAGTGTGAAAACCGGCGTCGAGACTTCCCGTCCCGTGTGGACGGAATCCGGCCAACTTGCTTTGTCCTTACACACATACACAACACACATATATTACTCTCAAAGGCTGGTCAGACTTTCTGGATTAGTGACTCTTTCACCATTTATAGCATTACAAATATAGGAAGAAATTGTGATAGAAATGGTGAAGGGCCGATGTAATAATTGCTAAGCCCAATCACCAGCTTGTTATGCTATGTTCGTGTACTTTCAATAAGACAGTGTCATCTCAGTCGTCATATAAAGAGCGTCAACAGTCGAGTCATTTTCATACCGAGTTGAATGTCAGTCTAGACGTTATCTTAACCTAAAAAATATATTACTATAAAGTTAACAACTATTATTCACAGTCTCGCGCCGTCACGCGCATACTCCTGCGACATGATCGCGTCCCTATGAAAATACGTGGGCAATGTCCATCATTAAAAAAGAGCGTTTTCACTTTGATTGCAAAATATGTCTCCTTCATATACTTACAATACTATAATACAGTCGTACTGACGGCTCGACGATGCACGATCTATTTTGATTTGCTTATTTTCTCAAAATTTTAATTTGATGTTAAGTTGTGTTAAAATTACAATTCAAATTGCAAATCAAAATATTTGGTGAGCCGCAAGAGTCATCCAAAAAAGCGATGACAATCTGCTGGTCTTTCCATCTGTACTTCGTCCGCACCGTCGACACGTCACTGACCGTATGGTATAGTCACCACGACATTAATGTTCTTATTTGAAAACGAGATGGCGCTAGTCGCCGAACCGCGAGCACGCATTTTTTCACAGACACCAGAGGTCGCGGTGTTCTATGTATCACCAAAGGCATAACACATTAATGTTGTTATTTAGTAGAGAGATGGCGCTAGTCGCCGAATCTCGAGCACGCTTTCTTCCACTTGCACTGCGTGCACCAGAGGTCGCGGTGCTCCATGCCGTACACTTTGCGGCACTTCTTGTTGTCGGAGCGCGGTCGCCGGCCGGGACTGCCTGGGGAGCCACTCGAGCCCGATAGGCGCATGTGTTTCTGGATGGAAATATCAACCATTAATAAAATTATAAAGACAAGCCACCTTGCTGCCTTTAATAATAAGGTCATTCAAAGAGGATGAATCTGGATGTGGTGTTTCAGGGTATGGGTAACTATCAACAACCTTAGGAAGGTCCAATTCTTTCATATTTCATAGATTTGATGGCAATCTTGATTGAAGATCAGGAGATGGTAAAAACATATATTTAAATTAGTGTTGCGGAAAATTCCCATCTTAAAAACAGATGATATGAATGAATATGCTTACCGGTGAATGTGAGTTGGACCAAGGATGCATCACGGGGATCGTGATCGGTCGCGCAGCAGCCGTCTGTTGGAGCAGTCCTTGTCTGCAACATGTAAATTTTTATTATTATATTACAAAAAAAACTGTGAAATCAAATACTTAAGGCATTATATCGAATACAATAAAGTAGACGCGTATGATCTGAGTCATGGAATCATAATTGCCAATAGAGGATGTCAGTTTCCATGAGGCTTGGAAGTGCAAGAAAGAACAACAAAATTAAATTATGTACGATACGACCCAACGAATCAGTAATGTGAGAACCGATTTTAGTTTAAGAGAGGTTTTAATTAACTCTTTCTGAGAGTGATATTTGCAAACTTCATCAAAATCTTAGTGATTTTCTGACTTCTACCTAAGGGTAAGTGTTCCATTTACCCTTTCGATCTGAGTGTCAAAAGACAAGACAATTTTTAAATTCGATTGTGTATGATATATCAAAACGTATTATTCACCTGAAAGACCCGACGAGTTGCCGCTGATAATCGGGGTCCTCGTGCGGCGGCCGACACATGTCGCGGTGCGAGAGAGTGGGCGCCGCGGCCGGTGCTGCCATCTCGCGCTCTGTATAGTAAAACTCTTCCTCGCGGTCGCTCTCGCCTTCGTTCTTACGACTGTAAAGAAGGTAAGTTGTACTTAGATAAGGTTTTCACTTATACTTTTAGCTAGGATTCACAGAAGAGGGATAGCCAAAGTTTCGGAATCAGAAATACATCAGCCACTTTTGTAAGTGGGGGAAAGTTGGTAAAATAAAGATTTGTTGGTAATGGGTTTCCTGCCACATTGCTTTTCATTACTTTGGAATTCCCAAAGGACCGGCACTACGAAGATTATATCTTAACATATGTAAAACTGAAGCTTGTAACTGAATTGCGTGTGCTTTAATGTTTTGTACCCTACATTGCAGTGTGGTTTCAAATCATTTTTAATTTATGTTACCTCAAAACTTTATGCTTTGAGATAAGAATAATTGAAGCCTGCAAAAATAATTAAATGCTTAATGAGCATTGAACTTTTGCAAAATTTGTTTTGATAAATATTTCAGGGTCACCGAACTTGTAAAGAACACCGTTTAAAGAATGGAATACTTATACTGTTTGTAATTAACCTGTTTTGCATCTAACTTAAGAAAAAACCAGTTAGAAGCGAATATTTTCCAACCCTCGTTGTAGTTATGAATGTTCATAGATAGCAGATTTCAATCGAGGCTTTCAAATGTTTGTTGGGCTATACGGCTGGAATTGGAGGGAGTAAATTCCAAAACTCTGTAAGCTATTAACCGTGTAGTGTCGGCTTAGAATAACACTACCCCATTTCTACCCGTGGGTGATCGTAAGAGCCAACTAAGGGTATAGGGGCTTCTTAAGTTGTTTTTGGGCGATGTGGTTGGAGACCCGTCACCAAAAACATTTATTTATTACTAGCAGCCCGTCCCGGCTTCGCTCGGGCATGAATTATCATTAACATTTTGTTTTTTATTTTATTACATGTATTATTATTTTAATATATTTTTTTTAAGTTTTAAGCTATGTTATATTTTTTTGCTGTGTAGTGTCGGCTTAGAATAGCACTACCCCATTTCTTCCGGTGGGTGTACGTAATAGGCGACTAATGGTTTTGGGGCTTTTGAGGGATTTTTGGTCGATGCGGTTGGTGACCCATCACCGACAACCTTTATTTCACCATCTTTTCCCCACACAACTTCCAAAAGTGGCTGAGGAATTTCTGATTCCTTAGCTCTGGCTACGCCTTCTAGGGATTTATAGCCGTGAGTATATGTATGTATGTATGTTATATTTTTTTGTATTTATATTTAGATATATTTTTTTATTTTTTTTATTTTTTATAATGAGTAATTACATCAAAAGCCATTCAATTTATAGAGTTAGAGCTTCCCTGTAAACAATATTTGACGTTGTTGTATTTTGGGGCAGCAAAATAAATTGATGTTCAGGGGCTCCCACCCGCGACAGGCCAACGTACAGTTGACCGTGAGTAAAACAATTCTTTCGCAGGTCAATCCCTACTAATTTGAAGGTTTGGCCTTGGGACTTATTAATTGTTAAAGCAAAAGATGTTTTAACCGGAAAATGTAGCCGTTTAAATGGAATTGGCAGATCAGTTGTGATCATCGGTATCCTCGGTATATGAGCTAATTGACCGGCTGCTGGGCCAGTGATAATAGTCGCTACAATCAAATTTTGCTTTTACTCTTTGATAAGCAGCCTCCCGTACCCCTTCGTGACGCCTGCAACAACTTACTATGCATAGCTAATCGAGCGGAGTTTTATCTATTTTTTTAATTCGAGATAACTTTCGAATGGAATGCTCGAATTGAATAATTCAAAAAGTAATATAAGGGTATTGAAGTAGTCTGAAATAATATATACGTTTTTTATAAGGATTAGATAGGTACAAATAAAGAGCCTTTTCTAAAGCAGGATTTTAATTTAATTTTTAAATAATTTTATATAATGACGCTTGTTGTGAGATAACTATAATAGTTAGAGACATGCTGTCTGGGCATTTTTTTTAGATAATAATGTGTTCTATAAAATTGTAGTACATAATTTTATTCTATTTTCAATAGTTTTCGCAGCGCACGCGATGTAAGGATTTTTTTTGGTATATCTTTAACACCTTGGGTTACATTTTTGAAGTTTACGTAAGATTCCCTAATTTTTTGAAAATAAAATATAGCCTATGTCACTCGGGAATAGTGTAGCATTAAAACAGTGAAAGAATTTTTCAAATCCGTCCAGTAGTTTTGGAGCCTATTCAATTCAAACAAACAAACAAACAAAAAATCAAACCTTTCCTCTTTATAATATTAATATAGATTACCACCTTTTCCCCAATCAACTTCCAAAAGTGGCTGAGGAATTTCTCATTCCAAAGCTCTGGCTACCCCGTTAAGGGATTTATAGCCGTGAGTATATGTATGTATGTATGTATGTAAGCTATTAAAAACGATGATGTCACTTTGAAGGCAACTGCAGAGTTAATAATAGAAAATGTCTGAAAGGCAGACAGGGTATAGTTATGCAAGAAAGTCACGGCCTTGTACTGGTGGGCGGCAAATGCGCAAGGGCGGGCGGGGGCGGGCTGGGTGGCTGTGACTCCGCTACATACGACCTTGTCTGCGTTATGCTCAAATGACGGACAAATATCTACTACTGCCATTTGAAAACACTTCATAGAGCAAATGGCTTAGTGTTAAGTGTTTACTAGCATCCATTAAACATCTCTGACGGAAGCGTGCCGGCCGGCATATTGCGCAATACGTCACGTGTCGTATTTACACGTGAATTTCAGCACGTGACCCTGGTGTACAAAGACGATGTTATAGTAATCATAGGAACGTCTCCGCAATAACATCACGTTCGGCTGTGCATTCGAGATTAAAATCTTGAAATGTGCATAGTTGACTAGATAACAAGAATTCGAGATAAGTAATGTTATGATTCAAGAGCTCAAACTTGGAATCAATATTATTTCGAAATTACGAGTATACACTTAAGTATTAGTCAGTGATGACGAACAAAGAAATAACTACGGTCCCAAAAAGGGACAAAAATAATAAGCCATGTTTTTTATCTTGCCCTGTTATTAGGACGTGGGAGCATTGTCCGCGACCAAAAGCAGGTAATCTTAACTTCAAGGAAGTAACAAACATTGATTCATAAACTACAGCCACGTTTTGTTTATCGTATTTCATTAAGGGTTAGCTGGAACAAAAGTGTATTTGGTGATGGATTGCTAACTAAATCACCGTCATACCAGTATAAAGCCTTTGTTATCTTATCCTAAATATTTTGAGCTATTTCAAGCTGATCGTGCACAGTCATTACAACGTACCCTAAATGAGTAGATCTGATATGAGCTTCGATGGACGAACAAGAGTTGGTAGTGTAGCCGCAGCCTCGCCAGGTGCACTCGTACACGACGCTGTTAATCTGCAACAAAAACGTCAACAAATAGAACCAGTCCAGGAAAATACGAATAGAGGGCATTTTTTCAGTCCCTAGCTGCAATGCGTTACAAAGGATATTTGATTTGGCTGGGTAACTGATTCGTTAGCATATAATAGAGTGATGATGTGATACGGAAGCGAGTCTAGGTCGCGGCCTTGCTAACCCGCAGCCGCCCCCCCGCCGCCCGCGCGCCCCTCCGCAACAACACAAATGCATATATCTACATAACTACTAGTTATCGCTATTATATTTATTTACGTAAGTTTATGCTCACAAACACTCATTTTAGCGTGACTAACAGTTACCTACTCAATACCATTGTTTCTCTTACAGCAACCAAAAATAGTTTGTTGCTATGTTTGAAAGGCAATGTTGTTTGTAGCAACTTTACTTTCTTGGACTATGAACTTTCTTCGAAATTCACAACTGAAGCTAGAAGAACATAGTTTGAGCCCAATAATGTATACCAGGAAATTTTGTTAGTACTAGGAACTGGAGAATCAATGTTCAGAAATTTCACCTCAAGTTATTTCACGAGAACTGTTTGTATTTTAAAAGAAAAGGGATCAAGGCAAAGTAATTTCATAATTCTAGGAAATAAGATTTCGAAGCTAAACTGTTATTAAATAACGACTTTATGTAAAATACATAACGATTGTCGGATAGTTGCAATTGGGAGTATATGCAAGATAGCAACAAAAGTGGGACACGTGTTGAAATGCGGCGTGACAGGGGTACGCGGGGGGGTGGAACTGGAGTAGTTGCCAACATTTCTGCATCGACCTTCCGTCCAATGCCATGTTATTTCGGCAGTCGAGCTAACTCGTGTCACAACTACATAGCTACTATTGTATGCTGTTGCTATGCCCTTCTTTAAACTACTGCAATGTTCAAATGCACTTTTCAAAATGAAGAGAGGTCTTTTTCCATACATTTCATCCCATGAATATAACTGTAAGTTGATGTTTTAGGTGGTGAAGGAGATTTAAGGAGCGGATTGGGACTTTACAGACAGAAGTAACTGACATCAGCATTATTTCTGATCCAAATTTCTGGCTATACCTCCGCGAGATCTACAGCTGTGATTATATTATTATTGCACGCGCATATTCAAAAAACAACTGGCTGTGTTTTATTGCATAAACGTACTCAAAGACGTGTTGATATTTATTAAGTAGCCATTGAAATCACTTATGAAAAGTATCTCTATCAAAGTGGCTCTATAAATATTAAGAGCAATAAACTTTTATTTGTGGTGGCACCGTAAAAATAGACTCTTATTCAAAACAGCTTATAAAGCAATTTTCAGCTTTTAATCATTTATTTAAAGAAAAGGTATAACCCTCGACACATTTATCGCAGGTGTATCATAAGAAGCTGACACGGCTCAACCTAGTTGGTGCAAGCCTGGGGATGCGAGCCGATTTCAAGTGACCACGGCAATATCAAGTGCAATCTGCAAGTGGGTCAGGTCAGAGGGAGGCGCGAGTGGTGAGAGGATAACCAGGTCATGGCACCACGGCCAAGGGTGGAGCACGAAGGTTGCAAGATGCGCCCCAATGTGTGTGTCATTAAAAACTTTGCACTGCTCTATTTTTAAATCAAGGCATACTTATCGTTGTAATAGGATTATACTATGGGACCTGGGAAAGGAAATTCTGAAGTGTAAACTTATGATCTTTGTAGAAATTATGTCAAGTTTTTAATAAAATGCAATATATGCTTATGTATATTAAAACTAATGCTCGAATGTCCCAAAAGATTTCTGTGCCAAAAGTTAATTTGTAGATCAGTTTCTACGTAATAAGACTTTGTATTACATACAATATTATCAAATACTATGCCAACACGTTTGAAGTTGCAAGTTATCTGCACGAATGGTAATAGTCTCACAATAGAATCGCAGACTGCATTGCACAACGCTCCCAACGTCCTTGCCGCTATTTACACCGATCAATATCTGTGAATTCTAGGAAATATCAACACATTTAAAAATGCAAATGTTTGATCTACAGACTACTGTGCGATGCAATAAACACATACATATAATTAAAATCCGTATTTAGCCCTTTCTTGCCATTTATTAGCATTTATAAATAACAGCTATGAAAATAAATCCATAATTTTTCATCAGGTATAATACAAATGCTTTCAGTTTAGTCAGTTAAGGGGAATGGAGAGCGTAGAGCGGGACGGGTGCTTTCAGGAAGTTCGCTCCTTTGTTGCACCAGTGACCTACTTCCGTATTCCTATTCTGGATAACTTTACGCATAGGCGGTATAGTGTTCCTATAAAAGTCAATGTACTGGACAACGCAACCATATCATTAAACTCTATCACAATGTCCTAAATTAATAAAACTTGAATCCACGAGTGAAACTAGAGAACAAGTGCGCCTTTGTTCCTTTGTATGTATCTAGCTAGATATTGGTTTACGCAATCGCTAATAGTGAGTCTGTGTGCGTGCACTCGCGCTCGGGAGGGGATACACGTGGTGAGCGAATGCAGTCGGTGTGAGTGTATAATGCAACGGGATAGCGCAGTCGGTGTATTTCCAACGTTTTGGATGTGTTGAAGGTGAAGGGGAGGTGAGGGTCGGGGGCGGGGGCGGCGGCTCAACACGTGTCGCGGCCTTTAGGGAGAGACCCTGACACGCGGAAGAGGATGGCGTCGGGGGAGGGAGAGGGCCCCCCCTCGCGCTCTTCTATGCATGCTACAATGGATATCTGCTTCTCGTTTGTCCTAGTTTCACTGGGCTTGGCTCCTACCTACTTGTTAGAGCTTGCACATCGTTACAGAGCTGCTCGACTGCTCGTCCATCATATTGAACGATTAAAACTTTCCAAACGAAATGATCGTCACTTTATTATTTTGTTTGTTTAAAGGTGGCTGATACATATTTGGTTTAGTTTTGTAATTTGATGCGTCCTTTATTTTAAGGGAGACTTTATTTAATCTAGAGATTTTAAATAGTTTTCAGATTAAAGGAAATATTTTGAGCTTACATTTATTTTTAATCATTACTTTCAAGTTATTCAGAAAAATATAAATATAATGTACTTTTGTGTAGTCAAATTTAAAAAGACAAGTAACTATTTAGAGATCTGATTATTGCAGTTGCAAGATAACAGTAATAACTAAATTGTGAAAAGCTTTTCATTTCTATTTAAAAGTAATTTTAACACTTTATGTCATCAAGCTTATTCAAAGGAAAAGCTTTGTCTTTGTGTAACACTTTTCACAACGGGATTTGCCATTAAGAAAATATTCCGGTCTAATTTTGTAAACAAACTTAATGCAAACGATTTTGAAATTTATTTTCACTCCCATAAGGTGGAAACTGGTTAAGCACGCTGTTAAGTACCAGTTGAAAATGCCGGTTTGTTGTTGCTCTATCTCTTTTTCTCCTGCAGAAAGCCTACGGCGGAGATGATATTGATTTGTTTGCTTGCCATCTCGCTTTGACATACGCGCCGGTATATATTTGTCGCTTTATTATGACCTTCTACGTATTTACTTCATGTATGCAGTTAGATGCTTGGTTCTGCGTCATCTTGCTCTTTGAATCGATTGAGGTATTAGTAAAAGCTAAATCCAATATCAATTAGACAAAGTGCATAAATAAGAATCTGTTCAGTACTAAAAGAAAAGAAAGTAAGAAAAAACATATCAATGACAGGCAGTGATCGTTATAATATAAGTTATATTGGCACTTGGCACACTAAGTTTAATAAACATATTTTTTTTCAACTGTAAATTGTCAAGCTATTTCTATCGAGCTTGAAACTTTTGTTGCTTATGAAAAATATCTTTTGCAGTTTAAGAATCTAAAAAGAAGACAAACCTATAAACATTTCCACTGAGTTATATTTATACTCAAAGGACATAGCGTATTAGTAAGTTGATACCCAGATAGAAGTTAAAAATCTCTAACCGTACTTCCGTTGACGCTCTTGTATCCAAACTGAATGTGTTTTTATAGAGTTCGTTGAATAGCCTCTTTCTAATTGCATATCATCAAAAACAAAGAATGTTTACTCGTCAATCGCTTCGCTGCTATACTAACAACTCTTTTACGATTCATTTATAAAACCAAAAGTCATAAAGGAAATGCATTTGGTATTTCATATCAAATACAGTAACGTGTAATGCAGCGTTATCGTGTTAAGTGATTTGAAAAAGTTGAATGCACGAGTTTGAATTTTGGGATAGAAAGAGCATCACACCAACAACATGTACACCATGGAACAAAGAAATAAAGAGGGACGGACATAGTCAGCGGAAAGAGACAGTCAACAAGCATGCACCCCATAGAGTCAAGGGAGGTGCACTGCAGGTCAGTGAACCTACGACAGCTATGCTACCCCTGCTCTACTTGCAGCTACTGTAACTTCCTGTTGCTCCATTATAGCCCCCTGCCTATAATGGCTTTTGCGTCTTATTCCTAAATCGCGGCCGATGAACTTCCACCAACGAAATGCGTGTTGTTGATACGCTGTCAATTTTAGAAACGAAACATTCAATTGAGATACATCTGACTGCAATGGATAGTTACGAGATACATAATTTGCACATAAGCTTTGATCACAAAATTTTAATTTGTCTTTATTGTCATCATTCATATATTGTGTTGGCATATTGCCATCGTAGTAGGTATGATTTATAAAAGTACGTTTATAAATAACATAAGGGCATGCATAATGACAGTCAAGCTGCTATAACAACTTCCAATGGTCTGAAATACGAGTATACGCCTAACAGAGTCAGTGTGTTTAAGATAATTGCGCGTTGGTATAAAAATGAAAAATCCATATTTTGAAAACATAACTGTACTAGAAAACTTTAATGGGACAAGAATACCATTTTCTACTGCTTAGTGCATCAGAAATATAATTTTACTTATTTCTGCTTAAAAATATATTTATAACAGAAGTTGTGTATAATAGCAACTGTTAATGATGTATCCTGTCGACATTTTACTTCATGAATAAATACGAGTAACCTAATCACGTAACAACATAACGTGAGTGAGGTCGTAGGCCATTCGCGTTGGCATAGTTTAGACCCGGTTGTTTTCTGCTAGAAAATGGGAAACCTATTGGCATATTTTAATATACCAGTAAGAACAAAGAATGTATAGCGATGCAGATGCATGAGTCATGGAAATATGCAGAGATTAGGGTAAGCGGTGTCGTGATGATGAATCAGCCGAGCAGCCCAGGCACCGTGCCGGCGCGGCGGGGATGGCGCATGGTCACCGACCCTGAGCAGGTTCCAACTTGATACAATTTCACTTTTTTTCTAACTCTACTATGTAGAGAACATATGCAGAAGTGGATATGCGGTTTATCTTGGGAACAATCTGCCATAGTCAAGCGATGGTGAAATGAATCATGTCTTAATAACATTCTGGATGCAACTATCTGAAATTTTGAGCAATATCTATTGTTTTAATTAAACTAGAATTTTGAAGCTGATACTTCTTTTTGTATGTAGTTGGCTTTCGATAAACTATGTATTGCATTAAATACGAAAAAGGGTTAAAGACATATCTAGACACTGGGCTACATTTATAAAACATATTGATAAAACAAACTATTATTTTTGTACTCGTATAATTGTAAGAAATTATTTATTATATCAATTTCATGTTATGCGTTATACCCACTTAAAACAATTTTAAATGCTATTTGTAAACACTTAACAAGCAATTTCAATCTACTTATCCTACAAGTTAATTATCTCGGCAACGAACGATGCTGCTAGTTAAAGATTTGATTCTAATGATACAGATTTCGTTGCAGTGTAAATATATTTCACTTTTATAATAGGAGTTTGTTGAACCCGCGACGGGACTACTCATTATTATCGCGTCTGATGAACCCGACGCCATTGTTCCCAATCATACTTACTTCAAATGGTATGTGTAAAATTTCGCTATTTACCATTCTAATCAGTATTTTATTTTCGCTTTCGATTGAATCTCTAAAACATCTCTCATACAAAAACCTTTTTACTACCATCATATTTAACTAATGTTACCATAATAAAGGACCATTAGTAAAACGAGTATGATGCCATCACTATGGTATTTAGTTGATAATGCTCAGGTAATATAATGAAGATAATTTAGGCGCTTAGATCGTTCTATATTAGTAGTGGAGAGAGTAAGTGAGCCCCTTGTGTGTGTAAAGATTTGAACTGTCAAGAACGGCCAGTGGCCCGAGCGCCGCTAAGTCATTGCCCTGCCCGCGCGCCGGGTAAAAAACGCGTCGCCGGTACCACCGGTGTTCCCTCTGTCACTGTCGCATCTACAGGGATTATTCATCACTTTGTTCAACCGATTGTAATAAGCGTTTGAAATAGGTATCGATGATCCGAGTTCAATTGGGACGACCCTCTCTGTATCTGTATTTTAAATGCGTAGTCAATTTGGTCGCTTGATTTTTTGAGCTGAATATTTGATTAGATTTATAAATTATAATATTTATAATGCATGGGTATGATAAATCATGGATATAGTTATTTATGAATAAAACGAAAATCAGAATCACGAGAATGCATCAACCACGTAAATTAAGAACGCTACATTTTTTATTATAATAGAACACAAATAAAATTAAGCCTATGACTATGACATTTATATGTTGAAATAGAAAAAGGCAGATAAAAGAACGAAAATAACCTTATAGTTTGATTAATAATTTTGTTGGTAAATAAAAACTCTAGTTGGTCGACTAAAAGTTCATTAAATGCATAATGAATGTTGTTTTCTTGTGATTAAGAGACCTATACCTAAATAGGGTCTGAGTGAGCTGGTCAATGTCTTCTTAGGCGATGGCTATGACCGGACCAAGGCCGCCAGGATCGGGTGCATGAACTTTATGGCACTGACTTGGCCAATTATTTCACAACATAACGAAAATATCGAGATAAATTGGCATGCAAGACAAAAAAGTTGAATGCCTGGGTTTTTCGCCCAAATTTATCGAGTGTCTTAGGGGTTATTGAGAAAGGGCGCTAGTTTGGTATGAAATGCAGGGCGATGACCGCCAGAAAGAGATGGAGAGACAACAACTACGAAGTTGTTGCGCGTCACACGCAGCGGCGTATCATCACTGGGAGGGCCTAGTGGCGTCCTACCATTCAACACAACAAATTAATACTTCGTTCCTAATTCGGTTCTTCTATATTCGTATTTCTTTGCATGCTATATCCAATTTATTTTCAATATTCTGAACATTTATTTCGTTTAATAAGTTAACATTTACAAAAGAGCATGTTATGATTAAAATCAGTCATGAACTTTGTCCGAATAAATCAGAGTTAACAATGAGCGTTTTAGGTTATTAGGTGTTGCCGCGTAGTGTGTATCGGTCAGAGTTCACGCGACAGGCGCGCGTCGTGCGGCTGCCGGCAAACCGCGGCCCGCATTCGCGACCCACATCGATAACTTATCATTATCACTCTTTGTTCAACCGCGTTCCATTTTACTGCGGTTCACTGTCAACACACGCAATCTAAACACTATCTATTCTTTGACGACCAATCGACTGCACTCGATAATTTTGAAATTGTGAGATATATTCGCTATCAACTTTTGTTACAAAAATGTAATGTGTATTGTACATGCTTATAGAATATTGACCGCATCCGGTGTTTTTTGTTATCTATATCCCCATCGTAATAAGCACAAAGTTGTATAATTTGCCCCTAACTCTACAATTGAATGCATTGTAAATGGGCGGATAATTGTTTAATAAATATTCCAACCAGGAAATTAAACGAGGTATGGTATGTGTCCGCACACCGTACGACGCGACGTGTAGCGAGATAGTTTTTTGTACCAGTGTTTTTTATGAGATGTTGTATGTTAGAATAGTAAAAAGGAGCCTAACCGTTATATTTCCGGTTACTTAGTAAAGGTTTTTTTATACAGACAAGTGGAAACATGAAGTAAGGTTATTGGTTTGAATACTTCTATTCAGTTTGAGGTAGGTTTAACTTAACAATTAGAAGTTTAAACAGGTGTCACAAAGACACGCCATTTTAAATACTGCCTAATCAATACCCTACGTTATGAAAAACTTACTACTTGAAAGTAGTGTTGAAGCCGTATCTTCTCTTATGTAGACTTCAAGAGCATATGCTTATTTAACAAAATACAAGCTTTTAGCTGTCGTTTAAAAATTTATTAAAGCTGATTCAGCTTACATGATTCAATGTTAAATACAACACGAATTTAAAGATGGATCGATAAGTAAAACAAATATTCTGCAATGATCTGCGGCCGTTTCTAACTGTTTAACTGGTAAAGCGTGTTGGTACCGTAAGCCTTCCGCGTTTTAAATATAGAACGCGAAGGCCAAGCTATTACATCTGACCCTGTCGCAATCATTACTGCGTTCCACGATAGATGAGCTATCCTGGCATTGTTCGTGAAACAAAAACTGCGCAAGGTTAACACTGCATCATTGTTATAGGAAAGTTAAACATTGGTGTGCACTTGTGATCAGTTTGTACCTTTGACAACAGTTTAAATTAAAGAGCATCATAGATATGAAATGTAAAGTTTAAGAATCAAACGAAATAAGGGATATGCCTATATCATCTATTTCCAAATGGGATGACATACTAAAACTCCTATTTTTTTAATATTTTTGTTATTTCATTTATGTTGTTATTTGGTATCAAACAATACTAAATGAGCAATTTGTCCTAAGTTTTGTCATAGTGTTTCATCTATTCCTACATAATAATAATTTATTACGCGTTGGCCACCTAACAAGAAATAAAGTATATTTTTAGAATCAAGCTATTATAATAGTAAGAAACTTTTTAATGTAATTATAACTTAAATCGAAGGATACTGTATTTTGCACGTGCACGGTACTAAGCAAACAGTAATAATAACAACTTTGAAATAGATCAAGTCAAGGTCTCGCACAAGATGTATTTGTACATTTATTTCACTACGATATTCCACTGTTTCACCATCTAAAAACGAATGAATGTATGTCACGCAGAGCTTCAGAAATAAATAGAGGTGTGGATATGTGTACCAAAGTGCGCTACGAGTTAAAGTGCTACGAGTTGTCGTAGTTTCGTAGCAAATTAAATGTAGAGATCGTAGCTTTAATTTATTAAATTTTATTTAGCTTAACATTAAACATTATTTAAATGTATAGTACAATATTAGATATAACAATGAAAACGATGGCCATGAATCGAGTATACGCGGAAGTTGTCGTTTCGTCCTCAACTTGTACAAGCTGATAAAACTGTATTCCTTATATCAGTCTTTATAACACAATGACCTTCTACAGCACGAAAACAAATATAAATTCTACAATCATCGTTTGTGCGCGCTAACAATACACATTCCATGTGGTTACGAAAAATATTACGCATATGTTTAAATTCACTACAGTTATCCGGTAGTAACTAGTAAACGATGTAGCAATTGGGTATTAATGGAGTGTTGATTTAGTGTTTGTAAATGGTAGGGCAGCGGGGCAATAAGCAAATGTTGCGCAGCTGAGGTGGCGGCGCGTGAGGGAGCCGCTCGCTTTGTTGGAGTGATCTAGACTAGCTCGCAGCGAGCTCCACGTGCGGCCGCCGATAACGCCGCACGTGCACCCGCCGTGACATGCGCCCGCGACTAATCATAGCTGCATCGCTATTTAAATCAAACGCCTGTCACAATGCTGTGAAATAACACTTCTTGATATCTCAATATGCAACGATGCAGTTGGAATATTTTATTGATCAAAATAATAAATTCAAATGAAACCCCTCGTCGACCGCACGAAACAAAATAGAAATGTAAATGTGGGTTCTGACCCGTGTATGCATACAAATGCGCATAAGAGAAACAGGAAAGGGAGGGAATGAGTGCAGTGAGTGGTGACAGTGTTGCCATCACGAGCGGCACTAATGACTGCTAGTATAGAACAAAGCTGAAAATGTTTGCCGGAATCCAGTATATAGCAAATAAACCGAATCGCCACCGTGTTATTACTTTAATCACTACGTAGTTGGAGCTGTTGCGTTCTCGGTCAGTAATGAGTGAGTCAATCCACGGGCGGCGACATCACGACACGTTTAGCAAACATCAACTATTCCACACACAACTGGTAGGGCGTAGAACAAAAGGCCCTGCGGGAATCATGGCTTACTATCACATGCGACGTTGGAAATTAACAGCTTGTTGTTGTATAACTAGAAATAAATAACTATAATAGATATGAAATGGCGCGTGTTTCTCTTCTGGCTTCTTGAATTTTAAGTTTGTTTATCATTTTATTACTAAGTGGACAATGCAAAATGATTGACAGTAATTGAATGCTCTATTGATTAACGAAAAATCAATTGCAGTAAACATTTATTGCAGCTTTTTGTAAGTGGACTTAATTTTTATGTAATGAAATTTAAAATGGAAATCATTAAAATAGGTTATAATCCGGTCAATTTATTATTATACTATTTATATATTATTACACCAATCCAAGGTCTGCCGCGCCGAGGGATGCGTGGCCAGGGGTGAGCCTGGTCGCTAGCGTGCCGCCGTCCCGGAGCTTGGTGCACTCCGGGTACTAAATAACCTTACCTAGTCATGCGGGGCTCTGGCTAGGTGGACAGTTTATTTCCCTTGCTTATCGTGGGGCCAAAATGTGTGCAACTAAAAATAAACACGGAGGCGGCGATGCAGCTCGCCACTCATCACGCCGTGGTTCCTCGCGGGGCGAAATGTGGGCTAGAGAGACCCGCTTCAGTACGTTGAATGTGTGTGGAGGGATGCATGAAAAATTAGATGAAGTATGTATGATAATGGATGAAAGAAAAATAGATTTTCTGTGTGTGAATGAAACGAAGCGAAAGGAAAAAGAGGTTTCACAACTTGGCAACATTACAGCGATCTGGTCAGGCGTGGCTGACAGCGACAGGGCTTGCCAAGGCGTGGGACTTCTGATATCTGAAAGGATGGCTCAGTGTATGAAAGGTTACGAATGTGTGAGTCCAAGGCTCCTGTGGCTAAAGGTGAAAATAGGGCTTGTCCGGATGCGCATAATTTGTGTGTATGCTCCGGACATGTCTAAGTCACTTTCCGAGAGGGAGGAGTTTTGGAATTTGTTATATGATGTTGTGAATGGGTGTGATCAGAATGAGAGAATTGTAATGTTAGGAGATTTTAATGGCTGGGTTGGTGTGTCACGCAACGGTTGTGAAAAGGTTTTAGGAAAGTACGGTGATCAAAGGGTGAACGAAAATGGCGAGAAAGTTATTGAGGTATGTTTGGCGAGGAACCTTTGTGTTACAAACACATTGTTTGAACACAAAGATATCCATATGTATACAAGACAGAGAGGAAACGAGAGAAGTATGATTGATTTTGTGATTGTTGATGAAAGGCTGAGAGCAAAGGTTGTTGACACCAGAGTCTATAGGGGCACGAATGTTGGCACAGATCACTTCCTTGTTATATCCCGAGTAAGAGGTCTGTGCACGCGTTGGCGTCATAGGGCCAAAGTGTCAACAACGGATCTTGCGAGAATAAAAGTGGAGAAATTGCAAGATGATGAAAAGATCAGTGATGAATACGTGAAGAAATTGGATGATAGACTAAGTTGCGTGGAGATGAGGGATGAAATGGAAATAGAAGAAGTATGGAATGTGCTCAAAACGACAATGGTTGAATGTGCGACGGAAGTATGTGGATTGTGTAAAAGGTCAAATAGACCACCAACAAGTTGGTGGGATAAGAGTGTGAAAGAGGCAGTCGAAGATAAGAAGAAAGCTTGGTTAGATTTACTAGCGGTCAGAGCTAGTAAACGAATGGATGCGAGAGTAACAGATGATGTAGTGAAAAATAGTGAAGATGAATATAAGAGAGTTAAGAATGAGGTTAAGAAGAAAATAGAAAAGAAAAAGCGTGATCTGATAGAATGGTGTGAGAGGAAACTCTCTGATAATTTCCGGAATAACCAAAAGTTGTTCTGGAAATATGTCCGGAAAGAAAAGGGAGTTTCCCAAAACACGAGAGTGAATGTAGTGAAAGATGATCAGGGTGAATTGGCGACGGATGAAAGTAGCATGAAACGAGTATGGAAGAACTATTTTGAGGGACTTTTTGAAAAAGAGGACGCATCCGTTTCTTCACCAATCGACAGTAATGTTGATTGGAACGATGCGATGGGTGCCTTGAGTGAAAGTGAGATCAGTATGGAAGAAATAATGAAAGCAATGAAGAGTATGAAAATAGGGAAGGCGGCAGGGTATGATAGGATAACTATCGAAATGCTGAGGGCTGGTAAAGGGTTGGTGGCGTC
The DNA here is from genome assembly GCA_963576735.1 of Bedellia somnulentella. NCBI lineage: Eukaryota > Metazoa > Arthropoda > Insecta > Lepidoptera > Bedelliidae > Bedellia > Bedellia somnulentella. The sequence continues at coordinate 6,405,708 of OY755172.1, read as the reverse complement.
TTGGTTGTACTTCCTTTTCCAAAAGTGCTGGTCGAGTGGTAAAGTACCACAAGACTGGTGCAAGGCGGTGATTGTGCCCCTGTATAAAGGAAAAGGGTCACGCCAGGAGGCTAAAAACTACCGCGGCATTAGCCTACTCAGCATTGCCGGTAAATTGTATGCTAAGGTACTGATTGAAAGAGTGATGAATGTAACTGATGAGAAAATATGGGATGTGCAAGCAGGATTTAGGAAAGGAATGGGATGTATGGATCAAATCTTCTCTCTAAGGAGCATCACCGAAAAGTTCTTAGCTAAGAACCAAAAGGTGTATTGCTCCTTCATTGATTTAGAGAAGGCGTATGATAGGGTGGTAAGAAAGTGTTTATGGGAGGTGTTATCCAAGTTCGGTTTGGGGAGTCAACTTATACGTGCATTGGTATCACTCTATGAGGATTCTAGTGCATGTGTAAGAGTAAACGGGGAAAACACTGACTGGTTCGGAATCTCTAGGGGTGTCCGACAGGGATGTGTAGCTTCTCCGTGGCTCTTCAATTTGTTCATGGATGACTGTTTGACAGAGTTGCGTGAAAGTGATTATGGACTAAGAATGGGTGGATTCATCATTAAATGCCTCTTGTATGCTGACGATCAAGTGCTACTTGCATCATCGGCAGAAGAGTTGCAAGAGATGATGAATATTGCATGTAAGTCTTTTGTAAGAAAGGGAATGAGGGTGAATGTGGATAAGACCAAAACGATGGTTTTTGAGAGACAGGAAGATGTGACAGAATGCGTGATTGCGATTGATGGTAAGGATGTGGAACAGGTGAAGGAGTTTGTATATCTGGGAAGTTTGTTTACAAGGGATGGAAAATGTGATGAAGATATTGAGAGAAGAGTGAAAAAGGGTAATGCGATTAATGGAGCATTGGATAGCCTAATGTCTAGTCAATCGGTGTCAGAAAGGGCCCGAATGGCTGTGCATGATGCCGTTCTTGTTCCTACGCTTATGTATGGCAGTGAATGTTGGGTGTGGCAGAAGAAGCATGAAAGCAGAGTGAATGCAGTAGAAATGAGGTCCCTCAGAAAAGTATGTAATGTTAGGTTATGTGATCGTGTGAGGAACGATGTGATTCGTGAAAGGTGTGGTGTAAAAGATGATATTGTAAGTAAGATAGAAAAAGGAATGTTGAGATGGTTTGGGCACATCGAGAGGATGGATGATAGGAAATTGGTAAAAGGTATCTATAGAGCTAATGTGGAAGGTAATGTTAGTAGAGGACGGCCACGAAAGACACACTTGGACCAAATTGAAAGTGTGCTCAAAAAGGCAGGCGTCCGAAGTATGAAGAATAAAAGAGCATGTATGAAAAGATTGATGGATGTAGACGAAGCAAGAGAGGTTTGCCAGGATCGTACGAAGTGGCGATCGATAGTCTCTGCCTACCCCAATGGGAATTAACGGCGTGAGTATATGTATGTATGTATGTATGTATGTATCTCCTGTAGGCCTATTCCACGGGTCTGCAGTGATTTTATTTGTTTTAAAACTATTGTAAAATATTATTGTACATATCGGTTGGTTAAAATAATGGCGGTGTAATTGAAAATGAAATGATTAATATTCCTCGTCTGATTCGTAATTTTCCAGGATTACTGTTTCTTGTCCTTCGTCTTCTTCTTGTTCTTCTTCCTGTTCTTCTTCTTCTTCTTTTTCTTCTATTTCACAGATCAACTGTCCCACTAGCGATTCCTCATTGGTATCATATGAGTGTTCTAGATTAGCTGACTCAACATTAGAGCACGATCGGCATTGGCAGTTTGTGCATGCCAGGGAATAAAACAGTCCAACTTTTCTGCATCCACATTAAGCATTACAACCTTTTTTACAGTTGCAAAATATTGAGTTGAGAAGTTTCTCAGGTGCTGGTGGAAGTAAAGTTAGAACTGGCTCTAATGTATTGTCGACCAACTTCCAACCCCAGTCTTTAGGGTCCAGCTGATTACCAAGCCACACATGAACTTGATAATATACCCGAAATAAATGTTGGTGAGCAGCTACTAAGGTTTAAGTTATAACACCTTATAAGTGATGTTCATACGTGGCTGCTAAAACGGCGATAGGCCTGCCCCCTATCACGTGAGTACACTGTCCATGCAAAACTTGGGTACTCTGAACACCAGGTGACAAAGTCACGTGATGTTCAGAAGTATTAGTACCTCTGCCAACCCCTTCGCGGATATGCGGCGTAAACGTTTATGTTTATGTCATACGTGGCGTACATGTGCAAAGTATGAAGATTACCAATGATCGAACTTTTCAACGCGTTATATCTTCAAAATGGTGGCTTTTAGGTAAAAAATTATTGATATCTTTTTTGTAGAGAATTTTCTAATCTACAATTTTGTACTGGGAAGATTTTGCGAAAAAACTCACCGTTTCGCTTAAAATGGCAAAAACTTATTTTTTTTACCTTTGACCTCGTGTAAAATTTTTAGCACACCTCGGAACGATGGGGACTTTTGAGGTTTCATTTATAATCATGTTTTGAACAATTGTGCCAATTTTCAGCTTCTTATGAATTTATGTAACCTTCCTCCTTATTTTAGGCCTAAATTGACCGGACTATTAGAGATATTAACAAATACTATTGAGAATAAACAGTAACTAAACGTTCTCTTATCTCGTTTGATGAATAATTCATTTACACCTGTATTTTCTAGTATTAAGCTAATACAGTTTCAGTCTACGATTTCACAGCTATGTATCCGAGCCAAGGTCTGCGCGTGACGTCATTCGCAGATAATGCACTTGGTAACACGAGATTTTTCTTTGTTGCTATGTTAATGCCGATACGCATATTGCCATTTTTATTCAAATACATTATAAATGCTCGATAAATAACATCATTAAACTATGGTATGTTTTATAGTTGGTAACTAACTTTTTGATGAAAGCCTTAATTGTATACGATAGTCTAGGGACCATATATGATAAAGAGGAAAGGGCAATGTGATGTTATTAGTTATCTAGTTTTTATAGCTCGGTGGCCTGGCGCCGGATGGTCAGTGGCTTGGTGATCGTAAGTGGTGCGCAGGAACTGGTTCCGTAGGCCACATATCAGGTCGCTGACCCGCCACGCTGGCCACCGGGGAATGCCCCAGCTCCACTCGATGGGGAAATAAACCATTTCATTTGCGTTCAGATAATATGTCAAGATACAATATAAATTATACACTCATAGTCAATGGTTAGACTAGCTGCTCGCGTGAGAAAAGCTTTTCATACACTTTCTCCTTTTTTGACGACGCTATAGTTACGTCGATTTGATAATATTAGAAGCGTGTTTTTTTACGGTTACCGCTCCGAATATAGTGGTGTTTGGGTTTGAAACTGTAAAAGTATGGCATAAAAATAGATGGCACATAAGAAAACGCGTCATCAGTGAATAGCTGGAGCTAATTCGGTGGTATGAGTAAAGTGTTTGTTGTAGGTGGGACGCAAAACTCGCTATATCGTAGTGAATTAGTGAGCGATCGCGAATCGGCGACAGTACGTCTGGCGCTATTGTTGCGCTGATCTTGCACCGATAATGTAATTATAACCGGTCGCTTGACAACGCACCGCACTGCAGCGCGCGTGATGTCACTACCAATAGCAACGCATACCATGCTATTACCGATGTTCGCAACTAATCAGCCATAACTAGATTAGGAATTTTGTGAAAGTGATTCTTAATACTCGGTATGAGCACAAGGCTAACACAATAATGCAAATCGTAGCCGCCGGCAATTGCAATTGTCGAACACTCAGATGTATTTTTAATGTCAGGCCTTGCACAGTATAGGTTAATCATTAAAATTGCATTAAGTAATGGTTATTTAATATACCGGCCGGTCGCCCGGAGCAGGTTCCGTGAAAACGTTAATTAGTATAATCACACAATGCAAGCAGTATTAAAGATTGCTTTGGAGTGAGTCCCGGCCGAGTGATTCATAGTAGGTATGTTCTATTTTTCATCTTCGCGTTGGTACGCTGATGTTACAGTTATCGGTTACGCAAGCGAGTAATTACGGGTGAGCACGAGCAATGACAGCCGGAGCCGCTCTCCGATTGTTTCTCCGTCATTTGGCCGCTCTCCGCAAGGTTACATATCAGTGTGGGCTCGGAACGTCTCGCGCCAATACCTACCGGCTGTCACTGTGACGGTGTGACCCGACACACAATGGAAGGATATCGGTTTTATTTATACTAACATTCTAGAATACACTATATTGTTATGTGACCTTCTCATCTTTCCGGTACGATTATTCTCTGCCACGAAATTGATTACAACTCAAGGATTTCGTAGCGGAGAAGCCATATCGACTATTTGTACAGCTACATTATTAACTGCGTCATTAGGCATGATCTTTGTTTTAAAACACTGGTCGGTAGCGGCTCAGCGCGGAGGCAGCGGCGAGCGGCGAATAAAAAATAATTAATTGTCTTCAAGGATCTTATTGTTGTACTAACAGTAGCGTGTGTGAGGCCGCACGCAAATAAAACATCCGGGATTTTTCACGCCACACACTGCGCTACCTTCTATTTGTCAACAATTTCATTCACGAACATTTGCTTATGCACGAACGACATTGTTCAATGTACTTGTTTAGTTGAGATAAAACGCGATACGATACCAAGTAGCTTACGATTTCCTTTCGTCAATGACATTGATAACACCGGCGAAAAACAAGCATTTAATAGTTTTTTTATATTGATTGTTTACGTCTTAAAGTTGGTTGAAACATATCAGAGAATAATAAGTGCGATCAGAGCTAGCTCGTGTCGCAAGTTTTTATATATGAATTGCATAACCGCGCATTTTAATGAGTAGGGGTACCTTGACATTGTAGTTTTAATAGCAACCAAGTACACGTGCATCGTAAAAGTGGGCACGAACGTGTGCACTCCGCAGACCGCGCCTATTATACTGCCAACGCTGAGATGCAATCTCGACAACTATCAATTTTATGTCTCTATAGGTCACATACATTTAGTGAACACCTTTGCATCGGTATTGCTTTATTTCATACTCGTGAACACCAAGGCAATAAAAATGGTACTCGAATGGATTAGTTTTAAAAGAATTGCTGCTTTTCTTGCAGGAAATCGAGGCATCAACTGACAACAGTTTTGGAACATCAAATTCCGTTCTGAATAATTTAGCAAATATAAAATTAATGGAGGCCTAATGAAGTTGTTTAATATTCAATTTGCGTCACAACTCACAATGCCTAGTGTATTTAGCAATCACAGGAATACCATTTCAGATACTTAACTTGGTCACTATATGCGTGGTTTAAATACTGATTAATTACGATTTCGAAACCTGCGTAGGCTAAATACGTTAATGAATTTTTGAAAACGAATTATTTTCCTATATTTTATTTTCTCAAGTAACCAAGATGCGGGGCACTTAAAACACTGAAGCAAGATTTCGAAGACCGGTTAAAGGTCTATCCATGTTTCACGAAACGAAGCAAAAATCGCAAATATATTATTACTAAGACAATGAAACGGGTATTGCATTTCTAAAACGATACTCGAGGATAGTAGCTAGGGGCATTGTCTAAAACTGGTTGCTACTTAAATACTATAATAGGATGCAGGGCCAGCTTGGTAACTGCAAATGGCTTTCAACAAGCCTCTTGCGGAACAAATACTGTTCTCTAATATATTACTTGTAGTTGCGGACGTCTTTGGGCATATATTTTAGAAAGTATACGGCAGCATACCAACGACTCAGAAACATACATTGCATTATTATTCACCTCTGGGATTGAGTCAAATTATTGTTACTAAGAGAAACGACTCGAGCGGCTTGGTTTGTAGGATTTAATTGTTTTATTAAAACCGTACTCATATATTTTAATCAATTAATGCAGAACTGATTGAGTTGAGGTTTTTTCTAACGACAAAAGGCACTTGCAATTAAAAAGAAACAATGAAAATCAGTTACCGTTTATCAGTGTATAACATGTTTATTCAGTCATATCCATATCACTGCTCCGGCTAACAGGTGTGAATGTCACAGACGAAAATATGAATGAAATCGAAAGTGAAACGTACTAATAAATCAACAGTAGGTAGATAGATAAGCCAAGTATTTGGTGTATCGTGTTAGCGTCATTCACACTATCTCAATTAACCGTCACAAGAATGTTAACTACGGTTATCACACGCACGGAACTTTGTCTCTTGAACGAATTCTATGTCTTGATGTATATGCTTCGTATATATTGTAATTTGATTAAAGTAAGGAAAGCCTATTATAAATGTAGCGAGGTTCTTATTGTCATTAGATATATAATTATGAAGAATAAGAATGAAGCTCAAACAGACATAAATGTGTATACCTAATATATTTATCAATTAAACTTTTACTAAAATGCTGAGTAACTACAGTTCAATTTACCTCGTTTTCTATCATAATATAAGTTATAATAATTTTATTAATTTCAACACATACCTCAATAATTTCTCTTAAAAAAATGGGATAACTAACCTTTTTCTTGCGAGGCAGTAGATCTTCGTAGTCCATCGCGATTCCCTCATCGCTGAATGAGGAAGAGGCGGGCGGCGGTGAGGGAGTGCCAGATCTCCATGAGGACCCAGAGCTGCTGCTGGCTCCAGGCGAAACGGACGAGCGACCTCCCCATGATGCACCTAGTTTATTATTATTTATGTAATCCAATAGCAAAACATTCTGGTTTAGTATATACTGCAAGATATACATCTCTATAACGCTGGTTTTCAGCCAGCCCCTTGTTTCAACCAGTTTAACCAGTTTGCTGAATCATTTTTATAATTCTGATCTGTTGAAGCTGTTTTAGCTTTATGATCTTTTAAATAGATTCAATCCAATATCTTTTAAATAGAGTTTATTATGGTGAAATAAGTTTTTTTTAGTTTCTAGGGCAAGAATTTCTGTATTTACCCTATGGTAATGCATTTTGTCTAAACTGAGTGGAGTCTTAACCAGTATATTGATGATTACGAAACGCAAAGTTACCATTACTATTGAATTATAATTTCACAGTGTACCATCATCCTAGCTAATCATCTTAGCCGATGCGATAAGATCGACTTTCTATTTTTCAATCAAGCAATATACAATCATCTTGTCTTCGTAAAGCAGACAATAGTTTTCTATTCTTTTTTGGTACTTCTTCTTTGGTACTTTTAAAAAGCAAAACTTGTAATAAAGTTTCTAAAGTGTGTTGATCTATCTGCTATTATTTTTGTAGTTTTAAACAAAAGAAAACAGTAAGTGATGAAAGGTTTTTGAAATAACCTTCGTGAATCGATAAAGCCAAACTAATCTCCGATGTCCTTGGTAGTACGCTTGATAAATATGATATTATCAGCAAAACTTTATAAAATACTATCTTTATAATCGGGAAGAAAAACCAAGAACAGACTACATTCGTAGTAGAACCATTACTATAATAGTATCAAGTTAGACTTATTTATTTGCGTTGTTTTCATAAAGACGTATTCATTTGCTATTTTGTATTCAATATATTTGCTTAAAAACATCTGTGTGATATTGGCCTGTGTTTTCGTGATCATAACAAGTGGTAATTGACCTTCCTCAACTGATCTATACTAAAACTACCATTGAACATTTTAGCACGAAATATCGTGATGTAAATTGTGCCTGATTTTTAAAATTCCTTTACCAGCAGAATCGCTTTTTTTATTCCTGTTTGACATAGGCTTATCCTGCATAATCAAACAGTTGCTTTCAGTAAAAATAATTTTATATATTTCCTTTATTTCGCTGATAAGTTTTTTTTCTATTTTCTCCAATAGCAAAGAAAAAATTCTCCTTTCTTTTCTTTACTTAAAAGGGATAATACTAACTAGGTCTCGGCGAGTTAGGCGAGCAGCTAAGAGACATGAGGACCAGCGCCGCATTGCACTCGTTCATCATGTCGTCCCGCTCGCCGTACCCCAGGTCTCCAGAGCTGCTGGGCCGGCGCTTCCGAGAACTGAAACAAAAACTGCGATGACACGTTTTCCTTGATGGTTATGTGCTATGGGTTTTCCAAGGCAAAATGAAGTATTAAAAGTAATGGGAATTTGTGATCAGTATAATACTCAGATATGGTATGACGTCGTCATGTAATTGGAATAGGTACATTTGTCTAAATGTTAGACGAGTAGATAATTAATTATAATATTGCGTGTGTTTTTTCATTATTAAGCTAGAATTTTATTAATTGGTGGTTAACAGTAATTGACAAAGAAGCTAGGCGCTTTCACAATTCTTTTCTTAAACTTCGACCAAGAAGAGTCTGTACTTAAATCTATAGATGGAAAGTTCAAAAGAGTGAAACTCCATCGAGTATATGTTTAGTGTCGAAGAACCAATAAGATAGCGGTAAAAAAGAAATGAGCTGAAGGCATGATTTGGAGCAGCAGTTCCGGCTGAGATAGATGAAGGTAGAAATGGTCGCAGTCACCGTGAGTCGACGGTCTTGAGTGAAATTGCACAACTCTGGTCGACACCGTTTCCTCGGTACGCTAATAACAGTTCGCGCGATACGTGGAAACAGCTATATCTACCTTTAGGCTATTTACTCCTTAGCAATCAATATTTCTGACCAGTGCAATGCATCGTTACTACTTTCTCGGAAAATCAAATCGATATGCAGCAATTATGTTTGTAAAATGTAGAGCAGGCGTCCTTTTTTTCTATATGAAGAGTGTTGGAGGTGTGAAGTTAACGTAGTCTAGGAAAGTATTACGCAATCGTTTAGCAAGGGTATTGCCTGGCACTAGGTTTTTGGCAGTTGCGTAAGGACAATGTCTCTGCCCCCGTCTGGTCACTCACCCCGACAACCTTCGGTAGGACGGTCGTTCGTCTTTCATGAGCCATGCGCGACCCAGACAATATATTTTTAAGTCAACAATGGTTCGCAATTAATAACGCATTATTGTAATACATTTATTTTAATAAATATTATAGGGTGTTTCTAGTAATCATGTTTGGTTATGCCTATGTTTTTTTATTATAATGAAAAAGTTTATGTCGTAATAAATTTACCGGGTTGTCGATTATATTACATTTGTTACATAATGCTGAGTCAGCCGCCAATTTATTGCTACGCAGGGTATGGCTTGTGGCAATAATGTTTAATGTTAACTCTGGTTTTTATAATTTTGTTATTTAAATTTTTGTTTTTTTTGTTTAGTTTTTATATTGCTAACTGTGTAGCAATGAATAAATGTGTTTCTTATCTTATCTTATCTTATTTGCATCTCATGATTGAGTTAAAAGATATTTGATGGGTATGCCAGGAAAGTATTGTTATGATTAGGCGATGTGGTCAGAAATGTATCGGCAATTAACTCGGCGGACGTTTATGCAATTTTTGAGTTATCTTCTCTATTAAAAGCATTCAACTCTAAATGAGAATATAGTATGGTATTCTTATTCTGTATGTTGGTACTTAAACAGTTTTAACGTTATTATTTCTGTATGTTTTGCATTAACTATATGCGGTGAATAGTCGATAACAACTTTATTTAAAACGAATCTGCAATTAAGTTAATACTTTCGTAAACCATTAATGGAAAGCATTGATCTATTCATTCGGCGCCATTCTAATATAAATTGACATGTGGAGCGATAAACTTGAACCCAATTCAACTGTGCAAAGTTCACACTTGGTTCGTTGAAAGTTGGGTAGGAGTCGCAGCGCCAGGATCGGGTCGGTGACTCCACGCTTGCCCCGGGAACGCACCCTCGTCACCCTGCGGCCTGCGAGCTCACTTCACCTTCGGCACACGCACTTGGAGCGCCGCCCGCCCTTCGAGTTATCAGGTTCTTTGACAGCGCAACAGGTTTCACTCTCATTGCCTTGCCTTACTTTTACACTTTTGGTAATTTGGTTGACTTAATTTTTAAGTTTTATAGTTTTGAAAATGTTGTGATCCTTATGTGTGTTAAATATTAATAAAAGCGAATACCGACGAGTTAACGTCGATAATGACAGCACGTTTTCAAAACCAAGTGTTTCGTGCCAAAAATTGGACGTCTTATTTAAAAAAGAAATAATCACTTTAAGACGAAAACGAAGCTCAAAATTATGTAAATGATGAAATTATTCTGTTGTCGAAAGTATCACGAACAGGTGGTTAAGTTGTGCGAGAGGACGTTATCGAGGCAGGTACCATTGACCGCTGAAGCCGATAGTGCGATGGCGTCGCCCGCAGAGGTGACTTCATTGACTTTCCCGTGACAGCTCACACTCACCGCGCGCGGCCACATCATTATGACGTATGTTCCACGAACCGAACTCACTGACGTAATCGTTTGATAATTACGTTTGCCAGCGCGTCTCACCGCCTCTCACCGTCCGTGCGCAAGCATTCGCATTTTCTGAGACGATTAGAAAGCAACACACTTTCGCATGAGAATAATTTTGGTGCAACGAAATCGACAGCAATTTAAATTTTCGTAAAATCAAAATTTCACGTGTTTTAACAATTGGAAACATTTCGATCCGTTGTTCAAAAGATAATCAATGTTTTGAGAGCAAATGTTTGATTTGGGTGTATTGTAGATAGCGTGACGGCAGTGCGGTAGTAGCGCGAGCTGGCAGCCGGCTGAGCACACATCGCGTCGTAGTAATCTCACTCGCGCGCTGGAACCAGAGCGACCTTGCCGCTTGTCGTCTTGTCACCTAACCTACTACACAAGCGATTATTGCGCGTTTGGCGATAAATTATCTTATTACCAGAGTTTGTTTTTTTACTTCCTATCAATTATGTAATACAGCTCTGCATATTAAACACGATACTGTGCAGTCATTTATGATAAATGACGCAACTAAACTTTGTTTAATTGACGATGATACATGGCGTAAAAGTCAATCAGACAATAAAAGATCAGGGTTGTGAAAAGACATTCATATGCTCTGTCATAACTGAGTGACATGTAGTCGTTTTATCATACAATCAGTTACGCAATGAAAAGGCTTCCTATCCATTCGTCATTGACAACTTGTTGCCGGATAAAGGAGAGTCAATGTCATATGATAATGTTGCTAAGTGGCAAGCTTCTATTGCGATTTGCTTAGATTCAGTATGGGTAGTTAACAGCTCGTCATGTAGTCGTGCTGCAATGCAATTTGGGCTGGTGAAAAAACATGCGCGATTCGATGCCGCCGCTTTGCATGAGCTCATCGCTGGACTTGGCCTGCTTCTGACAAATTGGAACGAACACCAAGGGCAGATTCCGACGTGTCATTTTTTGTTTTTGTTAATACGCCGGTTAAACGGAGTCGGCAAATTAAACTCATCTTTAAATCATTTCGGCCTAACGAAGTAGAAATAATTGTTAAGGCATCAAATTTAAATATAAACCTTGAAAATTCAGAGGACAAGGTGACCTTTCATACATTAATATTTGTCATGGTGATTCGCACTGCACGCCATATTCTAATAATCTATCAAAGGAACGAAAGAGGTTTTATGTTATAGTTTTAACCGATCGATTATTTAAATAACTTGGATCCATTTTGTTACCATGGAAGAACTTTAGTGTTCTTTCTTTAATATAAATTACGACAAAAGTGCTAAACTTTTACTTGACGCATATAGTTTAAATTGGAACAATCTCTCTTCTTTTGTTAGCATATACATGATGTTAAAATTAATTAAATGACTAAGTTTCTCGTTTATGTAACACTTTCTCTACATCGCAAGTATTAGTGCACCTGCCGAATGAGATAACGGGCCAGCAGCCAGCACCAACGAAAGCAAACGTGTGCACAACGGGAAAGTGCTTCGTTGGCCGCGGCTACGGCGTCAGCGGGGCGGGGCGCGGGGGAGGAGGGGGCGGCCTAACTACCGGCCTCTACTGCCGTTACGCGACCTGCTGGCTTGCAATTCACCCGCGACTCCGAAATACTTTCCAAATACGATAGGCTCTAACGTCGAGACGTACTTTCGATCTTTGCAAACGTTTCTCGTAAGATTTTGAGTCAATGTCAGATATAAGAAGCGATGGAAAAAATGAGAATACTTTTGATTAGTTTTTTCAAGACTTACAATCTTCAATGACGTCGAGAACATTCGAAAACTTTTGCCTATGGAGTGTTAAAGTGTAAAACAAAAATTCATTCTCAAACCGTTTCTAGTATGTTAAAGATCACTGGAAATATGAAAAAGTATCATAGATTAAAATAGGCCTCTATTTATTGGTAGTAAATAGTCTCGCTGAATTAAAACTCCAAAGGCAGGATATTGGTCAATCATATTCTGTCATCTCTGCTCACGCAAATGTATACTTAGGACAACTACAAATCAAATGTGCCAAATGTGGTATCTTAGCTAGTTGGTCGTTCCATTTTGGAAGTAGGTCAGTGTGTCACACGCCGCCGCCGCCGCCTCGTGCGACCGCCCGCCTCGCGCCATCTTTGTAATCGCAACGCAATAGATCTTTGAGGCCATCGAAAGTATTGTACTCCATCATCTTGCCTATTGTACTTGTCAATTATTTTAAATTACTCTCTTTTGGCTTAGAGTGACGTAGCTAGCGAATACGAATCTAGTTACTCTTTGCCGGTGGATAATATTTTAAGATCAGAAAAGGCACTCAACTCCACCCATGATAAAACAGAAAGTGTATATAGACGAAAGTAGCAAATAATGCGTAAATTCAAAAGAACTAAAAGATTCTTTCACTTTTAAAATTTTAGTCACTGTAAGCTGACTTGTTTTATAAGTTTTACACGAATTTTGTTATGGAAGAATTTACAAGGCTACAATCGCATGAAGCAAGCGAGTAGGCTACGTATTTACTGAGTAAAAAGTCACTCTAAAGGCCTTCTTAACCTGAAATACTTAAAATTAAAGTTTAGTCTTTAGTGTCACCATGACCTTTCCTGTACGAATTTATATAAAAATGAGTTAAAAAAACCATTACAGAAATGAATTGCACGATCACGGCCAAATAGATTTCTCTTCGGTGTACACAATCTCGTTATCAAATCAAAATCTTCGCGCTTTTGATGTCCGTTGTGAAATCGGGAGCACGAGTGAACAGATTCGCCTCTCACCGGCTTTGAGCCGGCACCGTTGTCGAAAAGTGAAACTTCGACGTGGCGCGTCACGTCTACGAAATGCGAGCATTAACAAACATTACCTCACGGACTTGTAAATTGTTAGTAGACAACTTATTTTATTGAACTGCCTGCATTCTTTTTATTTGGAGAAAGTTTGGCTGTCTACTACTTGATTGGGGTGAATGGCAATGTAATGGTTTTGGAAATAACGCCAACATAATAAGCTCATTATCATAGAAACAGCATAGACTTTTCGAGGATTCTGCTGACCAAGAAGCTAGTTATCAAGAGATTGGAGAGTCATACGTGGCAAAGTTTTTAATAGGTGGTTAGCTATTGCATTGTCTGTCGGCAGGCAGTGTTGGTAGTGGTGCAGTGGGAGTGGGGGCCGGGAGCCGGTCGCAGAATGTAGGCAACTGTGACAAGGACACGCCCGTACTCCGCAGCAACACTTCCATCCAGTTTCTAATGCGCGCAAGGATTTCACAAGAGCCGATCGCTTGCAGCCCGTCAACAGCTCTACTTACATTTACATCTAGATAGATGCATGCAATAACTTACACGTACACTTACAATAACTCAGTGTTGCAATTGGTAACGTGATGTTAAGCGAGTAGTTTGTCTTCATTAAAATTGTTATTAGACAAAAAGGGCCGATCATTAATCAGCCCTTGTCTTACTTGATATAACATACGGAGAAGCAAGTATGTTTAATATTATATCACAAAAAGTTAGAAAATTGTACCTAAAGTAAATGCAAATGTTTTGCATATTTTGATGCAATATCAAAAACATACAACTCCTATTCTAGCTAGAAACTTTTATTTAAGACAATTTAGAAACCAGCGAGTGTTTCAAACGCCGAATGAAAATCCGTGGGCCAACAGAAACGAAATATGTTAGAAATGCGATGGCCTGGCCTTCTCTCACCTTGCGCCGAGGTGAGCCGGTGCACTCAAGGTGAGAACGCTGTGATATTTGTTAATTAGCACTCGCTTCCCCCGATTATGACACTGATTGATTGGAGCAACCATATTCTAAGCTCGATTAACAAGGCAAGTCAACATACTCTCTCCATATATAATACACACGTTCAGGCTTAGTCTGACCTTCAGTGTGATAGATTGGGCCGCCACTACTTTAACATGAAGGGAAGGTTGCAAGTCAAATCTCAAACTCCTATAAAATATGTTCTGTTTATTGCATCCATAGTACTGAAAGTAATTTTGCCAAAGTAATCCTTTTAACATTTTAAAATCGTTGTGGGACTTACCCTTGCAATTGATGAGGGGGAACTTCAATAGTTGCTGAAACTCTTCTCCGATCGCCAGCCATATCGGCCAATCTGGCAAAATCTGTGTCCACATCGGCCAGTCTAGCTGATTTACGCGATTCAAGCAATCTCACTTCATCAAGTTTCTTCTTTAATTCCAAAGGAGTCTGTAACAAGAGATAAACTAAAATTAATCCATTTGCAAAGAGATAGGGGGGTGCAAAACTACTGGGACGGGAACGTTTCCCCGAGCTATTTATAGATATTTGCGTAATAATTTCAGCAACTAGGTGTAGGTTATAGCAAAATCAATACAACGACCTCCGTGCAGTCCTGTTATGGTTGGGATATGACGTCATGACCTGGTCATCGAAAATAGAGCGAGATGCGTTCGTTCCGCGAGCCCCACCTACATTTCACACATGCACTAAGGCACCCAAATACCCATAAAATATTGAGTTCAAGAAAACCGAGACGCAATAATTCGAATGACATTTAATACTCATGTAAGTAAACAGGTTTTATCAAGTAACATCAGAGGAGTTTCATCAGCACATTTCCGCATTACATTAATGGCAAAGGTCATAATATACTCACTGCACATATGGTTTTTACAACGTTATTGGAAGTTGAACTTGTACTAATGCGGGCTTTAGAAATATAATTCAGGCCATGATACTCGTTTTCCTAGTAGCCACAGTGTGTCATATGGTATGTAATGTGCAATGAGCGAGTGGTTGGCATTGGCTGTCTTGTGTGCTTGTGCGTCAGTCATGACGTGAGTGATACTTTACTTATTCTATGTCGGACTTTTCCGCATTTCTATTTCCAATTGCAACAATACTCGGGGCATAACGTAGATAGAGCGTCCCGACACGACATTTCAAATCAATTTGTTATCTTATTTGTTTAATGTGCGTTTAAAACCTCGCTAATGAGATCACTATTAACCTACTTATCTAATCGATACATTACTGGCAAATTCATTAGCCCGTTTTGTAAAGTAATTAACCGTGATCCAAAAGTTTTCTGGAGAAGATATATTTCATACGAATCATGTAATACAATATAGTTGATGTGGAATGCAATACAGTAAATGTGAGCGCGGTACAGGCTCTAAACCGGGCCGCACAGGTGAGCGGAGCGGCGATCATTTCATACTTTCACTTTTACGTGATTTCGTGTGCGTGTGCTGTCCGCGTGTGGGTGAGCGCGCGGTGAGTGTGTGCGTCAGCACCGTGTCGCGGTGGACGTGGCTGCACGACCGCGCCGATTACCATATATCAAACTATCCACCTTACTTGGTGAATTTAATCACGGAAGAAACCATTCTTTCGTGTCTGTCACGAGTCTACTTTTATTCTAATCACCTGCATGAAAAAGTCATTGTTTAAATAAACCAACGATTAGTCGAGGTTCGTAGAACGGTGTCTAATATACAGGAACGCTAGGCTATATATCAAGCTGGCCTCGTTGTATTGCCGTTAGTTCCGTTTGCCTTCTCTACACTGTTGCTTGCTAACGGGTTATGTAAAAGTGACAACTGTTGCACAATAACTTCATCCGATGACGAAACTTGAACGCCTAAATGCCAGTGAAAGTCACCAAGTGACTTTGACATGGTAACTTGCAATTATTCATTGTATTAGATTGTTTGTAAATTTACTGTCAACGTTACTAGGTCACTTATATGAAGATAAGAAACGTTTTATTTAATAAGCGCTACTTGAATTTAAGATTTGCTTTTCAATTGTTGATCAAAATTAGGATTTTAAAAGGTTCCCAGAAACTGTGGATGATAAAAAAAACGAAAAGAAAAACTCTTCAGAAAATTTCTACTAGTTGTCTTTTTCTATCTTCTATGTACCTGATATTTATTATAAAGACACTCAGTACAAAGGGTATCGGAAGTCACGTATCTTAAGTAGAAATTAAAAGTAAATTGTCACTCCTTTTAACATAGGAGTAGATTTTGTGATTCTATTGTTCAACAAGAATCGAAGTCATTTTTTACAAGTTATGTTTTTCACGACTAATTGTACTACTAGTTATTTCTCACAAAGCCAGGACGCTGGCAGGTCAAATGAATGTGACATTATATCCGGTACAGTGCCACTGGCATGACTTTCAATGTTCTTTCCGCTTATAAATATCAGAACTATTATTTGCTCATTTCTATTATTCGGACAATAGATCAGTTGTAAATGTATTAACGTTAAAGGTGTGTTTAACAAAACTGACTTGGTATAAACGTCGTCTTTGAAATGACTTATCGTAAGTGAGTATTTTACTTAACTTGTGTTTTGACCAAAGTAAACATTTTACTATACCATATTAAACCTTTCAATGATTTCGCTAAAGAAAGTATTTATAGATTAACTACTTTGCTATAAAATATTATTAGTTCCTTAATTCCAATGTATTTTTTACGTTATGAGAGTGATGAGAGAGTATTAAAAATAGTCTACAACCCGATGGTAACTGAATTGAAATACCTAAAACCGATGCGTTTAAATATGCTAAATTAAGAGAACAAAACTGACCTAAAAGTTTATTTTCAACTCATTAATAGAAGTAAAATTTCTATTAGAATTTACTATTGAAATTCAGGGTAATATGATTGTTTCATTCAGTAATTACAAAAACCTCACTAGTTGGTAACGCACTGTCAATAAAAGAATAGCATAAAATATAGTATGTATAGCCGCGGAGTCAATGGCAAAGCAGACCCGGCTCGCGCATGCGCAGTTCTCCCGCCGCCGCCGCCGCCACCGGCACGCCGGCCGGCAACCCAGCCTCACCGAATTAGGTCACACGCTTACCAAATCCAGACCCAACACGAATACACTCACATCTACCATATCGCATTACAAGTATTTTTGACTGCGATACGTTCGATTAATAACCTAATACTGGAACACAAAGGAAGTCCAAGTCAATGACAGGACATTGCACTCGTGTTAATTATTAATGAGCGTTCGAGTTGTACTTTAAATTTTAAAACAATAGGGCGATGCATTTTGCGGCGAGCGAACGATAATGATTCCAGTGACTCTACCGCTTTTATTGTCACGCACGTTCCATCAATTGTTATAATCATATGTATTGCAGTAGGACGAATGTTAAGGTTTTGCTTGTTGACACGTCGCTTTGTATTGTTATTACTAAACTAATAACTTATTAGCATTACTTAAAAGTGTAAAATCTTAAAATCTACATGAATATTGAAAATAACTCTTCTAACGGTATAATTTTCAATAAACCTCTAAGTCGATATAATCTGTGTTCCTGTAGATTGGATAATCAAAAAGCGATTATTTGTTTCCAATCCACATAAACACCGAGCGAGGCTGCACTCGGTCACGTATAAACGCATGCACAAGCAATTCGGTTGTCGGCAGGCGATCGTGCACCATTAAATAGGTCAATAGCTATGTTGCAGCGGAATCGAGTCGGCAATCGCTCTATTGTGCCACCAATCGCTTGTGTCATATCTAACCTCAGCTCACCAGAATTTGTTTTCACGGTTTTTGTGTCAGCAAATGTAAAAAAAACATGGCCCTGTAAACAACTGATAATTTGAGTAGTCACAAATAGAACGCGTGACCTTTGCCTATGATGAAATGAACGTCACTCAAATAACATTCTTGCCAAGCGACTAACAGCTTTGTTTCGAAGCTTTAAAAAGGTACCAGTAAATCAAGTGTATAATCGAGTGGTGTAGTTTGCAGTAGCATTACAGGACAGCGGAGCGAGTCGCAGGCGCACTCGTCGCGACCCAGTTACGGCTCGGCTCTTCTAAGCAATTACCATTTCGTAACCATGAGCAGCTCCAAGCGGAGTGCTTATTGTACCGGCCAGGCGGAACTCACCTATCTATTACATTCTGAATCGACTGCTGATTTACTTGCAACATGAGGTATAGCTATACGCTTTAATTTTATTTGAATGCAATGTTGAAACATGCACAGGTTTGAAACGGGTCGGATATAAGCGCTTACGGCGACCAATGAAACGGCACGGTAGCTCGGCCTTCATCAAGCAGTGTACGAAACTGAATACAAATAGAGATTGCATAGCGGATGTGGCGGAGCAGCACGCGCGGATCCACCAAAGCCCGCTGAACCAACCTTGCCCCTAAAATCCGTGACCTACATTACGTGAATGTCTAAATGCAACAAACGGTTTTATTGCAAACGTTCGCCTTGAAGTTACAGTTTCTTTTATAAGATCAACAATCAACCTACATGTTGCAGCGAATTTAAATTTTATGTTATTTCAGTCTTTTTGTATTTCCTTATTTATACAGATACAACATGGCCTTTTTTATTCGGTTGGTACGTAAATTGAATGTGGAGCACAATAAAGATGTTTTCGTACAGTATACAGGGAGGTTACCTAATCGAAGGCAGGACTAAAGCGAATACTAGGCGGCCTAGTTGGCGCGCTCGGATATGGGCCACCCAGGTCGTGCCCCCTGTAACTAGGGCGAGCCATATTTCACCCCCTTAGTACCACGGCTACGAGTATTTTTACAGCAGTTCATTTTGTAATATTGGCTAAAATATATTTCAGTTTTTTCAAATGAACTTAGATTCTGGTTTAACTTAGAGATTATCAGATATTTATCTTTTCTCTTATCATTTCCTTTATCTGTATTGCTGAATGAGCAACAATATTTTAAATCTGAGCATAAGGTAATAACTGTTCTATTTTATTTATTTAAAACTGAAATTTTTAAAAGGATAAAACTTTTCAATGTTCAACTCAATGATAACAAAAAGTCCCTAAATGGTCTGTCTTAGTGATAAATTTACGAATACGATTTCCCACTATTAATTTCGTTGCAATTAGACCTTGGAATCAATAAATCAAAGAAAGAACAATGAATGTTCCGTTTATGTAAAATTATGCAATATAACATGACGTCACAAATAAATAGCAAGTCTACGTCATTGCGTTGGCGATAGTGCGGAGGCGTCATCCTCGCAGCGTCTAGTGGGAGACGCGAAATTACGTCACAGGTGAAATATTTCATTTCGCGTAGGCGTCCGCATTCGTACACTTGTAATAGCTCGCCAAATAACTGTATCATAACCAAAGCATTTCTCTACACGTGTAAGGCGTGCCCATGGGCTGTTCACCTTGAAACTACCATATTATACTCTACAACTGTTACATAGGTTTTCTAGGTAACTTAGGCTGTTCTGAAAATACCAGGAAGTGGTCGAACACGCAAGCGTCATGACCTGAATTACAGGCAAAGGAAGCGTGCCGCGTAGTCCTGCCTGTGTACCTGATTTACAAGCATACAAATGCTCGATGAAGGGAACCTGTTCGCACAAAGAACGAGCGTTGGATGTCCAATAGCAGACGCACTTTGCGGGACATGTATCACCGTTACTTGGCCGAGCTATCCTCAACCGCAGCGCATTTTGACCGGTTTTAGAATATCATTAGAAACCTATTAGAGTAAAAATTATGTAAATTGATTATTAAGTTAGGTCGATAGTGAGTTATGGGAGTTAATTAGAAAAGAAGAAAGGAAAAGGTAGGTAGGAGTGCGGTTAGAGGGCGAGTGCGGAGTGGCTCGTGTTGTCGCTGGTTCAATATCAGCGAAACTGGGTCAGTGGGGCAGCGTGCCGACGTCGCGGCCCCGCACTCCGCCGCCGCCGCCTGCCGACACTATTGCAATTATAATATAACACATACCGATCTACCAAAACCATCTCATAATATCACATTATTGAGCATCGCTAAAAAAGTTAACTACCCAACGATTATCGAACTTGTGAACTTGATACTTGAAACCAATTTTATTTATACGTTCCAAATCTTGACATAAAAATAAAAGTTTATACAGAATGTCTTGAATACAATATTTTTACCTTTATTAATTTCAACTATCATTTTTAATGGAGCAAAATGTCAGAGGTGTTTTTAAACGTAAGTTTGTTTTTCGTGATTTTGCGTGTATTTAGAATGAGGTCACCCTTTATTATTTTTGTAATTCGAATGACAGATGAGGCTAGTCACCCACGCATTAACGGTCGCGTAGATACTGTTAGCCGAAATCCTCAAACAAGTTATTCCATTTCCAAGATTCAGGTCAAAGCACAAAGTGTGAGATAGTGTGCGCGTGTAGAAACCCATAATGCGGGTTGATACGGCAACTGCATTTTGACACAGCAAGCTGTTTAGATAAGAGTGGGTACACAGCGTTAAGTATTTCAAGGCGAAAGCAATGAGGCAACCCATAAAGGTCCGGCCTTGCCTTCACTGCCGGTTAGTGGGTGTATTGTGATGCGATAGAGTTAGGCGAAAATAAATCAAGGTTTAATGATTTACTCCTATCTATTTTACGCCTATGACAACATCAAACATATTGTGATAAACAACAACATGTTACATAGAACTAACTCAGCACCAAAAATTTCACAACGAGAAATATTTGGAATAGATTCCTTAAAAGCGTTGTTACCGCAGGTTTCAATACAAAGCTCGCTCGTAAAGTAAAACTCGTGGAAGTAATTAGCCGGTTTAATTATTACGCTGAACAGAATATGAGGTTAGTTTAACTAATCATTTCACAGTAACAGCTAAACATACCGCGCAAGAACCAGTCAATTGTAACTAGGGAACGATTACTTTGTTAGATAAGTGAGTAGGTACTCGTTTTAAATCAAGTTGTGATGTGGCAGTCGATACAGCCTGTTCAAGTAAATTATGCTTGGTCGGTGAGAGGCGTTCGTATAATATTACCTAGTCAAAGTGCATAAAATATCATAATTGCTGCAAATAGGCGTGTCCTGCTCGCAACGACCGCCGCCGCCGGCCGCCAGCTGCTGCTCTACCAATCTGACTCCGTCAATAGCATTTTGATTGTTAATCATTTATTTCATTCCATAACAATATCCGCGTTTTCATGATAAACTGTTGTGCCATAAAATAGGAAATAGTTCACAAATTGTTGAAATTGTTTACATAAATTGGTATTGTGAGGGTATTATCTATTACAAAATCAACCCTAATTTGCCATTGTATTCAATTTAATTCCCTAACCAAACTACATTGTATTTATTTTTCTACGAAACCAAACCACTTTTTTCAGTTTAATTACTTGATGGACTACAGTTGATGTTGAATGCAGGCACCAATTAGCGATTTGAAAAGAATCAGCAAGCCGTACCTAGATGTAGTGAATAATAGAATTGTAGGAGCATCATTATAGAATAACGGTCTAATAGCCGTTAATTGAAGGTTAGGCCGCCACAGTGCGTACACACGCTGCACTCGTCGCGAAGCACTAGAGGAGGAAGTTTCTCTTCCCATGGGTTTTTTCATCGTTCCTTGTATTTACTGTTAACAACTAACCAAGAAACACACTATTCAGAGCCAAAGAGAAAATCTATAATGAATGATTCACTGTCATCGTTTTAACTACGTTGCATTCGAAACATTTTTGTAGCAAGATCATCAATTCAAAGATAATGCAACTAAATCAAAATACTCCTCGTCTTTATTACGGGAGTAGCAAATGAAGGTAATTTTATGAACGATACGCGATATTTAAGTGAAATTTGCGAAGTGCACGCGATGGCTCCACGCAACGATAGGTTTCAGAAAAGTGTCTATGTTACTTATAAAAAATAATGCGTGAACCGCAAGAAAATCTGGAAAACGCTTATGATTCATTACCGCTTTCACTACCTGTGCAATGTTAATTACAACGTTGTATTGTATGGACTGACATGTGCACGACTTCATTGGTAATATATCAAATAGTGCCCCTGTATTTATTAACCGGGAACAGATAAGTCATAGAAAACAGAATAATGATGTACCAAAACATTTACAGAATAGTCAAATACACGTGCATCATTAGCTTTCCTTCTTTAAAGTACAGTTTATTCTATAGAAAATGCACATTAGTAACGGTGAAGTATTTGCTATTACCTATGATATTTATTACAACAGTAATCCGGAACAAATGGACGTTCTACAGGTTATACTCGGAGAATTGCTACTTTCACGACACGAGCGGCATTTTGTTACGTCGTTTGTTGCTCGGCACCGTAAAACAGCGTGATAGCATTGATAATACATTATGACGCGTTTAGATTTTACTACGCTTCTCCATTATCTATAAATTGTTGAAAATGTGTGTTCGATTAAATGTCGTATCAATAAACGTGAGCGCAATTTTTATGAGTCTACCCGGAGGCATACAGTGGTGTAAGTATGTACTCGTAAGTAGCCAGCGAGCACCGCGAGTGATTTTAACGGTACAGCAGTGACCGGGCGCCGCGCCGGCCGGCGACGTCAAACATAATTCTTGACTCGATTTTGTAATGAGTACCGCTGCTCGGTTCCGGGCTCGCTACTGACCTTAATTCTCGAACGCATACTCTTTATTTTTACATCTTTTCCGCTGACACACACTATAGGATCCGCATCAGCCGAACTACGCCGCTACTGTTGACTCACAATACATTATGCTGCCCGATTGCAGATACTGACTTGGAAATTCCACGTTTGTGAGACTGCGTCATATATTTACGAAGTTTATACTACGTTGTTCCTAAACGATAATATAGCAGGGGCGGTTGTTGTGAAAAATGTTGTTTGTTATGTGATTAGATGATGACGTAACGACTACGGGGGCCGGGCGGGGCGGGGCGGGGCGGGCGGCTCCACGCGCTACGAACGCCGGCCGGCAAAGTTGCGGCGTACTTTATTACGTACCAGCGCTAACTACGTACACGAGTACGTTTCAAACGGGTTCAAGAGTGAACTCTACATTTCCACTATCGCAATTTCTGCAGCTTGCTGACTGCAAGATAAATAAGATATTTCAGATTTTTACCTTTGTCTTCAGTAAGATATATTTAAAAACATGAAACAATAATCATATACGGGAAAACAGAGAAATATTTAAATTTTTGCCTCTTTTCACTAAAGATATAGAAAAATATTTTTAACTCGTTCAAAATTTGCGAAAACATGAGGAAGTTGAATAAACATAAACATGTTTTTAGTTTGCATTTTCTGCCGGTGCGTATTCCATTTATCAATTGTTATAAACACGCTACACGGAATTATGTTATTTACTAGCTCTAACAAAAATAGTAAACACATTAACAAGTGCGTCATATCGTTCAATTAATTGTTTTTGTTTTTTAGGTCAAGCGCACAAGACATTTTAGATAGTAGAGAGAGGAGAGAATATGTACGTTTAATTTAAAGTGAACCCATAATATTGAAACTGCGATAAAATATAAGTTATGTTATCGCATCACGCGCTGGTCTTAAGTCGAGTACGTCACCAGTTTACGAAGCCTGCCAAGGCCTCGGCCCGCGCGTGTCACCAATAGAATAACTTCCTTGTTTTACTTCACCATTTTTCTATTATTGATTTTACTCACCGCAATATTGCATGCAGTTTTTCTTGCTTATATTATATCGAAAAAATCACTGTTCAAGAAAAATTAAACATATCAGTTTATGAAATATCGAACCTTACCTACTGGAAAAAATCGATTTTAGTTAACTAGAAATACAGCGTAACTTTAAATGCATTTTAATAAGTCATTAATTAAGTTATGAGAAAATAAAGAGTGATTATATTTAATGCACTTATAGCATTGCTTATATATTATGGAGTGAATTTCCATAGGAAAATGCAAATTTTAATCTAGTTTGCCTTAGTTTTTAGTAGTTTAATCTGTCTACATAGGCGCGGGCAGATGTTGACTTGCAGAAAAAAGGCCGTCATACAATACAAAAGTCGATAGCTGCAGTAAGTGAACAATTAATTTACAACAGAAACCTTTCGTAGCAGAGTATAATTTCTGTTGCCAAAGTTGTTTACAGTCGGTACTGACCTCATTCAAATTGAAGTAGAATCCCAAATTTAATTCAAAATACGCACGAAATGGCCTCAGTTCGTTGATCCGATAGTAATAGTCTAAATATCAGAATACGGTTTTGTTTAATCAATGCACATAACGTTTTAGCATCACAATATTTAGTTATTTAGAAAAGAGCCTCAGTAATGTATTAAATATAGTTGTAGAGCGAAGCACGTTTGTCGCGGTATAACCAATACCTCTATTCTTAGTCCACTTGAAGTTGATAACTCGTGCATAACGTGTGGACGTTATTAACGACGACTATTCCCCGGACACGTGAAACTTTCACCATGTTGTGCACCGTGAAAGATACGTTACAGTCGTCGGGCATGCGCTCAGTGCATTATGAAAGAGTTAGGCTTGCCGGCATATCGCTTACTCCGCCTCGCTTATCACCCGTTATAGCTATAACTGGTAAATGTCACGAGCGTAACGTTTCGCGTATCGGCATTCAACAATATCGATATCGGAGTCCTTGATACCAATGTCAGCGTATCGCCTCGTGGATCGTTTCATAATAATTATTACAGATAACATATGTTTCTGTAACAGCTTCGTATTACAGCTCTGCTTTAGGACCATAGCTGATTTGATTTGATAATAAAGTTAGTGAAAGGAAACTTGATCGAGTATGATTGGTGAGGCTTAAGATAACGGCGATGGCGAGATGAATCGGTTATCGAGAGTGGCGTAGCAACTTGCGGCAAACTACGTACAATTGTACTTTATTACATAATTTATTACTGGGTGGCGATATACAAGAGCCCGACCTTATCTCTCCTTTTTGTTATTAGTACTTCATATCAAAAATATCTTTCATACAACAAAAAAAGACGCTTTTTTATGTCGTTATAGTTTTGGGAGATATTTTTTTTAAGATTATTAAGATATTGCTGTGGAGTGTCAGATTAGGATTCATTAACCTATTTCTTACCGCGAGTGTAGTGAGAGGCGACTAAGGTATTGGGGCGATTAAGGAGTTTTGGGCGATGGCGCTGGAGACTTCAAAAGTGGCTAGAGATTTCATTTTAGATGCTCAGGCCACCCTATTTTGGTATTTATAGCCGTGGGTTAGTTAGAATTTGTATATTAATTAATAAAGATAAAATAATATAAGTTTTCAAATACATGTTCTAGTTGTAAATGTAAGCTGTGTAGTGTCGGCTTAGAATAGCACTACCCCATTTCTTCCGCGGGGTGTACGTAAGAGGCGACTAACGGTATGGGGGCTTTAAAAGGATTATTGGGCGATGCGGTTGGAGACCCATCACCAACAACCTTTATTTTACCATATTTTCCCCACTCAACTTTCCAAAGGTGGCTGAGGAATTTCTCATTCCTAAGCTCTGGCTACCCCATCTAGGGATTTATAGCCGTGAGTATATGTATGTACGTATGTATGTATGTTCTGGGATACAGATCTGTTTGGAGATTGAAATGCGTAGTCAATTGTTTTCAAGACTACTTGATCAAAGAATTTGATAAATGTTATATTGTTATGAAAAAAGCTCCTATAGTTGGTGTGTTAAAAATTAAATCTTTCTTTGTTCAATATCTTGTTTTTAAACTTAAGCTTAAAACAATCTTTCCAACTATTTTGATTTCATAAAATTAAATAAAAAAGCAATCGAGAAGTCATTTCAGTCTCAAAAACAAAAGTTAACTGAAAAAGAGCGCAGTTCGTCTACGAGTTTCGTAGTCATGTGAGCGTTGATGTCTTATGTACGCAGCGAAAGCTTAAAAACATCATGAACGCGCGGCCAAAGTGCTATTTCGTCACAAGCTCTAACCCAGCCAACTAATTTTGATTAATATCGTGTTAGTAGGCTCTGAATATATATTTGTTTTCATAAGAAAATAATAAGTATGTAATGAGACTCACATCGTTGGAAGGTATCTGCAAGCGCAGCTCGTCGGTGTGGTGGTCGTGGTGCAGCACGTCGGCGCACACCTCGCGGCCGTTGTGCGTGAGGAAGACGCGCTGGCCGGCGCGCAGCTTGACGCCCGTCATGCCGCGGAAGCCGGGCCCGATCAGCTCCGCGTCGCGGTACTCGCGCGCGCCCTTGCCGCCCTCGAACCGCACCGTGTAGCGCGTGTTCGGCGTCAAGTTTATGCAATTGTTGTTCTCAGGAAATGGAGCCGGCGTCTTCACCGCCTGGATCATCCCCGAATAGTAAATACCTTCGTCCCCCAGTGCCGCCACACGGGTCCCTATGATCGACCTCTTTGCGAGGCGCTTTCCTGTCGACATGATCGTTCGCAGTCCACACTCACTTATTTTACACCGTCTCTTCAACTTTTAACTCTTTTCACTCAGTAACTTCAAATCGCCCGGCGAACTCTCTTCGCTGGGTAACCGTCACAAAATTTCGGAAAGTTATAAGAATTTATACGAGAAACTACACAAACTCGGTCCGGCTCTTCGATTGGCCGGGGCTGGTTGCGATGCTCACGCTGAAACATAATACGAAGGCTCGATCCTCAAAGATCGGGACAAAGAAAAATCTTGTCGCGGTCGTAAAGTTGGTGCGCGATACGCAGCGGACGACCTCGATAGACACGGTTCAGTCGAGAACTGGCATACGGGCTCGCACACCGGCCGGCCGGCGAGCGGGAGCGGCGACCGCCCATCTCACTTCTTTGTTTTGATACTCAGCTGTTCGCGCGAGGAGAGACGGGGCGCCGCAGCGGCCGAGTGCGAGCGAGACGGGGAGGCCGCGCTTCGTGCCGTTCGGGCGGGCTCGACTGTGGCCGGAGGGATGCGCGGCGGGCGCGGGCTGCGGGCGGCGGCAGCACGCTCACCCGCCCACGGATTGCGGCTCGCTCGCTACAGAACTCTACTCTTCTATTGCACGTGTATCGCTAACGGGATTGCACAACGAGCTAGAGTGACGAGGCGACGCAGTAGCCGCGGCCGCCGGTGCACGCCTGCCATTGCCGGCTAATGCGTGACATAGTTTCTATTCGGATTCGGGGTCGATTAAAATGTCAAGTAGACACATCACATAATTATGCAACTCAGCTAAGGCGACCTCTTTGGAATAAATCTAAAATAGGTCAACTCCCGAATTGAATCTTACACTTTCATACTCCTGAATATTTAAACTTTCTTACTAATTATAACAAGTAAATATAGGATGGATAAGAGTGGGCTATATGATACACAATGACAGTTTAGTAAACATGTATGGCTTTCAATAGATTGGTAGACATGTAGATGTGATTATACCTAAAACATAACGTAAGTAATAATGTATACCGAACAAAACAAGAAAAGTTAAAAAATAGCTCTGCAAGTATAAATTTTTAAGTCACTACTAAGCGCAGGCTTCGGAAATGTGCGTAGAGCAAGCTCTATATCTTTTGCTCTACTTTACTTTCAATATTAAGCACCTTCGTAGCTTCATCATTAAGATTGAAACAATAACAAGATAAAGTCACTTGTCATCTATATTTACAACTGTCTCAACTTCATTCCCAATATAGAAGCAATAAGCAGAGGTATTATTTCTTTCAGATGTCAAGCCGTAAAGACGCTTACTGCGGTCTTTCTTTCTTCAAGAGAACTGACCATTAACTTCTATCTCTAGTAGCTATACTATCTCTAACTTTAGGAAAGACAGTGTCCAGAGGTATATGAGTCCCTCGCTGGAATTGAACCAGTGTCTCAAGCGTTTGAGGTCACGCTCTTTGTCACTAAACTAGCAAGGTTGTTTACCAACATACATTTATTGTCCTCTGTTAAACATACTTATAAATGCACTACGCGTTTACAAAGTTCTATTTTTCAAGCACCGAGGTAGTTTAAGGTCAGTAGAGCAACGCAACCTTGCTGATTAAACTGATGACCTCTTTAGGAAAAGTATTCCAAATTCACTACTTGAAGTTAACTAAAACTATTTGGTTTCAATTATTCATTTGTTAAGGAAGTTATGTTTTTTGTGCCATGACATTTAAATAAACTGAGATACTTTTTCCCTCTCTTTTTAACTAAATAATGAGATACTATGGCAAGAAGGTAAAATCAATATTTTTGTTTGATAAGAACAAACCTAACGATTAATCAATATTTGATACTCGTGGTGAAGGTCAAAAGACACTACTTGGAATTGTGGATAGACAAAATATATGGGGCTTCCTTTCTCAATTTATCAACAAACTCACTTTTGAAGGATATTTTATTCAAAAAGCTTATTATACGAATCAAATAATTTGCATGGTATTTAATTTTCAGACTATTATTACTTCTAAATCTTTTTTTTATTAATTACAAAAGTAGGGAACCTTACGTGAGTGAGTGCAAATAATGCAAATATCTTCATGTATAAATTAATTGTTGGAAATACCATTTTTATCTATTTGACGTTCCTTTAACTTTATTCTGTAAAAAAAATATGTTTAAACCACTTAAATGCATTCCAAACGAAAATCAAATAAAGAAATTTATTTCGAAAGTTTGTCTGATTTCTCATTTAATTGTAACTTGTCTTTGCAATTAATGCTTCGTCGGGTGAAGTTTATGAAACTACTTCCTCTGACATTTTGTTGTACTTACAGTGTGCTGAGCTTTTAAACTCATTTGAATACGAATATATATATATTGACTGACACGGTTCCTGTCGGATTGTGTTTATAATCAACACTTTTCATGAATTAGTTTCTCATTCTTTTTAATTATAAACTTAATTATTAAAAGCGGGTTTTTATAAATTAAATTCAGAGTAAGTTTGTATTGATAAGCAAACTTTATGTTTTGACTATGATTCTCTACATCTAGGATGTCTGGAGAAGGTACACTGATAAATATTACTTCTGTGTAAAATTGTTTTATTATTTCGATTATTATTTCATGTTTGATATGCAATAAAGAGTGTTTTTATTCTATACTGTGATCCGTGAACGAGTAGGTTTGAAAGATGACGTAGTATGCAAGATAGAAAAAGGAATGTTGAGGTGGTTTGGGCACATAGGGAGGATGGATGAAAATAAAGTAGCGAAAGAGATATATAGAGCCAATGTGGATGGGATTGTTAGTAAAGGACGGCCTCGTAAAACGTTTCTTGACCAGATAGAAAACGTTCTTATAAAGGCGGGGGTCCGAAGTGAGAAGAATAAAAGAGCATTTATAAGAAGAATAATCAAGAAGCAAGAGAGGTTTGTCAAGATCGTACTAAGTGGCGATCGATAGTCTCTGCCTACCCCAATGGGAATAATGGGCGTGAGTATAAGTAAGTAAGAAAGTTTATTCTATTGTATTCCATGGATATTGGGATACTTTTACAGTTTATCTTTCTCAGTTTTAAAGATTTATGGATTGTAATATCTGTTTGTTGTTTTACAGTTCTTTTTGTTCTTAATTGTCATCGTTTTGCTACAGTAAATTGTTTATAAATACATGCATTAGGATCAAGGTTAATAAGCAGTTTATGTATAGCAACGATCATTTTCCCAAGTAAAATGAAATCCATGAAAACTCAATATAAGTTTCTGAATCATTTATGATCTTTAAAACAAGGTGAACGTTATACAAAAAAATCTATAAATTTCAGTTTATTCATCGTGACATAATTTTAATAGCTGCTTTTATTCTATTACCAAAACACGGAAACAATTACAACTATGATGCACATGTAGCGTTACCAATCCACCAGCTTTTATTTGCATTGAATATTTGAATCAACCCAAGGGTAGTAGAGATAAGAAAAGCAAGAATGTATGAAAAGCCGGATACTTAATCATAATTCACTGTAAGTAATGACTCATACTGGAAGCCTAATATGCTTACCTCGTCAGTTTCATTGTCAGCGTCTATCATAACATAACTATTTAATGATAACAGCATTAAAATACGCGAAGAAAATGCAGTTTAAAATATCGTTGCCTTAAATGCAGTATTATCTTCGTTATTATTTTTAAGTTTCACTTTGATTAACCTTGCAGTGGAGTAAAGGTCCAATAAATTATCAAGAAACACAAACTCAGAATAAGGATTGTCTGCAAAATGCAATTATTATTTAGGAGGATTTTATATGTACATTGCTGATCAAAAAAATCGGAGCTTCTTTGTAATTTTGGCTAATTAGCATAATTTTCAACACAAACAAAAGTCCAGCACCGATTTGCCAAGTGGTTTCATTTACTTGAGTGCGTTCATTGTTTTGTTAGCATAATATTTTATTTTAAAATATTTATGTTTTTCCTAAAATACTCTAGGTACCTATACTATACACAAACATATCAAGCCATAAAATGGTACTAATGCTGACCACAATTAAAAGAAACAGCTCATAAGCCACGATTTTTGTCAAAATTATCCATTGTATTGTAAATATTACAATAAAAAATATTTCAAAATAGATCACTTTCGACGTAAGCCGGTTTTTCGACAGCTTAAAACAAAATTATATTTAAATGTATTATTTTATTGGTCAGTCAAAGTTAGGAATAACATAAAAGGGTGTAATTTAGAAAATTTCAAAAGGTGTTATAAATATTATCAATAGGTTAGTTAAGGTTCACTGCAACTAACACTGCGTGTCAAAACGACAGTTACACAATTTACTAGTTGTGTCAATTTTACCTCAACAGTTTCGAAAAGAGTCGATCACGTTTAATATAATATTACTCGAGAAGCACGTTTTCTTGTCGTAAAGTAATAGCAATTATCGTTGAGAATGCGCCAGTTCATGTCATATCTGTTGTATCCAGCAATTGTTATCGAATGTAATTTATTGCATGTTCATGCAGTCGAATATTCATCCATGTATTTGTATAGATGTATATTTGACGGTAATCCTTGCTAGTACAAAAAGGCGAGCAGCGAGGCACCCCACCCGTCCGCTCGAGTGCTCGTCAATATTGAGCTGCCAGAGAGCAATGTGCTCTGAATGCCGGGCTCGGGACGACCGCACTGGCCCCAGGTGCTCTCCGAGACTCCCTCAAATATTTTCAAGCTACTTTTTTGCCACAATAACCTGTTTCTTAGTGCATCCCTAGTGAACGCCCCGGCCGGCGGCAATGGCGGCCAATCTCAACGCATTACAGCACACATGCTCAAAATCTACCTGAGTATTATTCTCTATGCACATAAACTGCTAATTATTTTGTAATCACAGTTTTTGTTTTTAGAGTTTTACAATATACTTTATCCATATATTTTAGTTTGTTAGCGATTTGGTGGTTCGAAAGTTCAGAGACGGTTATCAAAATTCAACGCAAGTACATTCCGTCTGATCATTTACATTTGGATGACCTAAATGTTTTCGCGTAGCTACCGTTTGCTTAAGGGCGTCCCCGGAAAAATGGGTTGATATTGATTGTTTTGACATTCTATAAAGTCTGATTTGATGATATTGATATGACATGAATAAAATATATGTTGGTGATTAGTTCATGGTGTTAAAATTTGATGTTTAACATTTTAATAATTTGTTGAAAAATATGATGAAAAAAATTGAATTGGAACATGCTTTGTTTTCATAAAAACCGTATAGGCTCCACTGGCATAACATACATGTGAACTAATTATGTGTCTATATACGCGTAGCTTTAAGATCTGTAACTTTGATGTTTAACTTTTTATTTAAACATTGTAGTTATTCAATAAAACTAAATAAACTACATTTATCCTGCGCGCGCGTTTTTTCCGTCCCTGTCACTCTCAGTAAATTTGACGTAAGAGTGAGCGCAATAGCTGCAAAATGCGGGGAGGCCCTTAACATGTCTAATAATTACAAACAGCCCAAATGTTATGGATTACGATTGTCTGTGCAATATTCACTATCGCAATTTAACTGTAATAATTACATAAATAAATTCCAGGTATAACATTATTACACTTTTGAGAATACTTCAAAACGATGAAGACCTTTTCCTTTTTTCAACATCCTTTCGGAGCGGCAAGCTTTCTCTTCAATAATTTAGGGTGAGATGCTACCAATGGCAGAGATGTATTTGCAGTCACGTGGGTTTGTTGTGGTGATCAGCTGTAAGAGGAATGCCAACAAAAAACGTCAACAAAGCAGAGCCGGCCGGCTCGCACCCGGCCTGGCCCGGCATAGGCAGGTATACAACATTTGGGGGTTGAGCATTATTGCAGCGATCAATGGATATTCACCACAGATAAGATACTATTGGGCTTAAAATGCATTCTAAACGCCTTTGTTTCGTTTCTTATGCTAATTATCTTCCATACTGGACTGGATGTAATCTTAATTTGATAGTTAATGTTGTCATTTAGTAATGACGAGAAGCAGTCGGGGCCGGGCGGCCACTGACGCAGTCCATCCACCTTTCGTTCGGTCATTCCTCCCTCTAGGAGTCTTCTGCGACATCGAATGCACATTCTTTGTGTCCGTGGCGCACGCACCTTTATCTGTTCATTGCAGCCTTATCGGTAATCGGTGATTGGCCACTTGTTTTCAACACCAATTGTTCTCAAAGTCAACCGAGTGCATCAGTTATATCAGCTACTAAAAGTTTTGGAAGATATTACTATTTGAAGGTTGAAATACATGGTATTGAATTATGACCATAGAGGCATTGTCATAACATTGAGAAACAAAGAAATAAAATAAAAATGCTAAGTTTTAGGTCGTAAATGACTACGTAGCAGTGCTCTGAAAATAAAAATCATGCTAAGATTCAATTCCAATAACATTAACGTGGACTTGTAGATAAACAAGTTGGTTACAAATGCAAATTTTATGTAAAATCTGTGCTGCCATAAACATTGTTTTATATGGAAATGGTATTCTCAGTTAAAGGTCGGAACGAAACCTGTTACCTACCGTTATCTACACCGCAAATGCAGTGCGGTTGCTGTCGAAATCACATTATTATTATCACGAAATAATCGCGGTTTGTCTCCGACGAAACATCTTATCTTAGCATAGCCGTAGCGTGGTCCCCGACCAAACATACCTACGAGATACGATACCGCGAGTAACTACTCCCATTGTGTTATTTCTGTCAAGGTTTCTGTTACACTTTGCCGCTCGTGGAAATAACCTAAATAAATATTCAGTTCTTTCGTGTTTTACACTTGTAATTACTCGAATTTAATCGCTGCTTAATTGTTCGTTTCAATAAATCGGTAACGCATACAAACAAAAACATGTTATGTAGTTTCACATGATTAGAGCAAACAAGAGAAGTGGATCAGATTACTAATGTGACAACACATTCACGGTTTCAGTTATATTCTTGAACCAGCTTTTATTCAAGGCTGTTTCTATAATTTTTTGACATGGTTAAATATGCGTAAAATGCATCAAGCTTTAGAATCATTTTTTTTAGTATTTTTTCAGAGTCTTTTACATGTTTACTGAGAACAAAAGAAAAAAAAGTTGGAGGCGCCGGGTATCGATCCCGGTACCTCTCGCATGCTAAGCGAGCGCTCTACCATCTGAGCTACGCCCCCCGTTACGTATGCCGTCCAAAAACACAATCACTCTCAGCGAAACTAATCGGCAAGACATAAGTATATTGGTAAGCTGCGTGGAATGTACGCAAATGACTTTCACTACTCACGTAGGCACTGTCCGCGAACTCTCAAGGTTTTCTTATACTTACTATTACCTATACGGTACTCCGAATAGGGAAAGGTTCTGTTATATACAACTACTATTATTTTGTCTGAAGAACACAGTTTATTTTACCAGCCAATAACGCATGACAACTTTATCATACTTCGATATTGAAACTTAGTAAATATAATGCCACCGTGAAGACTCATTTAGAATATCGCCCTTTAAAGTCTTCTCATAAATGTCGTACAGGACGACGAAGACACAAGGCTTTATTCTTAATTCAGTTGGCGACACCACAAGAACTCCTTCCTTTCTTTCACAGCCTTTTCCGTTTTTACCGGCAATTGTGACTGTTGTGTAGGTACGTCTTTTATTTGTGGAAAATAGTTAATTTAAAATTACACGGAAAGTAACACTTTCACAAGAATAATATATATCAACAGTGCACTAGTACTTAATACCGCATAAGTTTCTAATATACTATTGATTAGTGGGATCAGCAGTTTAGTCTTTCAATTCTGGCTTACAGGAGACCCAGACGTGAAAAGTGGGGTAGGATAACTTACAGTTAACATCAAAGACTAAAAAAGTAAATTTATTAGTTTCAAAAAATTTATCGTACTTTCACGTTTCGTTACGCAAACGTTTGATCGCAATTATAATTGTAAAAATTACCATTACCATGCGACACACATAGCACAACCTACACAAGACCATAAAACAAACCTACTTAAGTCATATATAGTTATACTCATGACTTCAATTTTAAGGGGAGACAAAGGCAGAGCTTATAAAATCTCAGTTTTTCAACAAATTTGGTAAGGGTTACTATTATTGAAATATTAATTCGTATTTTTTAACTGAATTTGAATATGTTGTTTTGTTTTTCTTTCTAGTTATACTTTTTTTAATATGTTTCTTATTATACTTGTTTTAAAAATGTTGTTTTCTTTTATAAGAGGCTTCGAATAAATAACTTCTTTCTTTCTTTTCTTTATTATAGGTTTTGAACTAAAAAAACATCGAAGAATCATTTAAACGATTATGATATATAACAACCATAGATCTTAAAGAGAGAAAACATGGATGGTGATGGGTATATAAAATAAAGTCTCATATTGACTTCATCACCATCACAAACAACATCCAAACCTCCCTCCTACCTGAGCTACCCTGAATAGGTTGATTATGCCACATACCACATTTTTTAAATAAATAACTGAAATGTGCTTTAACAGCACTCACTAGAAGAATTGGTGTTAAAAAGTATTCAAGCCAAATGCTTACACAGTTTTGTACATACACAGCTGGGTAAGTTTTGAGTTCTTTATAAGAAAGGGGTAAACTAAACAAAATGCTTACAAACTATGTAGTAATAGTAAGAAATGGACTTGCTGTAGTAAATATATGTAGCTTAGTTTTTCGAAACAATATGTTCATCTAAGAAATACTTTTGGCTGTGATGGATATTTATTAAATGTACCCACCCTTGTAAATCAAAGCCAAGTTAAAGTTTAAATTTAAAAACCTGCCACTCCTGAAATCTACTTTTAATAGGTGTGGAAACACAATTTAATGATATAACTAGATATAAATCAAAGCTCAGATTTACCTTTCAAGGTACTAAAACCTTAATTATAAGTATAGTAAATACGTATTAAGTGGCATTTCCCAATCATTCTAACTATATATTTGTTTATATTAATAACTTAAAACCACTGTTATAATAAAACAGAAGTTTTATTATAAGAATAAAATCGCTCCCAATTCTTCACATTACAACACACTCTAAGCTAAGCACTACCACATATCTTTCTGTGGGTGTTTCTAACGACCGATTTCTGAATTGAGTATTCCAGCTGAGAACAACTTAAGTATCGTTCTGTCGCATTGAAATCTTAACAACTGAATGAGACAAAACGATACTTAAGTCGTTCTCAGCTTGAATACTCGATTCAGAAATAGGGCGTAAGAGGCGATGGCGAGGCCCCGGGATTTTTAAGGAAGACCCATCACCAGCGATACTCCATTTTTAGTATCTTCCACTCAAAATACTTTCAAAAGTGACATTACCAATTTTAAAGTTCTGTCTACCTCATTTTGGGATTGATCGCCGTGAATATATGTATGTCGCCACTAGTGTGCTTAACAAGTCATGTAATTGTCTTCAATCTAACGAGGAGAAGTTATTAATTCATGCAATATGCAGCAGTAAGCCTGTGATATACTATTACTTATTTAAATATTGTGAATTTATTTGAATCCGGGTTCGCTATATGACAGTTGTTGGCTCACCTTTCTATTTCGCGAGGCCAGTCATAATTATTAATATTATTGAATTCATTAAAATACCGCCAACACTAGTGGGTGGACCACGCATTTTCATAAAAGCCTCGAAATATTAATACACTGAAATCTAGGAAGTATGTTTGCCTTTGTATGACTCTTTTGATTACTATAAAATGTGCACTAACTTGCTTGTGTCTCTGCTTGCTGAGGTATATAAAAATTAAAGAAGTAAATATTAAAAAAAAAAACTTATATTACTTCCAAACAGTATATGTATGTAGTTTTGTGGGTATGCGAAATTCTGGTGCCTTTTAATGCTGACAGGGATAACGGAGATGGAATCCATCAACTAAAATGGGTAGGAAAGAATTATACTTTACTGTTAGTTCACGTGCAAAGCACACACACGAACACACAACATTTGTAGCTCAGTAGAAAGAGCACGGACTAAAATACCGGAATGGCGTAGGTTCAATTCAAATCCTGAATCAGTGTTTACAACAATTTATTTTTCTAATATAAAATGTCTAATGTCAAAAACTCTTAACACCAGGTGACCAAAATGATACGCGATATTGAGAAGTACTTTCAGTTGAAAGGGAATTCAGGGATTTAGGGCGCCAGTAAGGAGAGGGAATAAAGGACATAAGCGGATACGTTTCAAAAGCTCTGATTTGATTAGTATCAATATAGTAAGGTGTATCAATATAATGGCTAAAGCAACTCAATTGCTTGGTCTAACAAGGTGGGCAACCTTAAAATTGTTTTGTAAAAACCAACATCATGTTTTCCAACAAATGTAAAATATTTGAATGTTTTTACGTATCATTGTTTGTGCCAAGATAATTAGCAGGTGTCTTTGAAGTTTTCGTAAATAATATTAATGTTTATGACACTTGGTATGAATAAGACGGATGAACTAAAATAAACTCTTTTGTTACTTATCAATGTCATTTTGTTTAACGTGAACATGCTCTACATAAAATAATACACATCAATATGTAACAAACATATACTTTATTTATCAAATACATTAAAAATATATATAAAATTAGATCCACCACTGAATAGATTTCTAAATACACCACAATTTGATAGACTAAGAAATTTATAATGATTGATGTTTCTAAAATTAATAAATATATTATTCGTAGTTTTATTATAAACTCAATACATTACAACAAATTACTAAAAATCTTATAAAAACATTTGGAATTAACATCCTTAGATATAAATAATAACTACATTAAAAATATACATATTTAGCTGATTTATACCAAAGGGCTCAAAGGGATTTATAACAAGGCATATTTCTTTAGATAAAACTGAGTAAACGATACGGCATTTAGTTATATTTTAAACCACATTTTAATTTATGACATGTAATCAAGCAATGGCATAATTACGAGTTTTAATGCCTTGGTACCATACTTTTATTTCTTTTAATAATATATTTTTATGTTTTATTTCATCAAAACCCACATATGTCCCCACCGAGACATTGACATTAACAAAAATTAAGATGGTTCCCCACGGAATCATATTAATTTTCAATTATTTAGGTGATTAAAGCCTCTAATATATTATACAACGGTTTGCTCTAAAATTATTACTATACCATATTGATTGCGCTGTCGGAGTAGTATGTAATAAATATGATGTAACTAATGTAAATTACAGTGTCTAGTTTACGCCGTATCATTACTCAATGTAGATATAAAAAATACAATATAAGTATATAAAAAATATTTACTCAACAAATTAAAACTACTTAAAATTAAACTATATCAAACATTACAATATTACACAACAAAACAACAAATTACTGCAACATCTAACCAACATAAATATTTAATATACCTGCAAACATTTCCATACAAATTATTTTTCTTCTTCAAGAGTGACAATTTCAGCTCCCTTACCAACAGCATCGCCCAGTTTGGCCCCGCTCACTGCAGCTATGACTCCGTCGCGGGGAGAGCGCACAACGTACTCCATTTTCATTGCGATTACCACGAATAAGGGTTGGCCTTTTGTTACCTGTAGGATTATGTTTTATTATTAATAGATTCATACTCGTATGTTAATAGCTGTAGGAGGATGCAGGGGAGAAGTATTTTGGATATCGCATGTCTTTTAGTTGTGTATTGTCCGTTTAGAATAGAAGTAGCTTATTTTTTTTCAGAGTTATTTTACAAGGGGACTTATTAGGACTTATTATTAGCTAAATACCAATTGACCAACCATCCTGTAAGTATTTGTTTTCAATTCACTTCAAAGAGTGGCTGAGGTATTTATAATCTCTCTCTCTGCTCTGTCTACTCTTTTAGTAGTTAGGTCATATTGTTTCTGTATAAATAGGGAACTCCCTATTTCTTTTGTTTTGTTAATATTGTATCAATATTATAAGGACAAGCTATATTGCATCGCCGTTTAGTACAGATATAGTTACACGAACAAGTGAAAATTACTCATGTGGGTTTCCAAACAAAGTTTTGATCAACTTTGAACAACTTATGTCAAAGACATGTAGTGCAAATAACAATAAGGTGTCAAGTGCTTACAAAGTTACAAGAGCTTTATGCAAAACAGGAAAGAAAACATAGAACACGAAATAACAGAATAGCGCATATTTTCTAATGCGCCGTAAAAGCATAAAAGTTAACGTTGTAGAATGATACATATTGACCTCGATATAAATACGAATATTTCGTAAGTTTTTTGTTTCTTCTTACTAGTGTAAATAAGTTTTTACTGATATTTCAATTAAAATAAAACGAGGTTATATCATCTCCGTGATCCAGCGGCAAAGGCTGAAGGGCAAACTCACAAATTCGATTGATAAGCCGTCAGTCCCGGCTACTATCACGAGGGTAGTCGTTAGTTTACCAACCCCCACTAGGCTAGCGTGCTGGACTATGGCCAAAACACCTTATTCAGAATAGGCTAGAGCCCCTCGGTGGAGGCTGTGGCTGTGATGATGTGGTTAATTCTTCAAAGCAGGTTGTTCTAAACCGATTGGAACTGAAATTAATATTGTCAAAGGAACGAAAATGTATACTGGGATGTATAGTTACTTTTAATGCAATATCATTTGGAAAGCTCCCAAATATAATTAAACCTATGATATTTAAAAAATACAACAACGATTTTACAAATCTACTAAACTTTGTTAATAAGAATGCTCCTTTCTTTCTTCACCGTAAACTGCCTAACGTTAATTTTAGTGTTCCGGCGAATTAGTCATAACGCGATCACATAAGGATATGAGACAAAGACAACTCCAATGACGACGTAATAAAAATTTTATTCGTGCCAACAAGGAAATAAGAGAATGCACTTTTGGGTTATCACCGCGGCAATGACACGCTTGCACTCTGAATATCTTTTGATCACCTTCGCAAAAAGTGATCGTAAAATTGTTGGCAAACAGAAAAT
This sequence comes from Bedellia somnulentella, assembly GCA_963576735.1. Lineage (NCBI taxonomy): Eukaryota > Metazoa > Arthropoda > Insecta > Lepidoptera > Bedelliidae > Bedellia > Bedellia somnulentella. The sequence goes on along the minus strand of OY755172.1, from coordinate 6,366,163 downwards.
TGTTTTAAATTACCAGACTCATTAAATAAGTGAGGACAATCTCGAAAGACGACGTCGTTACCGTACATATGTCAAATCAATCGTAAATTGTCAATCGCTCCGACATACATACATATACTCACGGCTATAAATCTCTATAAGGGGTAGCCTGAGCTTCGGAATAAGAAATTCCTTACTCACTTTTGGAAGTTGAGTGGGGAAAAATGTTCTTAGCGATATGAGTCTCCAACCGCATAGCCCAAAAATCACTCACAGGCAGAAATGGGGTAGTGCTGTTCTCAACCGACACTGCACATTTATTATAATAATTAATTAATGATTATTACTTCACTTAAGAAGTATTAAAAGGACCCAGATTGCCGCATCACTTCCCAAGTCACATTACTTTTGAACTACATTCTTGAATGTGTGTTATTATGCCTTTTAGCATTTTGCTAAGTTATTTTTAAGCGACCTGTGGTTATGCTAGTAAAATTTATGAGTAAACAGTTCTTCGTGTAGTTCGTTTACGAAATATTATATAAATCCAAATTAATACTAAAGTTGCAATGCTGCTAGTAAACGGAGTATAGAACTAAATATCTTAGAAACACATGCATGTATATAATAAAATAAATAACCAATACAACAAATAATAATGACAATCTAAAACATTTCGTTTTGTATTTGTATTGCCTAAATGATGCAGAGGAATCAATTGGTTTTCTTAACCTGTTCATATGGTCCTATTTATAATTACAATAAGGGTTGTACTCAGGACTCAGCGCTGCTGAAACTACGAAACTTAGAGTATTTTTTGTAAAAACCTTCGTTAATACGATTATTCAATAATAATTCAAAAAGAAGTCACGATGAAAACCAATTAAAAGTTAATTTGGCAACAAGTTGGCTAAGTTAATTATCTTCTTATAAGTCCCTAATTAAAATAATTGATTCTTGTTACAAATGATAATTTTTTTAAGTGAGTAATTTGTACCAGATTTACTTTTTCGGAAAGTAAAAAATACTGAGAATCATACATCTACCACTATACTACACTACCATATGCATAAAAGAATCGTATTATATACCTAATAATAAAAAAAATATTCTACTATTCCCTACTGTTCTTATTCTTATCTATTCTAGGTAAATGAAAATGTTTAGCAATGTATGCATACAAAATAAATATTCGCACTGTTAGTTCCTATTGGGGTGGGCAAAGACTACTGATGACCAATTTAACTTGTGATTTTGGCAAAAATAACTATCTGTGCAAGAAAGAAATATAACTCAAACCCTCAAACTCAACGTTCACATAAATCCCCTATGACGAAGGGTGTTTCTTAAATGTGGACTACGTCTGACTTGTATCGTTTCTGTATCGCTACACACTCGCGTCAACGGGGCGTTTAAACGGGTAGGGCTATCGCCACTTTGTACTTATACACTGTTACATGTACAACTCGGCCATGTGGGTTTCCGCACGATGTTTTCCCTCACCGTGATAAATAAACCACTCATATGTCTGTAGAAAAAACACGTCGGTGTAAACCAGACTCAGTATTTGAACTCCCATCTCCTACATCAGAAGCGGTGGTTCTTTCACAGAGCTATCACGGTGTTTTTACCTAAAATAGTAAAAATTTTACATATTGCCCGACCCTGATATTTATAACTTTTCATTTGTATTTTGATGTTCTTAATGTTCCCAGCGCCATCTTTATTTCTGTATACGAACTAGATTTTCATGGTGTTAATAAACCTCCAAAATAAACTATGCAAATAAACAACAGTAAATAACTGAATATTTAGTAAAGTCTTATTTGTAGTGATAGATTTTCTTTTAATTTTGTTATATCCTCAACTATAAGATAGCATTTTTACAGACATGGAAACTACCGTTTTGCTAAAATTACAGATAAAAAAAAAACAATTTTATCGCAAAATAAAAAAGTCGTTTATGTGACCTCAAGTTATTTTTGTAAAATTTAGGTAAATGGAGCCATAAACAGTCTAATGTCGAGCCAGTTCCTGTCTGAAAAGGCACGAATGGCAGTACACAATGCTGTACTGGTTCCTATGCTGATGTATGGTAGAGAATGTTGGGCATGGCAAAAGAGGCATGAAAGTAGAGTTAATGCAGTGGAAATGAGATCCCTCAGAAGTATAAGTAATGTAAGGTTGTGCGTCAGAGTGAGAAATAGTGTAATTCGTGAACGTTTAGGTGTGAAAGATGACATAGTGTACAAGATAGAGAAAGGAATGTTAAGGTGGTTTGGGCACATAGAGAGGATGGATGACAGTAAATTCGTGAAAGAGATCTATAGAGCCAACGTGGAAGGTAATGTGAGTAGAAGACGACCACAGAGGACACACCTGGACCAAATAGAGCCAAAAAGGCCGGCGTCCGAAGTATGAAGAATAAAACAGCATGTATTCTCATACTGATGATGATGAATGTAACAGAAGCACGAGAGATTTGCCTGGATCGTACAGAGTGGCGATCTATAGTCTCTGCCTACCCAAACGGGAACAATGGGCGTGAGTATAAGTATTTGTTTGAATTATTTGTTTGACCATGTTTTTGTACAACTACCTGACTAACCTTATTTTTATTTCCCGTACCATCAAAAGGTTGTAGTGAAAGCCTGCCTATTTTATGTTTAATGTGCAATAAAGAGATTTTCTGTCCAACTCTAATGCCAAATTAAGTTTGTGTAGCGAACGCTACATCAATCAAAAATAATACAAACGCCAACGCATAAATTTAATTTATTATTTGTTTCGTTATTTTTTATTTCATGAAAATGTTGTATGTTACTACGCAAATGTTGTGAACTAAATTTTGTACAGTATTTCACTCGTGCCTACGATTTTAGAATATGAAATGAATGGTGGGTGTCAGATTTGACATTGACTTCATCACGGAGAACGAAGGAAATTATTGTCACGAGTGCAATTTATGCAAATAATTAAAATTTCATAATCTACACTCAGCTAAATATTAATACAGTTCGCATTGTAGAATTGCACCCTGGTTCTGGGTATATAACTATATTTTTCATGATTTTGGTTAAACATGAGCAAATGTTAGTTAAAGTTTTGTGTATTTTGTATATATTTTTTACTCGTTATGTATTTTCCCTGTGCACTGAATAAAGTATTTTCTTTCTTTTTTTTTTCTTTAAAAACTGTCAGTACATTTTTGCTAAACCATTGACAATGACAAAACAAGTTGTTTAAATAATGTAATGATATTATATACTGTTTAGTGTCGGCTTGGAATAGCACTAGCCCATTTCTTCTCGCAGGTAACGTTCGAGGCAACTAAGGGTACGTGGCTTTTTAAATGGGTGTTTTTATTTATTTTATTTATTTATTTAAGGAACACCAACAGCATACATATTAACACAATCATATGATTATATATAACTAAAGTCTTATTCTAATATTGTATGCCAATTAAAGGCGTACACAATACTTGCACAATCATAAATACAACAAACCTTAAACCTAGTAATTTAAATTAAAATGAAAAATAAATTTATAAATGTCTGATAACTTAAATTTTGAATTGATGCAGTATTTTTCCCTGGAATGTTTTTAAAGAATCATTAAAAATATCAATATTTGGAATTTTTCTATTAATTTCATTAAATTCCTGACAGATTCTATTAAGAGGTGCGTACAAGCCAGTATTAGTTCTAGAAAAAGTGGTTTGGAAAAAGTTTTGTATATGTTTTCTGGGGTGATTAAACGGGACTGATAGTTTAATTTTCTCGGTAAGATGATTGCACTTTATTTTATTTGAGAAAATTTTATGGAGAAATGATAAATCTTGTAAAATGCGACGGTCACGTAATGTATTCATTTTAAAAAAAATAGTCTATTGTCATAGGTGTTTCTATGCGATATTCCTATGGAAGTATATGCCAAGTATCTGGTAAATGCTCTTTGGATACTTTCAAGCCGCTGAGAGTGTACAGAGTAGTGAGGGCTCCATGCGGTACTGGCGAATTCTAATTGGCTGCGGACCAGCGCATTATATAGCATTAATTTTGTGCCTGCATTACGAAAATCTTTAGAATTTCTCTTTAAGAACCCTAACATTTGAGCAGATTTTTGGACAATATGATCGTAATGAGAAATGAAATTGAGTTTACTGTCAAGTATAACACCCAAATCTCTGATTTCATTTGTTTGTTCTAATTTTGTATTTCCTATGGTGTAAGAAGATGGAAACGGTAATTTCTTTTTTGTATATTTAATATAATAACATTTATTTGCGTTAATTAACATATTGTTACGGTCACACCATTTTTTTATATTATTAAGATCATCCTGAATAAGATTTACGTCTATTATTGAGTTAACTGTTTTGTAAATTTTTAAATCATCTGCAAAAAAAGAGAAGCTGCAATGTTTTATTTCGGCTGTTAAATCATTAATAAATATTAGAAATAGAAGTGGGCCTAAGTGGGATCCTTGAGGAACACCTGATTTAGCGATATAGGGTTTGGAGTCAAAGCCATTCACTGAAACAATTTGAGATCTGTTTGATAGATACGACTTGAACCATTGTAACAGCGGGTTATTTATACCAAGTGATTTAAGTTTTTTTACGAGTAATGTGTGGTTCACCAAGTCAAAAGCACTAGAGAAGTCAGTATAAATGGCATCAACCTCCATACCTTTATCCATTTCATAAGAAATGTCTGAAATAAAGTTGACAAGATTAGTGTTGGGCGATGCTCTAAGATACCCACTACTAACGATGCTTTGTTTTCACTATTTGCTCCCCAAAATATTACTCATTCTAAAGATTTATAGCCGAGAGTATATGCATGTATGTTTGAATAGAATAGAAGGGTAATGGAACTTTAGATTAATATCTTAATACGCAACCACGGCTGAAAGGAATACTCCTTCAAAGATAACCGGTCTTTCAGCGTACAGCTTAGTAGATTTCATTATAAATAAAATTTCTCATTCAGTTAGTTAAATCGTAGTTAACGGCAAAGCTATATCGTTTTTCTGTGGTTGCGTTGATAAACAAATGGTAAAGTTTTATGGTAACAGAAAAATAGTTTTACCACTATTTCCTGATTTGAAACCAATAAGTGATAAAGAAATTAAAAAAACACGTACATGTTTTATTTACTTTGGGTTTGATTATCACTTAAGATCCGGCGTCGGCTACCTTACAACCGGAACTTGTGAAAAGGAAACTAAAGTAAAAATTAAAATATTCATTTAGCTGTAATCAGTTTATCTTACTAACACAAGGGAATATTATTTTCATAATGTCCCAAGTGCGAGTCAGACTCAACCGTTAAGGGTTTCTTTGTAGCTAATATGGGTAAGCGAAGTTATATATACCATGTAAATTATATCTTGGGTTTTCATAGTGTATGCATGAAATACAAATACATTTGCAGCTTTATAAAATGAACTATATCTCACAAAATGGTGACTTGACTATCTTTGCCAAAACAATTTTCTTTCATTTAGATTGTCTACTTTTTGTTTCAAAATTAAATGAAATTGATTTTGAAGCGGCTTACAGTTTACCTATCAGATATCGTTGTTTCAATCGTTTCGTATATATATTACTGTGAAATAGACAACTTTTTTGCCATACGGCTACGAATCACAAAATACGATTATAAAATAAGTCAGTGTAACCCACCTTATCTCCTTTACTAACAAGTATACGTTCAAGCACTCCAGGGGTAGGCGAGCACGCACTGTTCTTAGAAAGGCTGGCGTCTCCTACAGCGGCGGCCTTGAACTTCGGGGTCGGCAGATTTGCTACTGTTTGGCCATTCTGATGGAAATAATAAAATTATAGTGTATTAGAATAGTTTGTGACGTCAAAAAGTGAGCCCTATGCTCATCGAAATTACTTATTTGGTCTGGTCGGTGATTGCAAATTTTACTGTTTTAAAGAATTATACTTATGTTAGTTATTGTCCTATGTTATGAACATACATAATACTCACGGCCATAAATCCCAAAACGGGGTAACCAGAGCTGCAAAGCTAAAACTCCTCAGCCACATTTAGATGCTGATAGGAGAGTAGATGGTAGAAATAAAGTATCGTTGGTGATGGGTCTTTACTCCAACCGCATCGCCCAAAATCCACTCAAAGGAAGCCCCGTACCCTTAGTCGCCTCCTACGACAACCGTGGGTAGAAAGTGACATTCTAAGCCGGCACTTCACGGCCCTACCTACCTATAATATGTTATGAAATCAATATAAAATCTGACATTATTTGTTACCGTGTAGTGCCGGCTTAGAATAACACCACCCCATTTCTACACGTGGGTGATCGTAAGAGGCGACTAAGGGTATAGGGGCTTATTAAGTGATTTTTGGGCGATGTGGTTGGAGACCAGTCACCAAAAATATTTATTATTACCACCTTTTCCCCAATCAATTTCCAAAAGTGGCTGAGGAATTTTTTATTCCAAAGCTCTGGCTACCCCGTTAAGGGATTTATAGCCGTGAGTATATGTATGTATGTATATATAATTCAAAATGAATTTATTTAAATAAATTCCACAATCACGTTATGCCATCTGACATTACTTTCCACTAAATATTTTCATATTATTCCCACAGCCTCAATTAGTATTTATGATGCGCATTATAGAGTTGGCATTGCAGAAATGGCTGTATTATATTAGTATTTTTTTATTATCTTTAAGATAAGTATCTCGTTCTGCACTCAATGTTCATCATGCAGACAAAATATATCCACTGCTGGACATAGGGCTCCCTTATATCTTGATTTCGACAACGACCGATCTCACTAGACTGAGCTGCTCTCATGCATCAGTCTCCTAAACACCTCCTCCTCACAAGTCATCGGTCCATCTCGATTCCCATCAAGGTCTTCAACACAACTTCAAGGTCGTTCGTTATAAACATACAATTTTATTTATGACATCCGTGGTCTACCGGATAGGTGACTAGCTTTTAAGGCAGATTAGTTTCCGGTAGATTATTGTTTCTTAGAATTGTAAGTCTAAAAGTGTGGGACTTTATAAGTGGTTATCGGATCATACTTTAACATCTTTTACACAATCTACTTTTAAAAGTGGCTGAGGAATATTTAATTTTAAAGCTGTGGCTACTTCTTATAGGGATTTATAGCCGTAACATACATACATACATACATATACTCACGGCTATAAATCCCTCAACGGGGTAGCCTGAGCCTTGGAATCAGAAATTCCTCAGCCACCTTTGGAAGTTGATGGGGGAAAAGATGGTAATAATAAATGTTAATGGTGACGGGTCTCCAACCACATCGCCCAAAAATCACTTAAAAATCCCCTTTACCCTTAGTCGCCTCTTACGATCACCCACGGGTAGAAATGGGGTAGTGTTATTCTAAGCCGACACTACACGGCCTATAGCCGTAAGTATACGTATATATGTGAAAGTAGAATCCCATCAATAAATAAGAGTTAACTTTGGAACTAGCATGCGTGAGAAGAGATTATTCATACAAAACTAACAGATTATTCATACAAAATCTTTACTATCTCACTTCCAACCAGACAAAATCGCTCACACAAACGTAATTCTACCTATGCTGTTCTGTGAAAATTGTTCATATTTTTTTTTATTGCTCACCTCATCATACAGATGCACTTCATTTTCGTGTCTCAACACTGATACAGTTTTAGTCTTGTCTCCCAATTTAGTTGTCAATTTGAGACCCTTAGCTGTGATAGTACCGCTCGCCTCTACTTCTTGCCATTCGCCTTTGTTCACTTGGCACTTGTATTTGTTGGGGCCTACGTTTTGTACGGTCACTGTTATGTCTGTTAATAAAGAAAAAACTGGTCATTAAACATGTTCTATATGCAATAGCTTAGTGTGAAACAATATGAAAGAATAGTGCAGATATTTATTTTTATATAATACTAGATTTTGAAGATGATGTAGTCCTGTTATCCCTCATCGGGGACATAGGGCCCGAAGAAGAGATCTCCCCTAGCTTTAACACGTTTTTATATTAAAATCATATCTTTATTCGAGCAGAAAACGACCTCCGAGGACACATTGGTATAAAATAAATACATACATACATATACTCACGGCTATAAATCCCTAGATGGGGTAGCCAGAGCTAAGGAATAAAAATTCCTCAGCCACTTTTGGAAAGTTTAGTGGGGAGAAGATGGTAAAATAAAGGTTGTTGGTGATGGGTCTCTAACCGCATCACCCAAAAATCCCTTAAAAGCCCCAATACCGTTAGTCGCGTCTTACGTAAACCCACCGGAAGAAATGGGGTAACACAGCTAATATAAATAAATAAAATAAATAATGTGCTTAAAGACAAGACTTATGGTGTTAATGTATAAATAATATGTATATATGGATGTTTGTCCATGATTACCCAAGGATACTCTACACTATGGATCGGCCCTAAACACTCTCAGAGCGTAGCAGGGGGCGTGGCCTATTGGCACTTAAAATGGCTGACCTAGGGTTGTATATGCAAGAATCAGAATAGAAAAATATCGATAAATTTGCCAACATGTTTATGTAGAAATAATTTATTTCAACAGTGGGCAAATCCTTTTGATTGATATCTAGATATTTTAACACCAGTTTTAAACCTTCGTTTTGCCACCATGGATCACACATCACCATGGATTTAACTCATGAACATTTTCGAGCGATAATTTATTATGATTTTCGGCGTGGGGTAAGTTAAAAGCAGAGCATCGATCAGTGGTTCAGTGAGATTAATCAATGGGTGTCATATGCTCAAGGATGACTTTAAATCGGTTGTCGTACACGTTTCATATACTTACTTACGGCTATAAATCCCTTGATGGGGTAGCCAGAGCTAAGGAATGACAAATTTCTCAGCCACCTTTGGGAAGTTGAGTGGGGAGATGTTGGTAAAATAAAGGTTGTTGGTGATGGGTGTCCAACTGCATCGCCCGAAATTCCCTTAAAACGCTGTTAAAAGTCAGTAAGTCGCCTCTTACGTACACCCACCGGAAGAAATGGGGTAGTGCTATTCTAAGCCGACACTACACAGTTGTCGTACACGTACAACAAAATATTGATGCTGTGCTTGACTTATATTGCAAGATCGTACATATAAATACTAAAAAAACAACGTATTTAAATTAAAAATGTCACATTTATTCATTTTTAAATAACGTCAATTTGTTATAACACGTTCTGAATGAAACCTTTACATTCGTGATTTTTTTATGATAAACCATACCATTTTTTTAAAATGCAATGCCAATTTTTATGCCGATGGTTGATGTTTTCAAAGCCAATACCATCAAGCCACTTTCTTCTTCGTGCTTCACTTGTAGGAAACCTGAAATTATTTAATTTTAGTAATCAATAACCACCTCAAAGTAACAAATATGAAGAAAAGTGTAAACTATAAAAATAATGTTACCTACATTTTGGAAGGCATTTAGATTTTTAATAGGTTAACCTACCAACCAACTTAAACCGAATCTGATAGTACTTAAACATCGATAATACTAAACGATCAGTGTTTCACATCACTAGGTAAACAATGAGAGGAAATAATTTTGGAAGAAATCATGAAAACTAAGCCTTTTATGGCGAAAATATTACAATGATCATGTAGTTTCCTCTGATCACATCGAGGAAGCATGAAATACACCAAAAAAATACACTTGACCGAAGTGAAAAGAAAATAAATAATTACTTACTTGTGCAAAGTTAATTGAGGCTGATTTTCTGCTATTACGGGCGCCACAATCTTTAATAGAGCAACAAGGCATTGTGCACTTATATTGCCTGTGCAATTTTTTGGTCTAAAACTTGATAAATCAATGTCCAAAACACAATAAACGCAATCAACACTTTTGTTTACAAAGCAACTTGACAGATCAAATGGCAATTAAGTTGGCCGATCTAGGTACGCGCTATCATAATCGAAACGTCTTGACGAAATTTTGCCATAAACAACAAGAAGGAAACATGTATTGCTCTCTTTTTCAAAAGGTTAAGCTTGGAAGGTTAGAAAGAGAAAACGGCATATGGAATATTTCTGTTGCGATATGATTATTATTTGCATAACGTTATAAAGATATAGTACCACAGGGCCGATCCCTAGTGTAGAGTATCCTTGTGATTACCTGAATCAAAGTATTTCAAAGGTACAGTCCTAGTCGCCTGGTAGTTAGGTCGCCAAGAGCTTGCAGACACCGATATTCCTTTCCAACTGTCATTGCTTTTGGTAGCCAGTTGTTCATTGATCAACTAAAAAAAAACATATTTGTAATAAAGATAATAAAACGTTATAGCTTAATTTATTGCACAACTGATAAAATAAACCGTGACAGCTCAATGGGTCGAACACCGGTTATCGTCCAAACGACTTGTGTTCAAATCCCGGGTCGGGCCTACACCAATTTGTCTTTTCTAAAGACATATGTGTGGTTAATTTATCATGGTTGTAAACGGTGAGGGAAAACATCGTGAGGAAACCCACATGGCTGAGTTATACTTAGTCATGTGACAAGAGTATTCATATAAAACGGCGATAAGCCTGCCCCCTATCACGTGAATACACTGTCCATGCAAAATGTGGGTACTATGAACACCATGTGACAAAGTCACGTGATGTTCAGATGTTTTAGTACCTCTGCCAACCGCTTCGGGGTTATTCGGCGTGAACTTTTATGATATGATAAAATAAATATTTACTAAGTATTCGATTTTACAATGGACAATGGACGGTTTTATCACAGAAACCGATTTCACCCAAACTAACTTTTAATGGTAAGGTCAGTATAAAATTATTTCTGTTTTATACAAGGAATGAAATAGTACTTAATTAAATTCATAATTGACCTAAGGGTCTCCCAGTGAAAATTGATTAATTTGGGTTGTTTCCAAATGCCATATAATCTGTTTGGATGATGTTAATAAGACATGCATAATATATATGTTAATGATTATACAATATGTAGTCGTAATATTTGCTGCTTAATATTTATATTTAAGTTTTAAGTAGTTAGTAAGTTTAAATAATGATCTTAGAAAATGCTATTATTTATACTATATAACTACGCTATACAACGAATCAGTTCATAACATAAAACATTTATTTATTTATTTATGTACAAGTACAGCCATTACAGCTTGCAGCCAATGCGACAATACTTAAATATTCTTATTACTAACACAAACAGTGACACTAAATATTAGAAAAAATGACTACAAATGTAAGTAAAGGATAGAATTAAAAAAGCACTAATAAAATCAATAAAAAAATAAACAACTCTAAATTATATAAAAAAGTAACAAGGTATAAACTCCTAACAACATAACAGTTTAAGGACAGCTCTCTCAAGTTCAACCATGGGGCAAACCAGGATATCTACCTCCTCCGACACCCTGTTAAGTAGCCGAATCCCTCTCACTATTGGCGAGTTGTGTAGCAGCGCGGTGCGCGCTCGCGGCTCCACGAACATGCGCGCGCGGCGCCGGCGGCTGCGCGACATGTCGGGGACCACGAGGCTGAGCGCGCCAAGCACGCGCCCGTTGCACTCCAAACCTCGAAACACTTTGGTCAGGTACAGGACTAGGGTCTTATCTCTCCTTACCTCAAGTTTATTGTACCCAACCATACCCAGCACAAACAGTGTTGGGTACATGAGTGGGTACAGTGGGTATACACCGTACAACTTAAGGTAAAGAAAACGGGTAAATTTGTTCTGCATGCGTTCTAGCATTAGTTTGTATTTCTCCTCATGGGGACTCCAAACTATCGCATTGCATTCCAATTTGCTCCTGACCAAGGCATTATACAGTGTCCTTATAGCTAGCGGATTGGTGAACGCCTGACATCTTCGCAGAATGAAACCGAGTCTCTGAAAGGCCTGTTTGCACACCACAGTGATGTGGTGGCGAAACGTGAGGTCGGCTTTGAAGTGTACTCCGAGGTCCTTGACGGCGGAGACTCGCGCCAGTGGCGCCGCGCCCACGCGGTACTCGTGCTGCAGCGGGGCTTTAGCGCGGCTGAAACTCATCACCTCGCATTTCTCAGAGTTGAACTACTTTAGGCAAGTCGTTGATGAGTATCAAAAATTCCAGGGGCCCTAACGTGGATCCCTGACTTACACCTGAATGCGTAAAGTATGGGTTTGAAAGCCGCCCATTGTAATCTACCACCTGACACCTATCTTTAAGGTAGCTTGTGAAAAACTGCAGTACCTGCGGAGTACACCCTGCTCCTGCCAGCTTCGATAATAACACGTCATTATTGACGACATCGAATGCCTTCCGGTAATCGAAGTACGTCACATCGACTTGGAGCCCGGCATCTACTGGTGGCGTCACCATCGATACGAAATCGAGCAAATTAGTATTTGTGCTGCGTCCCGGTCGAAATCCGTGTTGCGCATCAGAAAGATGGGGTGCTATCTGCTTAAGGATAATCTCATGCAGGGCAGATTCTAAAACTTTGGGAAAGGTAGAGAGTATGGCAACTGGCCTAAATTTGTCTACCTCAGTCGCTTGATTGCTACTCCCTTTAGGTATTGGTGTGACTCTAGATAGCTTCCACCGATCGGGGTATACACCAGCTGCCAGGCATAGGTTGAACAAGTGGCAGAGGGGAGGAGCTAAAGCCACACTCGCGTCCTTGGCTAGGAAGGGGGGGATGCCGTCGGGACCAGCGGACAGCTTAGCGGGCAAGCGGCGCAGCGTGGCACACACCTGCGCCTCGCTCAGGCTCGGCACGTGCACGCGCGCGCCGCCACCCGCGTCCGCCGCGCCGCCAGCCGCCTCCGCCTGTGCTGCGCTCACGTCTAAAGATGGCCGCGTATTACTGTACACCGACCTAAAGTAATCCGCAAACGCTTGCGCACAATCCGCTTCTGGCATTGCCTTCCCGTCCCGTTGCAACGCAGATTTATTGATATCAGCCCTTTTATTCCTGATCATAGTCCAGAATGCCTTAGGGTATTTAGTCAGGTTATTCTGGAGTCTTTTGTGATATTCATCAAATGCCTTAGATATTTTAGTTTTAACAATGAAACGGTACTTGGAAAAAAACTGGTAATCAACAATAACTGGTAATCTCTGGTAATCAACATAAACATAAACGTTCCTTCCGAGGTACCAATACTTCTGAAAATCACGTGACAGCGCCACCTAGTGTTCAAAGTACCCACGTTTTGCTTAGACAGTGTACTCACGTGATAGAGGGCAGGCCTAACGCCATTTTTGTACGAATTCACTGTCATATAGCTAAGTACAACTCGGCCATGTTTGTTTCCTCACGATGTTTTCCCTCACCGTTAACAACCGTGATAAATTAACCACACATATGACTTTAGAAAAGACAAATTGGTGTAAGCCCGACCTGGGATTTAACTCACGCTTATCTGTTTACGGGCGGAGGTTCTATCCATTGGACTATCGTGTCGTATCAGTTAATAACTGCTATGATAATTTAAAACTTACGTATCCAAGGGCAATATAAACAGCGTTTTCATCCCCGAGCACTGTGTCTGACTCCGGGAACAAAGCTGCCTCATGTTCAGGAATGAATGAAGTATGAACATCGCCATCCACAAATGCGCGTGCGCCGCTCAAACGGAGAAGGAAATTCACGTTAGTCTCTAGACCTGCTACCTGTAAATGTAATATATATTGAGAATTGAATTGGTTTTATTTATTACTAGTGGACTGCCTTGGTTTCAAACGAGTGTTGTTTTTAAAGTATTTGTGTTTTTTTAAACTCCTGCCCCAACCAATAAATCTGTTGAGTGGTTTCGCAGCATATTCATTCCAGACAAAGGAACTCACAAACCAATATTTCCACTTCACAATTAATATGGATATAGGTAGATAAATCTATGATCATAATAGTCTGATCGGAGCTACAAATATACACCCCACTCTATGATAACTAATGAATTGTTACTCATAGAAGAATCCCAAATAATTTTGCAACTTTCAAAATTTAGTAGCAATAGTAGAATGTATGGTAATAAAACAGAATTATTTTAAAATAGCCACGAGTGTCTACTGGCTTGAAATTACATTGACCAATTTCTTTACGCGGTTGTCGTAAGAAACAACTTTGGGTTTTTTATATTTTTAAGTGATTGGGCGATGTGGCTGGAGATCTAGTACCAATATTCCTTTATTTTACTATCTTTTAGAGAGGATGGATGAAAATAAAGTAGCGAAAGAGATATATAGAGCCAATGTGGATGGGATTGTTAGCAGAGGACGGCCTCGTAAAACGTTTCTTGACCAGATAGAAAACGTTCTTATAAAGGCGGGGGTCCGAAGTTAGAAGAATAAAAGAGCATGTATGAGAAGAATAATGAATGTAAGGGAAGCAAGAGAGGTTTGTCAAGATCGTACTAAGTGGCGATCGATAGTCTCTGCCTACCCCAATGGGAATAATGGGCGTGAGTATAAGTAAGTATCTTTAGTTTATCTTTAGTAATAAGTATCTTTTCCCTACTCATCTTCCAAAAGGGGTTTCAGATTTCTATTCTAAAGGTCTTGCTACATCTTTTTGGGATTTATAACCATGACTATTTGTATCTAGCTTTGTAAGTAACAAACCTGGTACTCCGTCAGTTTAGCTCTGGTCTTAGCCAACGCTTCATTGCGGTCTCGACCCCACACAACCAGTTTGGCGATCATCGGGTCGTAGTGCACGGAAACTTCATCACCTTCTCGAACACCAGTTTCTACCTGCAATATTACATTTATAGTATAGCGACCTTTAGTCTCTTGTAATAGCAATAGGTTTTGAGCATGTATTCGCAGACTCACACGCTCATATAAGGTAAACTTACGTCGTTATAAGTTACAACGACATTCCTTTCAACACTATATCTTCTAACATTGACTTGGATAGTCAGGTTGTTGAAATTATACACAAAGTAGCATGCTCTAGTGTGCACATCTGGCAATAGCGCTTGCGCACACAAAACTCACTCCCCCACGGCGGCATCTCTTTGATACAGTGAGAATGCGGTATTACGGTATCGATGTGTTCGCCTTTTTGAGTTGAACTAGAAAATATCTGATGGTGCACAGAAGTGCCAGTGACTAGTTTAGTCTTCGCTCAACTATATCAACAAATTCAAACAAAATTGTTACAATAAATTACCTATACTCACACTGCTTACTAGAAATGCCATATAACAAGTTGAAGTATAACAAAATCTCCTCTTCTTATTATTATAATTTCTTTTACGAACTTCAATATAAGGCCGTGTCGTTGCCGTGTAGTGTCGGCTTAGAGTAGCACTACCCCATTTGTTCCGGCGAGTGCACGTAAGAGGCTACTAACGGTATTGGGGCTTTTAAGGCATTTTTGGGCGATGCGGTTGGAGACCAATCACCAACAACCTTTATTTTACCATCTTTTCCCCACTAAACTTTCCAACGGTGGCTAAGGATTTTTGATTACTTAGCTCTGGCTACCTCTTCTAGGGATTTTTAGCCGTGAGTATATGTATGTATGTTATATAAGGCCCCGGTTGCCAATTTTGTATTTGTAATCGAATGTTGTACTATCTAAATTAACTGAATACATTATACTAATTTTAAAATGACCTAAATTTTTTCTTGGTTACTCCTAGACGTACTTAACTACAGAGGTGGCCTTTAGTGAAAATTTATCCACTTACCCTGACAGTAGAATCAGGCTTAGGCTGTGTAAGCCGATGCAGAGTACCAGCCCTAGGCAAGAATCCGGCTCGAGGTTCCTCAGCGTAAATACGGCATTCAACGGCGTGGCCTCGGCGAATTATATCTTCTTGTGTTAATGGTAACGGTTCACCCGCTGCCACTCGAAGTTGCCATTCTACTAAGTCGGTACCTGAAATAAACAAAGATTTTCCGTGTTATTTAAGAGTTTGGTTGGTTAAGAGGGAAAATCTTGTAAAAACATACTTTATGGTTACAAAAGAAAATATTTTAGAAATACATACATAACATAAACATAAACGTTCACGCCGAATATCCCCGAAGGGGTTGGCAGAGGTACTAATACTTCTGAACATCATGTGACTTTGTCACCTGGTGTTCAGAGTACCCACGTTTTGCATGGACAGTGTACTTACGTGATAGGGGGCAGGCCTATCGCCGTTTTACTGTCACATGACTAAGTACAACTCAGCCATGTGGGTTTCCTCACGATGTTTTCCCTCACCGTTAACAACCATGATAAATTAACCACACATATGTCTTTAGAAAAGACAAATTAGTGTAGGCCCGACCCAGGATTTGAACTCTAGTCGTTTGCACGATAACCGAGTGTTCTACCCACTGAGCTATCACGGTTGCTTAGAAATACGTTGCTGTGTATACATTTAGTAAAGCGACTGATTATTGCATGATGTGATTTATTGCTAATTTATTTAGGTATTCATTGTCTTTTTTTAAGTATCAAGGTAGTAAATATGATATTAATGGATAAACAATATTTTCATCAAATAAATTTGTACTCGTTCTCATCTTTTTCACAAAATTTTCAGGTGCTGGATAATCAATTCACATTAAATATCAAAATGAAGCGTTACATTTCCATACACATCCTGTAGTTAGTTTTAAGAAAAAATGTAGGCAATTGGTGCCTGAAATTAATTAATCAATTATTATTATTATTTCATTATTTAAATTCTTATTAAATACAAATTTTCAAATGTTTCGGTATTGTCACTTTATTTTTTATAATTTTATTAATTTTATTAATTTTTTTGTTTGTAATTTATTATTAATGTTGGGAATTTTAATTGTCTATTCTAGTTTTATTTTATTATAGTTTTTAATAAAATTTTTAGTTATATCTTAAGTTATAATATTGTCAATGCTGTGTGCACTGTTGTTGGCATTATAACTGACCAATACTATAAAAATGAATGTTAATGCAATCTATGTTATAATGCTGTTGGTGTGCCTTGAATAAATAAATAAATAAATTCTGTAGTACCTGTAATCATTTCCGAAATAGGATGTTCGACTTGAAGCCTGGTGTTCATCTCCATAAAGTGGAACGCGTGAGTAGTCCGATGCAATATGAACTCAACGGTACCCGCGCCGACGTAGCCCACAGCTTTGGCTGCGCGCACCGCCGCCGCGCCCAGCTCTTGTCTTGTGGCTTCTGATATGCCCGGCTGGTATAAGATACACGAGAAAAATAACTAAACAATATTCAACACTAAGAACAAAGGATATAAATTGCCTAAGTATTTGAAATACTTCAAAATAAATATAACAACATAACAAAGATGTTGTTTTCTACATCTTAATAAAAATACTTAAGTAACAGTAAGTAAGTATTATTGGCCGTTACTAAATCTAAATTTAAGTGTTTTAGTTTCACGACAACTGAAAAGAAACATAAGAATCATGATATCGTTGAAATATATGATCTCCTATGCAGTATGAACTCCACGGTGCCGGCGCCGACGTACCCCACAGCTTTGGCTGCGAGCCCCGCCGCCGCGCCCAGCTCTTGGCGAGTTGCTCCTGAGATGCCCGGCTGGTATAAGATACACAAATAAAATAACTAAGCAACAATACTCACGGTAAAAAACAAATATAGTTGAATAGCCTAAATATTTAAAACACTTTAAAATAAAAATGCCAGCATAAAGATGTTGTTGCTGCATCTTAATAAACATACTTAAGTAACAGTAAGTAAGTATTATTGGCCGTTACTAAATCTAAATATAAGTGTTTTAGTTTCACGACAACTGAAAAGAAACATAAACCTAAGCTAAATCGAATAGAGAGGAAAAAAGAGCCCCAACAAGGTGACCAAGCGGGAGACCTATGTCATACCTTGCGAACTCTCGCGCTCTACAGGAGGCCCATGCCAGTGGTAGGCAAAGGGATATTCTAATTCGGAAGATGCAGCCCACCACAATACTAATAAACCAAAATAGACAGCATGACAGAACTTCATTTAAAGATTTAGCAACTAGATTATAACATAAATTCTTACCGCTGGTGCTTCCTCAATAACTTTCTGATGTCTCCTCTGCACAGAACAATCTCTTTCAAACAAGTGTACAGCGTTACCGTGCATGTCAGCAAAAACCTGAAAAAACCAATGAAAATGTTTATAATCAGCATAATTTTAAAAGAAAAGCCTAACTGCATATACAATAAATAAATTGTTTTAGCTAAAATGACAAATGATTTAAAATGCATCTGTTACAGTGTACAAGTATCCAAGTTAAATACATTTTGGGCTAAAGTTCTATTGTTGAATTTGATCCAAAACATTGGATTTGCTTTGTCCTTTAGTTTTTTTTATCGCTATCTGATTGCTTTCTAAGAATAAAGATAGACAAACTGAAATATATTGAGAATTTTCTATTCCGTTTCTAACATAATTCACGTTTCGAAAGTAAGTATATCGAGCTTGTTTTAAGGTAAAGCAATATTTTCAAATAAATTAAAACAAATATACTTAGTCTACCTGTACTTCAACATGTCGCGGATCTGTGATATATTGTTCTAATAGCATACTTTCATCACCAAAAGCTTTCAATGATTCTCTCTTGGCAGATTCTAGTTGAGGTAGGAACTCTTCTTCAGTCATTGCAATTCTCATGCCCTGACGAATAAAAAACAATTTATTATGAAGAGAGCACAGATATAAAAATATATGAAATGGTATTAAATCAAAAGTATTCATAAGGGGCCATCCATAAATTACATCACTCATTAATGAAGGGCAGAGTATCGCCGTAATGTGACATAGTATGACAAGGGGTAGGGGAGCGAAAAGCTTTGTGACATCACATGTTAATATTTAAAATACATAAACACGAAGCTTATATGTGACTAAAAAGGTAAAAAAATAATTAACTCTATCTATATATCTTTATAATTTACATCTCTCACTATGAGATTATGCTCTGAAGCAAATACATATCTAACTGTTTTCTTTTGACTATTTTTAAATACATGTTTAAGTTTCGTGTGACGTATTTATGGATGGCCCCTAATGGGATTTTGAAATTGCTGTAATCAGAGTATCATATAAAAACCATAAAATTAATCTATCAACACTAACAAACAATGTTTAGAGCTATAGTCTAGACTTAGAACATAATATAAGAGCCTTTATTTATTGTTCGAATGTAACTTGTTTTGTGTTTATATAAATAAATAAATATTATTAAAAATCCTTAAAAAGACTGCTTGAGAAATTTCTGTAAACATTTTAAAGTTGCCTTTGATCATTGCTATTCCTGGGGCAGTCAAACTGCCCAAATATATGTGATGAGTGTGTGTATAAGTTTGTTAGTTGAAGATTGTAGTATATTTCGCAGTCACACTTATATTTATTTTATCATTCTCAATGCTTTTCACTAACATCATTGTTTATACCGCAATTTGTACAAACTCCACTCTGGGAATAAGCAATAAGTATTACCATACTCTGACTAAGAGCAACAGGGTCACAACCTTAAGGTCTGAGGTTTGAATCTTGAGTGATTTACTCATAAGGTTAGGACAATGCCTACTGAGATACCTAATTGTCCAAGAAGTAAGATGATAACTGCCTTTAAGGGTACATTCAATCAAAAGAATAAGTATTAATTTCTACCAAAACACAGAAAGTGCATATGGTGGGCTATGTCTCATCACCCTTTTTGTGAGGGTGATGAGACATAGCCCAAGAGTGAAGCCACTAAGTGAGAATGGGTATAGGTCGAGATGTAAGGCTTTAAAAGGTAAGTGTTGGTCTCAATATTTGGTCAAGCTAGCAAGAACTTTAACATTTATTAGAAGAATGATTGGCTATGTATTGATGTATGTACTTACTTTGCCACCACCACCACGCACAGCTTTGATCATAAGAGGGAATCCAATCTTTACAGCTTCCTCTTTGAGTTTTTCTACACTCTGCTCTGCTCCATGGTAACCTTTGACTATAGGTACTCCAGCTTCTGCCATGATAGCTTTGGATGTACTGAAACAAAAAATAAAATATAAAGCTCTGCATTAACACCATTATTAGATATATTTAAAGATGTAAGAGAGGGGCTATCATAAAGATTTTTTCTAGCCCTAACTGTTCATAGAAAAGTATTGGACCGCGGTTGAAGGCAATAGGTAAATCTATAGAGATTAATAGATTTAATTATTTCTTTGTTCCTGTTCTATTTGTTCTGGCATCAGAAGACACTATTGATTGAATTTTTCAATACTTCTTATACAGAATTTAAGGTGGTAGTAAATTTATCTGAGCAAAGATCCCAGCATATGTATACCTTTTGATTCCCATATCTCTTATAGCTGAAGGAGGTGGTCCAATAAAAATGACACCTTCTGTAGTACACTTCTGACAGAACTCCACATTCTCTGATAGAAATCCATATCCTGGATGAATAGCCTGGCTCCCAGATTTCTTAGCTATTTCAAGTATTTTGCTAGCATTTAAATAGCTCTGGGATGATGGTGCAGGGCCAATATGATAGGCTTCATCAGCCTGTAAATACAATGGGGAAATAATATAAAAGTTGAGAATTTTATTCATTCTAATTTAGTTATTATATTAAATTTATTATGTATGTGACGCACAACAGGCGCACAAAAGACGTCGACTTGCGGAAAATTACCCGTTCAAATACAATATGTATGTGACATTTTGTATCAAATGTGTGTAAACCTTTTGACATACAACATATAAGAACAAATGTGAGCTTTCTTTTTTTTCATTTAACAATAATATTTCTGATCTAAAATATAAACTAAAATATTATATCATATTGTTGTAATATAGTTTGCAAAAAAACTTTTGATTCATTTTGACTAAAGGTTTAATTTTCCTTATAAAGACTTTACTTTTACTATGCCAATTTTGGTTTTGGTGGAGAAAAACAACATGCCACATGTTTACCCACTTATACACCAAATGAAACAAAATATTATATTGGTAAGAGAAGCAACTCTATTGATCTTTAAAAGGCAAATGTTTTTCACAACATGAATAATTTAGTATAATCATAACACTTTTTCTGAACTTTGTAGACATTCTTTATTAAGGTTTTCTTACCCTTTCAACATGCATAGCATGTTTATCAGCATCAGAATAAACAGCAACAGTTCTAATACCAAGCTTGTTGGCAGTTCGCATTACTCTGCATGCTATTTCACCTCTGTTAGCTATTAAAACTTTGTCAATAATTCTTTTTTCAATAGGCTTTAGGTTATGTCCATGATTGAAACGAACAAATAATGGAGAGTTTTTCCTGTAAGTTTAGAAAAAATACAGTAAATGAGAGTTCTGTCTTCGGCAAACAAATGGTAAAACATAAACATACAGAAAATATTTAGATATATCGTAAATATTTATCAACATGATATATTTTTTTAATTATTAATCAAATGATTTACAAATTAAATAAAAACTGGTAGGTGTAAGCAAACAAGTAATAACTGATGAAAAATCTGTCAGTCGACGATCATGATAATAATGTTATAAAGTAGGTAACGTAACATAGTATAAGTAAACAAATATGAATATTTAAAATCACCTGATTAAATAACGCGGTCCGAAGTATGCCATAGCAAGCGCCTATATTTAATTTTAAGTAATTAATTGCATACGAGTTCTCTTAATTTCTTATCAGCTAATTACGTCCACCACCAAGCTATTCCTCGACGACAAAGATAAGAGCTCATATCTTATAGTGCGATAATTCAATACGAAACAACGTCGCCCTAGCACCGAATTCATTATCATTTTTAATTATTTAAATTTCATCCATTCGTTCAAAGTAAAGTACAAGTATAACTCCCGCGAGTTAACATGACACGACACCTGGCTCGACAAACATAAACAACCCTCCCCCCGCTATCCCGCGCAGCGCCCCGCTCTCGCCAGTAGCGTTAGCATCTCTGGACGTGCGCAAAATGTGTCACTTCAGTGAAAAGAAAGATATATATCAATTGGAGGTACTGAAGTATATCTTTCATTTAGTTTCCAATTTAATTTAGTTCAGTTCACAAAGAGTCGAAGAGTCGAAGAGTCACTGAAGCGAGATATCTGAACTATTAGTATGTGAAGTATGATATTGATGAATTGATAAGATTCCATTCAAAAACTACAATAACGATAATAATACATTACAATATTTAGAATTTCTTTAAAATTGATATTTATTAATAAGTAGCCTTGTCTATCAACCGAAATGAATAAAAAATGCTATTAAGTTCTAAAATAACATATGGGTCTAAATAAAAAGGCCAAGTTTTTTTTTGAAAAAAAAAAGAATCTTGTAAATATTTTTTCTTAAATTTTTATGGTTTGAAAGACATAAAAACATTCAGAAAATGAGATCAGAACAGATGAACACATGAAAAATTGTTGCCGAACTTGCCTCTAAGTGGCATAGTTGTGATTGATAATGCTCCGTACCACTAAACGCAATCCGAAAAAATTCCGTGCCAGTCATCATTGAAGAGTGACATGCAAAGCTGGTTAACAAATAATAATGTAAGTTATGCTGCAAATATGACAAAACCAGAGCTATATCAAATTATAAGATTGAATAAGCCGGAAAAAAAATATGTGGTAGACGAATTATTAAGGGAGCACGGCCACGAGGTCGTACGTCTGCCACCCTACCACTGTGATCTTAATCCGATCGAATGTATCTGGAATTTGATCAAACAAAGGGTGGCAGACAAAAATATCGATCAGTCGGAGAAACACATTGAAAAATTAACTAAAGAAGCGATTGTTTCCATAATTGCTGCTGACTGGAAAAAGAAGGTAAACCATGTACAGAGACTTGAAAAAGAATATTTGGTGCAAGATCTACTGCAGGAAACAAGAGAAAGGGAGTTTATTATTTCACTTGGGGGTGAAGAAAGCTCCGACAGTGAAGCGAGCGAGGGAGAAGAAAGTGACACTTCTATTATGTCAGGTATTGAAGAAATGAGTGATGTTGATGAGTAATTATCTTGAAATAAATCTATTTAATATTATATGTTTGTTTAATTTCTATCAGAAGTTAATTATTCTAGCTGTGTATATTATGTTAGCTGTGTAGTGTTGGCTTAGAATAACACTACCCCATTTCTGCCGGTGGGTGTAAGTAAGAGGCGACTAACGGTATTGGGGCTTTTTGGGCGATGCGGTTGGAGACCTATCACCAACAACTTTTATTTCACCATCTTTTCCCCACTCAACTTGCCAAAAGTGGCTGAGGAATTTCTAGTTCCTTAGCTCTAGCTACCCCTTCTAGGGATTTATAGCTGTGAGTATATGCATGTAATTATACTATTTATTTAACGTATTTTGATAAGTTATTACGATAGATGTAATTTGATAACTATTTTTTTTTTTTTTTTTTTTTCTATCTTTGGCATCCACGGTTAGTGATTTGCCACTTTCTATTTAAGGAAGGGAAACTTGCAATGTATACTTATTATGTATCCTAACACGAAACATTTAAAGAAATTCAGACAAGATAAGAAACGTTAATTACAATTTAATTCTATTATCTAAAATAAACAAACTAATTATTAAATAAATATTCAAATTCAAAGTACATAAAAGAGTTTCAATACATGTCGGAAAATTTACACCATAAGATAATAAGTTGGATAGAAATAAAGAGCGATCGTACAAAGGGCAAGAAAAGAATATGTGATTTAAATTACCTACATCTAATCGACAACTACATAAGTTACTATTTACAATGCCTAATTTATAAAGATGAGCTGGGGTAGTAACATGTCCCAATCGCATCCGAATTATAATAGAAGTTATTATTTTGTTAAATGATCCAGTCCTAAACCAAGGTTTTGACGGAATTTCAGGTTGAATCCTTGCATAAAAACAACCTTTAACTTTTGAAGTCTCAGACCAACCTAAGCTCCATGACCGCTGTAACGATGATTTTGCCATTCCAAGAACATCGTGAAAGTAATTCTTAAAATGACAAACGTCACCCTCACTAACAGCATCCTTAGCAATAAAATCAGCTTTTTCATTGCCACGGATACCGCAATGACCAGGAACCCAAGCAAATCTAACCTTCAAACCTTTATTATAGCATATAAGAAGTTTGTTTCTTATAAGGATAATTAACTCATAGCAATGATTAGCTGATAGAGGATAAGTTAATAATGATTGAAGAGCACTCAAACTATCACTGAAAATTGTGGTTTTTAGTAGTCCCATGACCAAAATATATTCCAGAGCTTTAAATATCGCCATACATTCTCCTGTAAAAGATGATGATTCACAAGGTAACTTTATTTTCTGTACAATATTAAACTGATGATGGTACGTTCCGACTCCAACAAAACTTGAAGGTTCAACTATTTTTGATGCGTCTGTATAAATATGGTGCCAATTTTTGAATTCATTCTCTAAAATGCTAATAAATTCTATGTTTGATGTATTTTGGTCTCTGCTTATACCCATGTCTAGTTTAATGTCAGGTACTACAAACAAAGCTTCGAAAGGAATAGAAAAAATAGGAAGAATAGGCGATGAATAAATAGGAGCAGAGATTTCTGAAATTTTGTGGAAGCTTTTAACAAGACAAGGAACGTTTTTGAATTTCCAATATTTAGACGTAGTTGTTAATTGTGTTAAGCTGTGGAGTTTGTGTAATAAAGGGTGCTCAGAAAACTGTGAAATTCGTATTAAAAATCTATCCGAAAGGTATTGTCTTCTTAAATGCAATGGAGATTCACAACATTCTAACTGTAAAGCGTTAATAGGACTAGATTTCATAGCTCCACAAATAAGTCGCAAAGCTTTATACTGTATAAGGTCTAATCTTTTAAATGCTGGTTTGCTACCAGGTTCCAATAAAAATGATCCATAATCTAACAAACTTCTGATGAACGCATCGTACAACATTTTCATTGAGAATGGGTGAGCACCCCACCATACTCCGGATAAACATCTTAACATATTTAAAATACGTTCCGCTTTAGTAACAATGAAATCACAGTGAGGGATTCCCGTTAATTTACTGTCTAGAATTACACCTAAGAACTTAACTTTGTCTTTTATAGGTATTTGAACATGATTGTATTCAACAGTATTGTATTTTACACACTTGGACCAAATTGAGAGTGTGCTCAAAAAGGCTGGCGTCCGAAGTATGAAGAATAAAAGAGCATGTATGAAAAGATTTATGGATGTAAACGAAGCTAGAGAGGTTTGTCAGGATCGTACGAAGTGGCGATCGATAGTCTCTGCCTACCCCAATGGGAATTAATGGCGTGAGTATATGTATGTATGTATGTATGTATTCAACAGCTATAGGTGGGATTACACGCATTCTAGAAAACAAAACAACTTCACTTTTAGATGGTGATAGTTGTAATCCGTTATTAGACAACCATACACTGAGATTTTCTAAAGCTACAGACATCTCTAATGAAGCATCAGTAGGAGATTTATTAATGGTATATATTAATAAGTCGTCAGCATATTGAATGATATAGATAGAATTGTTAGTTTGAACAGAATTTTCCAAGTCAGAAGTATATAAATTGTAGAGCATCGGACTAAGTACTGAACCTTGAGGAAGACCTCTCCAAACAGTTCGAGTTATTTTTGAGTTATCCTCCCCAGTAGTTATAAATATGTGTCTTTGACATAAAATATTTACAATAAAGTTTACCAACATAAGAGGAACTTTCATATCCCTAAGTTTTTGTTTCAAAATATTAATATCTACATTATCATAGGCAGAGGTGACATCAAGAAATGAAGCGAGTACTGAATGATCGTTGGAGAATGCTATACGAATATCTGTAATTAATAAACTAATTGCATCAATTGTACTTTTGCCTCTCCTGAAGCCATATTGCGACTCTGATAACAGCTTCTGGTTTTCCACAAACCATTCTAATCTGTTTTTAATTAAATTTTCAGAAATTTTAAGTAGGACCGACGACAATGCTACCGGCCTGAATGAAGAAGCAGATAATGCATTTTGGGTATCTTTTGGAATAGGAACAATTTCTTGTGTTCTCCACTGTTCCGGTATATTACCCGAAAAAGCAATAGTATTTATGAGGTTTAGAAAATACAAGATAGAATATTCTTTTAAATGGACGAAAAAGGAATAAGGTATGCCGTCTACGCCAGGTGTTGAATCTTTTAAATTGGTTAATACACAATTCATTTCATCAATGCTAAAGGGAGAATTTAAATCATTTCTGTCATAGTAAACAGAAGGATCAAAAGACAAATAGGTATGGTCCGACGGAACAAAAGCAGGTGCTAACTTATCTAAAAGATCTTCGGCTTTAGATAATTGAATAGTATTCGATTGCTTGTTTTTAAAAGCACCTCTGAATCTTCTTATGTTTTGCCATACAAAAGAAGGTCTTGCATTTGGTGATATAGAGGAACAAAAACTACGCCAACCATGAAATTTCTTTTGTTTTAATAATTTTCTTGTTTCATTCATTTGAAGTGATAGAGCATCGAAATTTTCGTCAGTTGAATCTAGTAAATATTGTATTTCAGCTGTTTTTCTTTTATTGACTGATTCTGTACATTCCCTATCCCACCAAGGAGGAGATGGTATTTTATAGTCAGATACAATTTTAATTGGAAAGCATGAGTTTGCTACATTTAATAACACTTCAGTTATTGCTTTAGAACACTCACTTTCAGACCCATTCTCTATTATAGGAAGAGTGGATATTTTTTGCTCAACCTTCTCGCTAAATGTTTGCCAATCAGCATTACTTAAGTTATACTTTAGCCTAGGATGACGTTTTTGAGAAGGTTTAATAAAATTTGATGGAAAATTAATTTGGATTGGGAAATGATCACTACCATACGTCAAAGGTAGCGTTAACCATTCCAATGACGAAGCTAATTTAGGGGACGAAATTGAAAGATCGGGAACACTTTTTCCTTCGCCAATTTTCGTACGGCGCGTTGCTGATCCATTATTCAAAATGCATATATTAAGTGAATCACAAATTCTTAAAATATCGGAAGCACAAGGAGTTGGACTACTTGCTAGATTGCTTCCCCATGCAGCATGTTGGCAATTAAAATCACCTAAAATTAAAAAAGGTTTTGGTATTGAAGATAAAATTGACTCTATTTCATTAAATATAATAGAAGTTGGACGGGGAATATATATTGACACGAAACAAATTTTGTTCACTTGTACAGCAATAATAGAAAATTCACTACTATGATTTGAAATTGGAATGTGAATAAATGGCAAATGGTGTTTAACAAGAATGGCAACACCACAATGACCATTATATTTGTTTTCAGATATACAGGCATAACCTGAAATTTTAAATAAACTATCTGGTTTTAACCATGTTTCTTGCAAAGCAAAAATAAATGGTTTATACTTATTAATAATATATATAATGTCAGATTTTTTAGAACTTGCGCTGCGGCAGTTCCACTGTATCACGTTCGGAGGAAGATGTGGATCCATTAATGGTCGGATTTAATAAAAGAATTAATTCTTGTAAAATAGAAGCAGCGTTGGACGGTGAAAAATGTGTATTCTGTGTCAGAAGTGTTTTTATAAGAGTTATAATTATCTCTATAGTTGTTTTATCTGTTTTATTATGTGAAACTTTTTCATTTTGTGTATTGAATCCACAACCATTGGATAAAACTGGGATTTGGTTTTCTCTTAGTATGGCTTCATGAGCAGCCTTATCATACCCACTATATGATTTAGGGGGAGTGCGAGGTTTCAAAAATACTGTCTTTTTGTATGAATTTGTTAATGAAGAATTATTATTTAATGATTGATGTGATGTATGATGTGAATCATGACCTAAATTATATAATTTACTTGCAGGTGCAGCAGAGAGAACATCAGCATAAGATTTGTTTACTTGCGGATGTAGTTTCTGCGCTTCAGCATAGGAAATGCAACTATTTGCCATAGAAACTTTAATTGCCTTTTGTCGCTCAAATTCTGGACACTTTCTGTTGGTGGCAAAATGAGAGCCTTTACATATGAAGCACTTTGCTTCATCTTCATCTACCTCACAAGTATAACCTAAATGTTCTCCACCACATTTAAAACAATGAGGTTTTGATCTACATTGCATTCTAACATGACCATACCGACAACAGTTGTAGCATTGAATAGTAGGGTAAATATATAATTCTACTGGTAATGCATTATAACAGATATAAATGCGTTTAGGTAGTACCTGCCCATCAAACGTCAACACAACAGAACCTGTATTTATAAATTTAGTTTCACCTTCAATTAAACTTTTACGCCTAATTCTTCTTAGTTTTATAATTTTACCACAACCTATTGGGACTTTTATACTTTCTAGAATTTCATCATCAGACCACTCCTGTGGTATGCCTCTAACAATTCCTAGACGAGTAACATGGAAAGTGGGAATGTATGCTTTATATAATGATGATTTAATTACCTCGCTTGTAATAAAAGAATTGGCACCATCACCAGACTCAAATGCAACAGATATTTTATTGCGACCTATTCTTTTTAAACTTCCATTTACAATGCTTTTAATATTTTGTGCTCTTAAAAATTTTCCAAATGTCATTGGATGAAGAAATGTATTTTGATCTGGACTACCTTCCCTTTGAACATGCACAATAAAAGGGCCCACATCATCCTTGTCATATGTATTTCGCCCTAACCTTGGCTTAGTTACTGTTGATTGAATTGAATCAGTAGGAGCTATTAAGTTAGTGTCATTAATTGGGGTAGGATCTGTTTCAGAAATGCATTTGCAATCAGATTCTTTAATGTTGGCCGAGTTTTTACTTCGCCTTTTTTTGTTGCAATGACGACATACACGGCTACCATGGGCTCGTTTGCGAGATCTATTTAAATTTATTGAATTCATGGACCCTTCTGTGTCCATACCAGATTCATCATTATTTGTGTTTGTAATAATGACATTATAAGCCACATCCTGAGAGCAGGACGTTCCCCCAGGATCTTCTGGGGGTTCCATATCAAAAATGTATTAAAAACTTACCAACTATTCAGCTACACTACTATAAATATGTAATACACAAATATTTACAAAAATTAACAAATCTTATCTGTTAAAAGTTACTGAAACCAATATTTAAAATTAAATTAAATAAATTGAAAAAAAGTTGCTCCCGCTTCTTTTGAAGTTTCCCGCCTTTTTCCTGATAACTATTAATCACAAATAAATATATACAGAGTATAAAGTAATCAGTGCTACAGCCAAAGGCTTTGTACCCATTGCGAAGGCAATGTACCCAACATACTGAACAATATCTGATATAAAAATAAATTTGCAAGTCAATAAAAAAATAATTGTATCCCATTTAAAAAAGGTCAGCTGACTTTTATGCACTCAGTACTTTCAACAAACGTCAATCGAGCCAGGTGTCATGTTAACTCGCGGGAGTTATAAACAAAAACAAACTAGGTTAGGTATGTGATATTCAGTCGAAAATCGTTTGTATCGATATCGAATAAAAAGGATGTTTTTAAAACCTATTTCAATCTTTATTGTACATCAAACATAAAATATTTACAGAAGGGATAACATATATTTAAAACCTATTGGATCGATGAAATTCAAAAAAGTAGCGTACATTCGAAAAAAAAAATTCGGACCTCCGTGGTCACGCGGTTAAGCGCTTGGTTCCAAGTACGAAGGTCTCGGGTTCAATCGCCGGGGGGTGGGTGGTAACCTTACAAATTTAATTTGTAAGATTTAACCCAGTCTAGGAGTATATTACAGTCTTTTTAATTGCAGTTATTTTATTTTCTTTATTTTATTTTCTTTGGAAGATTAAAAGACCAATATAAACAATATAATACTAATTAGGAATACACAATGCTATTTACAAATCTTCACCTGTAGAAAAAGAAAGTATTATCTGATCATCCGAAAATTAAGATGATTCCATGCTTCGGAGGGCACGTTAAGCCATCGGTCCCGGTTACTATTACGGTAGTAATCGTTAGTCTGCCAATCCGCAATAGGCCAGCGTGGTGGACTATGGCCAAATCGCCCTATATAAGGTAGGCTCGAGCCCCTTGGTGGGGACATATATGGGCTGTGAGAGGACAGATATTAATTTAATGAAATTTGCGCTGTGACATACGACGAAACTTTGTTAAAGAGTGAAAGTAATTATCTATTTATAATTCTATAAATTATTAAATATATAAGTAAGATTCTCAAAAAGAAATCGTAATGTTTTTTTACTGATTTCATTATTACTATTAGAATTGAAAGATTTATGATAGTTTTTCATTAAACGGATTGCGAGTTTTATCGAATCGTTAAATTTACGCCGTATTTACTTAAAGGCGAAAATCGAAGAATAGTGAATGCGAGAGAAGCAAAAGAGATTTATCATAATCGTGCAAAATGTCCTTCGATATTCTCTTCCTACCAAAATGGTAATGGTAATGGTAATGGTAATGGTGTCAGTATGAGTAAGAGAGAGAGAGAGTTACGTAGTGATAAGGATTGTATATCCCATAAGCATATACTGTAAGCCGATTGCGAGATTTGATTCGAAATTTCGTTTTCTATCGAGTTACGCCTGTGAAATAATGCTAAGAAGTAAAGGAGACAAAAATATGTATGGTTTTTTCACTCTGATGTATGGAACTCAATCAAATTGATCAAAAACGAAATTCGATTGAAACTCGTAATCCGCCAACAGAGTAAAAACAATACATATCTGTTAGTTTAGTCCTTAGAGTCATGTCACTACGGCGTAATGTCGATGATTCGATTAAACTCAAAATCCGTTTTCATTAAAGGTTTTCTTCAATCACAAACAGAAATCGATATCTAAAATCGGATTTCGGATAGATTTCTAATTTGATATCTACATATGATCAAACAAAACCCTTTAACTCTGTATGATTTCCAATAAGAGTTCTGGTGTTCGGAGTACCAACGTTTTGACTGGACAGTGTACTCGAGTTATAGGGGCATGCCTATCGCGATTTTCTACGAATATACTGTCACATGATTGTGTTCAACTTAGCCGTGTGGGTCTCTCCACGATGTTTTCCCTCACCGTTAATAACCGTGGTAAATTAACCACACATATGCATGTCTGCATATAAGGCGGTGTTGTACCCATTGCACCATCACGATTGTTGTTGTAAATTTATTTATTTATATATGGATAAAATTGCATTTATTGAATCTATGAAATGAAATCCATAATAAGTTTTGTAATCTAAAGTAAATTTTCTTGAAATGTTACTTTCACATCTTTACTTAATTCTTTGTTGTCATCCGTCCATTATATTTAGCGATGCCGATGCTTAATAATATTTTGGTGTATCGATTAAACGGATGCCGATATACGGAACCCTATTACTAAAAAGTCACTGATTCTCTATCTTCAGGATATGTTTAATAAATTTGATAAATTATCATGGTTCATTATCATTAGATACAGCTCGGTTACGATACTTCAGCCGATATGCTGTAATATATTGGATTATGTGTATTGTAACAAAATATCGATAAATCGTATTGTATCGCTGTATTGATACATCAAAATATCGATAAGTACTTGGTTCCCTAAATACAATGCACTAATGACAATGACAGTTTCTTTCAAAAATATTTAAAATGAAATTACATACTTTTGAAATTTTGAATTTGAGTAGATCACTGATTGAAGAAATGTAATTTGATAAACAAATTTCAACTATGCATGGACTTGACTTCACTAACTTTATTATTCTTATAATGGAAATCTTACAAAGTTGATACGTTTATTAAGTGGTGCGCGTTTGTTGTACATTACAAAATGGGTATAAAGGGTTTGTGGGGAATTTCGACTCCTTTTTGTGAGAAGAAGTCTCTTCACGAGGTAAGTTTAACTATCGATAGTTATCAAATTTCCATTTTCTGTATCCGTAACCTCGTATTTAGTTAGTTTACCTATCTCACATGCTGATAACTAAAAGACACATTATATGGTTTATTAATCAGCGCACGGACTAAGTCTGCTTGATGCTCTCAGCAAACCACATCTATTTTCTCAACTATCTATTATTCAACATACCTACTACTACTACTGCCCTGCGGCTTGCACCTCAATCCTCAGTCAACTCAATCAATCTAGGTTCTTTTAAAACATTAGATATTTCCCTAGGTTAAGTTTGATTAGGCTTGCCTTATTTTTCAATGCCACTTCTCTCTCACAGTGATCCTTACTGAGAGACTTAACCCTGAATAGGGTGATACAAAATTACAAAACAGTTGTATATTACTATTTAACTGTAAGAGTTATTCAAACTAAAGATTTAATGTATTTCAGATAAGAGGTGAAACACTTGCTGTAGATCTGTCTGGGTGGATTTGCGACAGTCAAAATGTAACTGACTATTATATTCAACCCAAACTATATTTGAGGTATGTATAAAAATGATAAATTTAATTACAAATCCAACACTATTGATGCCTTTTCCAGTTTTTCCATGGATATGTATAATCCATTTTTATAGTTTTTTATATCTCTTTTGGTTTCAATTAAATCTTATACTCAGATGGAATATGGATAATAAAATAATGATACAAGTGTGCCATATTAAAAAAACCAACCAAACAAGAATTTTGTAGCAAGCCAATTACTGCAAGTTAATGCAAGACAGATCTGTATTTTGCTTTCTTTATGTGTTTTACCTCCAATACAAAATATTTGAAAGCTGAAAAAAATTTGATTCTTACTTATCACCAGATTATTAAATTTTAAAGTATGAAATATTTAATTGACCCTATTCTTAATTTTTTCAGAAACCTTTTCTTCAGAACAGTCTACCTGTTGTTGGCAGATATAAACCCTATATTTGTGTTAGAAGGCGATGCTCCCGAGTTGAAAAGAGATGTTATGGCAGCAAGAAATGCCATTCAGTTTCGTGGAGCACCACCCAAGAGTGACAATGTCAGTAATAAGAAACCAGATGTTGCCAGAAAAAGATTTCATGGTGTTCTCAGAGAGGTTTGTTCATTTGTTGGTTTTAAATATATACCGCACTGCAAAATAAAAAAGAGCTAAAGGAAGGTCATAGAAAGATCAGCTGTCAATATTAAAATATTATTATATTCAATAAATAAAGAATAAATAAAGGAAAGAAAAAGTTCAACACAGGCCGGAATCAAACCTGCGACCTCAGGTATACGCCCCCGTTGCTCTGCCAATTGTTGCCAGTGTGAAATTCTCCTATACTTTATTTCTTTACACATTTAAGTAGGGTTTGCGTTTCCTACCTCCAAATTTTTACTAATTCGGAAGGCCACTTGTCTACCTTTTCAGATAGAATGCAAATGTTGAAAACGCCTAACTATCACATAATTTAAATCTTTTTGTTCATGAAAACCTCATGTGGGGATTATTACTAGTAAATAAAGAATAAATAAAGGAAAGAAAAATTTCGACACAGGCGGGAATCGAACCCGCGACCTCGGGTATACGCCCCCGTCGCTCTGCCAATTCGGTATGCAAAGTTTTTTTTTGGTATTTATTAAACACGAAAATAAAAGACTAATTTGAATATTTTTCATCTAAAATGAGTAATTGTATTGTATTTGAACGGGTAATTTTCCGCAAGTCGACGTCTTTTGTGCGCCTGTTTTGCGTGAATCAAATGAGTAATTGCAAAGTTATAATTTTTTAAAGATTGTTCAACTTTTGTACTTAATGACGTCATCGATCGAAAATATCTCGTAGCGACATGCAAATAAAGCGAAATGTTTAATAAAAATGTTGCTGATTCCAAACCTTTCAAGAATTTGTGATCTCAAATGAAATTATTACGATTTGATACTAAACAAACTTTTCATTTTCGATATTTTATTTATAAACTGCAGAAACGATTGTCTTTGAAATAACGCTGAAGGTCAAATACTGTTACAGTATTTTGTTAAAATAACGGTCATCTTAGCTTTGTTTGACTTCATTTCAAGAAAATATGTTTTAAAAACATAATATCTCGAAATGGTTTCGTAATCAGCACCACTTTTGTAAAACTTTGCATACCGAATTGAGCTACCGTGTCAATGGCTGCCAGTGCGAGATTCTTCTATACTTTATTTCTTTACACGTTTAAGTAGTGTTTGCGTTTCCTACAAAAAACGTACAAAACGGCGATAGGCCTGCCCCCTATCACGTGAGTACACTGTCCATGCAAAACGTGGGTACTCTGAACACCAGGTGACAAAGTCACGTGATGTTCAGAAGTATTAGTACCTCTGCCAACCCCTTCGGGGATATTCGGCGTGAACGTTTATGTTTATGTTTTATGTTTATGTTGCGTTTCCTACCTCCGAATTTTTACTAATCGGAAGGTTTTAAATTCGGAAATTATTGTATTCATTCCATATCTTGCAGACAAATATATATATAACCATCTGTGCTTTGTTTAAATTTCATAATTCGATGATGTGATCGTTGGATTTAAATTTATTTTTGCTATAGGCATTCAATAGTTGTGATATTGTGTTGCATTTTTCAGTGTGAACTTTTATTGAAATGTATGGGTGTTAGCTGCATTAAGGGGTATGGAGAAGCAGAATCTACATGTGCCCAGCTAAACTCAAGTGGCGTAAGTTTTATACTACTGCACATCATGTTTAAGTTTATGATTTTCATTCTTTTCTGAGAAAACACATACCCCTACCCACACCTATATAACAAACATACAATAATTAAAGAGTTAGACAGGGCTTCTCTAACCAACATTCCTGATAGGGTCTTTGTTGCCTTATATGATACCTATAGAAACAATAGGTTAGTCCTATTTTAGTATAAGCCAACTAGTAGACCAGTAGAACCGTTAACAGGCATAAACTATACTTATTCAATATTTATGATATGATTGCAAAATAGAAAATAACCATCACAGATAATTTTAGACCTTTTATTCTTTTTTCCTTATTGTTGCCTGAAACAAACCTTCAAGTTATTCAAATCCTTTGACATATCTCGTGCTAACATCCATCGGTCAGCCATCTCTTTCATACTTCCAAAGTAAAGTTACAAAATTGCGATACAGTTAAGAGCACTATGATTGATTTTACTACTTTCTGTACATAACTAGATTAAAATTTTTTTCTTAAGTTAGTAGATGCCGTAGTGTCTCAAGACTCGGACTGTTTCGCGTACGGGGCCAAGCGCGTGTACCGCAACTTCAGCGTGTCTAGTTCTGCAGGCGGCGGCGCTATGCAGGGCTCGGTCGACCTATACGATGCGGACAAACTGTTTCGGGAAAATGGTAGGCCACTGCAATAAATAAACATAGAAATATATTCCTCATCCTCACAGTCCATATATGTCCCCACCAAGGGGCTTGAGCCTACCCTATATAGGGTGATTTGGCCATAGTCCACCACGCTGGCCAATGACTCTGTAGTGTCTCAAGATTAATAGTAGCCGAGACCGACGGCTTAGCGTGCCTTCCGAAGCATGGAATCATCTTAATTTTCGGATAATCAGGAGATTCAAGCCTGCAATATCCTTCCAAACTGGAGATTTATCTTACAAATTAAAATTTCAAGGTTATCACCCCCCGGGGATCGAACCCGAGATCTCCGTACTTGAAACCAAGCACTTAACCGCGAGACCACGGAGGCAGTCAAATATATTACACAGATCAAATTAGTACATTCTGTAGTGTCTATGCAGGGAGCGATCGACTATTACGATGTCGACAAGCTGTTTCCGGAAGATGGTGGGTAGTTTTTTATTCTCGTATGTTTCTTCTAAATATATCTTGGTTGGTATTTTAGAAGGACAATTTTGTACTTATATTTCTTATATTTAGAAGATTTATATTTATTTATATTTAGAAGATGTAGTTAGTAGACTCTGTAGTGTCTCAAGATTCGGACTGTTTCGTGCTTGTGTACCGCAACTTCAGCGTGTCTAGTTCTGCTGGAGGCGGCGCTATGCAGGGCTCTGTCGACCTTTACGATGCTGACAAACTGTTTCGGGAAAATGGTAGGTCACTCTATTAAATAAATGTATTTCACAGATCAAATTAGTAGATGCTGTAGTATCTATGCCGAGCTCGATCGACCTATAAGATGCTGACAAACTGTTGCGGGAAAGTAGTGGGTAGTTTTCGATTCTTGTGTGTTCTTAATGCTGACAAACTGTTTCGGGAAAACGGTATGTAATTTTAAATTCTTGTGTGTTCTAGGTAATATTTGAGACGGAAAATGGGTTTGGTAAATTGCGAGAAGCAGAGAGATGTAGGAAGTCTTTGCTACAAGCATAGTCTTAACTTAACAAAGCAGTTAAAGAAATATGTTTGAGCATTTATACTTTTATTAGGTTTGCGTAGAGCGTTAAATTCAATTGACTCAATGAGAGGGTCTAAATGCGGGACAGACAATCCGTCTTTTGCAAAATTATGGTCATATCATCATATCTTAAGTTAAATTTAATTCACCATAGAGAATCTCACCCCCAATTCAATTAATCATAGAGGTAGTCATTTTATATTGTTCTTTGCAAATCAAATGCGTCTGATTATAAATATGCTTGCTTTGCAGGTTTCGGTCGAAACAAAATGGTGGCTCTAGCACTTTTATGCGGTTGTGACTACGGCGCCGGTGCATGTGGTTCGTCTATCACCACTGCGGTCGCTTACCTCCACACGTTGACGGAAGAACAGGTTTTACCCAGGTGAAGTTACTGTGATTATGAGAAATAATTAGTTTCTACCTGATTTTTAATTCTCTAGCATTCTTATTGCTCTATTTTTTGGCCGAGTAAATGATTTTCAACATGTTTTAGTCTGAACATCATAAATGTTTTATTTGTAAGTGAATGAAACCATTATAATATAATGGTTTCATTTCGCCGGGCATCAATTCGCTGAGAGTAACAGACAGTAAACACGCGCACGCACATTTATTCAATGACTATGGTTCAAACTAAACTAAAGTTACCCACGATAGGAAATTAACTAATGCCAGCTGACACTACACTGCAGTATGATATTAAAAACTTCTAAGCCACTTTCGGAAATTGAGCGGGGAACGGATTGTCAATAGAGGTGGTGGTGAGGGGTCTCCAACCGCATCGCCCAACATCGCTTCAAAAGCCCCAATACCCGAAGTCGCCTCTTCCCGCAGGAACAAATATGATAGTTTTTTTCAAGCCGACACTACACAAATCAATATAAAGCATATATCGTTTCCAGATTACTATCCTGGATATCAGACCCCTCCTACTTCGACGAACAAGCCCGTTGGCTCAACGTGGCGGGTCGCTGTGACCGCTGCGGTCACGGGGGCAGGACTCACGGGTCACGTGGCTGTCCCGTCTGTGTTACTGATAAGGGATGTCACGATACTGGACATAAGTATGTACCATATTAAAACATACGTATTTATTACTATTATAGCTCATAAATTAAACAGCAAGTCCATAGCCAAACATGGCTGATCGCTGCGACCGCTGCGGTCATGGCGGCAGGACGCACGGGTCACGTGGCTGCCACGTCTGTGTTACTGATAAGGGATGTCACGATACTGGACATAAGTATGTATAATATTAATGCATACTTATGTTTTACTACCATAGTTTATACATTACACAGCAAACCCATTGTTAAAAGTGGTGGGGAGATGCGACCGCTGCGGTCACGGGGGCAGGGCGCATAAGGGATTTCACTATATTGGACATAACTATGTGAGAGCATTATGGCTTGTACATAATACGAGTGGAGTGTAATAGTAGAATTAAAAAGAGTACAAAAATGAGTAAGAGCTCTTCAGGGCAAAAAAAGAGCTTGCATGAAAAGCATGAAGTGACAAAAAGTAGTGATGGATAGGTAATAGTAGTGAGTATTTTAAGGTAAGGGGTGCATGAAATATATATGCCATTGTTGTAAAAGACCCAAGTGTACTAGTCTTCATTTTTTGGGACTTAAGTAAATGACAAGACATATAATAAGGTGAAAGTAATGCTAGATGTATTTTCAGGGCTAAAATGAGTGAAGTGAAAAGAGAGTTAGGCCTGCGTTCCCGTGCCATAACATGTGGATTTCCGTTTCCTCAGCCAGTTATCATGAAGGAGTTCTTAAAACAGCCGCCACTTGAACAGAACTGTCTTGATACTTTGAAGACTCCAACACCAAGCCTTATAGAATTTGTGGTAAGTATTAGGGTAACAAGAGCATATGGGTATGGTCTTAAGAATTGAAGTTGATGTATAGACCGTAAGCGCTTTCCCTTTTGAAGGTTTTTAATTGAGGTATGTTGTTGACTGAATAGATTAAAGCGTTACAATGCACTATAGGTAGGAAAACGTAGGGAAGGGACATAGGGCTCCTAATCTACGCAGCGACGTAACTGATGTGCCCTCATAAAGCGGTTTACGTATGAAGTATAAAAAAATGCTTCTTAAGCAAATATAGAATACGGAACATCCCTAATTACAAGCTAGCCAGTACCACAATTAAAAATATTCTTTTGTTATTCTGCTCGACCTCCTAATATGTCATAAAAAGCTAAAGAATAGCTGCCTTATAACTTACAATTTGTAAAACAATAATCGTTAGTTTAAGTACAAATGGTGTAATCTGTTACTTGGCAAATAAATCTTTTTACATATTTATTTATTTATTTAACTTAAAAACATAATCTTAACAGGTAAAACCTAATGCGATTACATTTTACTTACCAACTAATTATACTATTTACAAATAATAATAACAATGAGTTGATATCTAAAAATAACAAAGTATACATTTTTAAAATAACATAATTATCTGTGTGATGCATTAGTGAAGTCTCCCAGTCTGCACGAGAATATATCCACTTCCTCGGCGATTTGATTGAGAGCTACCAGCGCTCTAGTAAGTGAGCATATACATACATGCATATACTCACGGCTATAAATCCATAGATGGGGTAGCCAGAGCTAAGGAATTAGAAATTCCTCAGCCACTTTTGGAAAGTTGAGTGGGGAAAAGATGGTAAAATAAAGGTTGTTGGTGATGGGTCTCCAACCTCATCGCCCAAAAAGCCCCAATACCGTTAGTCGCCTCTTACGTACACCCACCGGAAGAAATTTGGTAGTGCTATTCTAAGCCGACATACACAGCATGAATCTTTTTATTTATTTTATTTTTAATTATTTAACATGTCGCAACACATTTCCAGAAAATAATGAAGAAGAAACTCGACTGGACTGAGAGGTATTGCGTTGAAAAGTTCCTGCCTCTTTTAACGAAACTTCATCTGCAAGATGCTGTACCGTGCCGAACTATCCAACCTATTCGAATCAACAAGAAACGCAACCCGAGAGGTACTATTTAGTTTTTGTTGAATTTAAGTTTTTTTTTAGCTTAGTTTATTTATTAATATAATGGAAAGTAATGTTAGTAGAAGCAGATCATGGAGGACACGTTTAGTTCAAATAGAGAGTGTTCTCAGAAAGGCAGGCGGAATGGCGGCCGATGAAAAGATTGATGGATGTAAACGAAGCTAGAGAGGTTTTCCAGGATCGTACAAAGTGGCGATCGATAGTCTCTGCCTACCTTAATGGGAACTAATAATGGCGTGATTATATGTATGTATGTTTATTAATTAATGTTTCCAAACATAGTTTTTGAACTTTCGCGTTGTAATGGTTGTGGCGCATAGTCAAATTTGAATATGTTTTGTTATCACGAAGTTTCTTTATTTGAATACTTCATAAGGAAAATAATAAGAATATAATAATGTGACAATTATAGTATGTCAATTTTCAATAAATTAATGTGAAGATGATAAGCAAGATAAGTATACATTTTCAGGATATAACTTAGTAATTTGTTGTTCGCAGTACATGATCCAATGGTATACTTACAGTTAACGAAAGAAGTAAACTTTTTGACAATTTTATTATACTCCTAATTTTCATTGTGATTTCAGGTGTACCGAGTTACGAAGTGATCTGGTCTGATATTGACGGTCAATATGGAGGACTCATTCCAGATGATCAAATTAAAGGTTCGTTGTTCCTAATTATCTTTAAACCAACGTTCAAAATTAAAACATAAAAGTATTCTTTCAACATAAATATAATAGCACTGACTGTAGTATTAAAATGACCAAATTTAACTGAATACATTTCCTTTAAATATTTTTTTTATATCTCTCTGTTTTTCGTTTTAACTGACTTGACTGAACCCATTTTGACGAGATTTTCACTGATAGATAGCTACTGTAGTGAGGAGTAACTGAGGTTTTACTTCGTACTATAAACCCGTGCGAGGCCGGGGTAGGCCACTAGTAGATTTATACTTAGTTTAGTTTATTTATAATCATTATATTCTTTACAGAAGACGAAGACCATTCAACACCGTGGACTACAGTTGAGAGGCAAGATTTAATGAGCAGATACTACAGTGACCTGGTTGAACAGTATGAAGAATCGGTTAAAAAGCCTGTAAAGGAAAAGAAAGCAAGGGGACGAAAAAAGATAGATACGGATAATAATGAAAAACCAAAACGAAAATACACTAAGAAAATCAAAGAGATTGTTGATGAGGACATTCAAAATTTAAGCAACTCCCTTACACGACTTAATATTTCTAAAAACGATTTAAATAAGAGCAAAAGTAAGTTTAATATCAGTTTGAAAATCAAAACTCTAAAACGAAAACATAAGCCATTACATAATCAAAAGACTATAGATAGTTTTATTAAAAACAAACGTAGAAAATCAAAGATATGTGAATCAAATGAATTAAGATTTTCAAATATTAAATGCGATACTGATGAAGTGTTTGATATTTTAAGTAAATATGATAATAAAGAAAACGATTTAATGTATAATAATGTTGCTAATTATGTGAACGATAAACCTAATAGGAAACGCTTAACTAATATGTTTAATCTAAGTCAAGATGAAATAAACGAGAGTGATTTGTCCCTAATTGTTGATAAAATTGTTATCAATGCTCCAACTGTCACAACCACTAAATTAAATAATAATATGGTAAAACTTATATTTGGCCAGAAATGTTCTACGCCGAGGAAATCTTTGGCTCATAATGCTTTAAAAGATGTTAACAACTGTTCAACACCTAAAGATAGTCCTAATAAAAGCATGAATTACAGTGATGTAAAAATTTGTGACTCACCTTTACCAAAACTGAATACTAGCCATTTCTTTGATAAATTAACAGAAGATGGGGATGCTTTTGAGTTATCTTGCTATTACAATTATGATGTTATTAATGTATCAGACCACGACCGAACTGAGCAATATAGTTTTAATGATGTAATTTAAATAAAAGTGTTTTATATCATTTATTTTGTTTTACTTATATACGTTTTTATTTTAAATGCAGATGTATATTATGAACCTGTATTAGAGCATGTTTGAGAAGATTTATGGATTTAAACGAAGCTAGAGAGATTTGTCAGGATCGTAAAAAGTGGCGATCGATAGTCTCTGCCTATCCCAATGGGAACTAATGGCGTGAGTATATGTTATGTATATTATGAGTTGAGAGAGTCGTAACTGACAGAAATAGATCCTCTGATAGGTCAGTCATTTTCAGATTTCATGTTGGAATAACTCCCGTAATAGTATTCTTCCCTTTTTAATACCCATAGAGAAATTTCCAATAAAGAAAATTAACATCAAACATACGGCAAGACCAGCAGCCTGGTGTGAAAACTACCAGGGTTTCCAGTTCCCATCTTGCTTCCGTTCCTCTCTTCACCTCGAAAGTCCGTCGCTTTGCATGTCCACTCACCGGATGAGAGCGATACTGGGAGCATTGTCACCACGTAAGGCTATCAGCATTGTGCAATATTATCCTTGTTATAAGACAACACCCACGCAGGGGCTTCTGCTCTTTTCGACGTTTGTCCATAAAAGGCGAGACCAACAAGAGATGATCACATAAAATAAATAAATTTTTTTTTTTAAAAGACAAAGAAAAATCATTGTTTTTTGAACGTCAAATTGCTAAAGTTAGATAGGTAAAATTTAAAAGACAGGTTAAATTTTACTTATACATTTTACATACACACATACCTACATTACTCCTGGTCATAAATCCCAAAAATTTGGAAGTTGATAGGGGACAAGATAGTAGGAAATAAAGTATCGTTGGTGATGAGTCTCCAATCGCATCGCCCTAAAACCACTCAAAAAGCCCCACACCCTTAGTCGCCTCTTACGACACCCGTGGGTACAGCGGGTTAGTGACATTCTACGCGGGCACTACACGGCAACATTAACATTTTACTTTAAATCGAAGTCGTCAATTTCGCCTAATTACTTCTGACGACCAGCTATGTTTTGAAGTCAAATAACCTCCTCCTTTTTTTGAAGTTGGTTAAAAATAAGGAAGTCCCATAAAAACTGCCCCTATAAGTAGTTAGTTCTTCTTTATCGTTGCGTACTACGCATTCTTTCTAGAAGACATTCTGTTCAAGCGAGAAAACAAAACCCATACATCACATTACCGTCGATCTAAGGTGTTGATGTATATCATACAAGATCTTGAGTTTGTAAAAACAGTCACAGACTTTATCGACGACATAACTTTCGAATCTTAAATCCTGGTCATATATCACGCCCGCAATAAATAGAGTTGTGAATAGCTTTAACTAAAGGCAGTCGGTGTACGAAAAGGCATAGTATAAAGTTATTTTATTTAGTCCCTATGCTTATCTTAGGCAGATATTAATTGCTGTGGCTGAAGAAAACTGTCAGCAATGTGAATGCGGTAGATCCATTTCCTAAGTGAAGTGAGTTTGAGTAATTGCTGTTAGACGCGAGTAGGCTACTTCTTCTTGATCAAACTCCTCTGGAACGGCTCGACCGATTTCAACCAAATTTGGCACCGACCACGACGTGATAGCTCAATGGGTAGAACACCGGTTATCGTGCAAGCGACTAGTGTTCAAATCCTGGGTCGGGCCTACACTAATTTGTCTTTTCTAAAGACATATGTGTGGGGTTAATTTATCATGGTTGTTAACGGTGAGGGAAAACATCGTGAGGAAACCCACATGGCTGAGTCG
Organism: Bedellia somnulentella; assembly: GCA_963576735.1. Lineage (NCBI taxonomy): Eukaryota > Metazoa > Arthropoda > Insecta > Lepidoptera > Bedelliidae > Bedellia > Bedellia somnulentella. Next base: position 6,323,132 of record OY755172.1, on the reverse strand, counting down.
TACTTAGTCATGTGACAGTGTATTCGTACAAAACGGCGATAGGCCTGCCCCCTATCACGTGAGTACACTGTCCACGCTAAATGTGGGTACTCTGAACACCAGGTGACAAAGTCACGTGATATTCAGAAGTATTAGTACCTCTGCCAAACCCTTCGGGGATATTTGGCGGGAACGTTTATGTTATGTTATGTTGGCAAAGTGATCAATTGGACATTGCGAAATTAAAATCGAACCTACCATTTAAGAATAATAACTGAAAAATATTTTCACAGCAAAGTCAATAGAAAAAAGGTAATAATTTCTTATTTAGAGCGCGGCTTATAGCTTAAGATCGACTGCAAAATAGTAAGAAGACTGAGGTTTACTAACTCGCTCAGCTCAATCAAACTTTTCAATCGCAATTTGCATTGAATTCCTAGTTCAATTGTTTCGGTGTTACATTTAAAGTACGTAAACTTGTTAGAGTAAAAATTCACGGTTACTGAATTCTATCCGTCAAAGTTGATAAAACTGATTCATTATAAACTTTTACTAGGTAAAGTGCAAACTCCCAATGTAATGTGGGCATTAACATCCAAACACATGATACTGTATAAAATGTGTTGTAACTAAGTAATAGTTTTTGTCAATTAATTCTGTTGAGTGAGACCAATTTGTTTTACTTACTAACATACGAAACGGCCGCACCGCGTCTACATGCGATTGGTCACGTAGAACACCGCAGTACAAGTATATGCTTGTTCCAAACGCACCGCTTCCCTTCACGTTCGGGTTCGCGTTGATTCGCCCGGCTAGGACACGGTGTAACTAGGTAAAGTGCAGATAATTGCTATAAAAAAATATTTTAGCGGGTTTTTTAATGCAAAAGTGTTAGTTACATCAGTATCCATAAATTTTGTTTTATTCACTAATTATTGCTATTCATAGTGGTGGTCAGATTTTAACTCCAAGAAAATTTTACGTCTGAGACATGTTTTACGGTTCCATAAAATGTTGAGTAATGTGTTTTTTATTGTTGTAAATCTCGATATTGCTCTCGGGGGAAATCAGGACAAAAATAAACTGAGGATGGTTTTAATCTTTTCATCAAAGGTAAATTTCTAAGTACTGAAATCAGAGGCAATCTCAACTCTCAAATTTATGCTGAGACGATTGTATCAGACGTCATCGTTCCTCTACAAGTGCAAATCGGTCCTTTATTTCAGTTAATGCATGATAATGCACGACCGCACACCGCAAGAGTTGTAAGACAGACTATCGCCGCAGCTAAAATCAATGTCCTGCCCTGGCCTGCTCAGTCGCCAGACTTGAATCCGATTGAGCATGCATGGGATAAGCTACAGAGAAGAGCTCTGCCGAATATGGAGGGTATCCAGTCGGAAGAAGACCTTTTTGTGTTGTTGCAACCGACATGGGCAGCTATCCCATAGCGTGATTTGGATGAACTCATTTTGAGTATGCCAAACCGATGTTCTTGTGTTGTTAGTGTTCGCGGTAGAAACACGAATTATTAATTGTTTAACTTACCCAATAAAATTTCAAAGAAAACTGTTAATACAGTTTTTTTTTCCGAACTTTAATGTTAGTGTTTCAAATGTCAAAAATCCCTTTATTAGGAAAGTGGCAAATTTCTTAATAATACAAAGTTGACTTAGTTTATCGTTACTGTAGACAAACGAAACACTTTATTTGATGAATCCTTAAAGAAAATTTTAATTAATATCAATCAGGAGAAAAGTTATTGCAAAAATATATGTTGTACCCAAGTTTTACCAGACATACAAACATATTTTTAAACATCAGTTGATCTATTTCTGATTTTTCGACCTAGGGAATTTGGCTTTAAGTACCGGTACCAACATGTTTCCGCGGAAAAATAATAAATAATTATTCGGACATATTAGACACAGAACAAAATAGCCCCAAACTAAGTAGAACTTGTATTATGGGATACTAACTCGAAGGTATACCTACTTAATATTATACAATACACATATAAATAACATCCAAGACTAAGAAACAATAATTTATGCACATCACATAAATGGCCAGAGCTGAAAATCGAAGCTATCTGCTTGCTGCGGATAGAACGAGCTCTGGACCATTTTGTCTTTTATAATTTTTCGTTTCGTAATTGTTTATTTCATGTCATGTGTTTGAAGAAAGACAAATAAATGCTTTTATTATTATTATTATTTCGGAAAACATTTTTGTTTCTCGCCTCTCCCATGGCCGAAAATGAAAATATAAATTTTAAATGGGAGAGGCGGTACTCCCCGACAAAAGCACAGTCGGTCGGGGTCAGGGAGTCAGGTTCAAGAACCGACGGACGATCCGAGCCGTATCGAGCAGCACCGCTTTCTGCATTTGTGCTGGAACCGACACGCCACAGAAATCCAACCGCCTCAAGTTGGTCGCGAGACTGGTTGGAATTAACCCGTTCGCGGACAAAACAATTGGGATTATTTCTGTCGAAGTCACACCCCACATGTCGGTGATCTCGTGAGCCAGATCGAGATATTTCCGACGCTTCTCGGTTTCGGCTTTTACGAGACCCTCGTCATGAGGGATAGTGACATCCACTAGAAACACCCTCGACTGCGACCGATCCCATACCACGATATCAGGCTTATTCGCTAGAATAGTCCTGTCCGTGATAACAGATCGGTCCCAATAGATTTTGGCACGGTCGTTTTCTAGGATTGGCTCCGGCAGATACTTGTAATACGGCAGCCTCTGTTGCAAGAGTCCGTATTTTAGAGCGAGCTCCTGATGCAGGATTTTGGCTGCTTGGTTGTGCCTGTGCAAGTACTCAGTGTTAGCAAGAGCCGAACAACCGGAAATAACATGCCTAAGTGACTCTCCGGGACGGCCACATGCTCGACAGATGTCTGTGGTACCGTCCTTTAGGATGTATTTCCGATAGTTCCGCGTCTTGATAACCTGGTCCTGTATTGCACAGACAAAACCTTCGGTTTCCCCAAAGAGGTCCCCGAAACGCAGCCAATGCAGGGAGGCTTTACGGTCCACGAAAGGTTCGTGAAGTACCTTGTAAAACCTCCCGTGCAGCTCCTTCTCTTTCCATACGGACTCCCGATCAGAGGTGCTAAGTACCTCCGGGTTTCGCCAATCCTGTGAGGCCAACGATAAGGGAGTCAGTCCTTTATCACTAGCGACCACCTCTCCCCGAATACTATCATCCGTCATCGTCAAAAAATAGTTTCTGAGGTTGCATACCTCGCGGTTGTGCATGGTTTTGGCACTCAAGAGGCCTCGACCACCACACTTCCGCGGGATATACAATCTCATAACCGACGATCTCGGATGATGCATTCGATGAGAGGTCATCGTCGTGCGGACTCGTCTGTCCAGAGCGTCTAGTTCGGACTGAGTCCATCTGAGCACGCCAAACGTGTACATCAGTACAGGCATGACCCAGGAGTTAATGGCTCGGATCTTATTAACGCCTGACAAGTAGCTATTAAGCACACTTTTCAGGCGTTCATAAAACTCCTCGCAAACACCCTGTTTCACGTCTGCCACCTTCACACCGATGGTTTGTGACATGCCCAGATACCGGTATGTTTCAGCCTCGGAGAGTGCCCTCAAATGATTGGTGCCGACATCGACACCATCAGAGTGCACGACATGCCCCTTCTCAACATGAACGACCGCACACTTATCGACCCCGAGCTCCATCTTGACGGAACCACTGAAATCATTAGTGATCGTCAGTAGCTCCGCCAATCTGTCAGCCGTGGGGGCGTAAAGCTTCAGGTCATCCATGTAGAGGAGATGAGGCAAGCGTGGTCCGCCTCTCCGAAACTGAAAGCCTGTCCCTGAATTCTCCAAGAGTGTGCTTAGAGGATTCAGGGCCAAGCAAAACCAAACTGGACTCAGGCAATCGCCCTGGAAAATTCCTCGCCTTATATCAATTTGGTCATCCGCGTCCGTCATCCGCTGACCGTCTAAACTCAGGATCGTTCTCCAGCACCCCATACACTGCCCGAGGAAGTGTCGAACTGCACTATCAATTTTGTACAGCTCGAGGACCCTCATGAGCCATGTATGAGGTACCGAATCGAACGCCTTCCTGTAGTCTATCCAGCCAGCGGAGAAGTTCCGACGGTTGCGTTTGACCAGTTGGCCTACGACCGCATCGATGAGGAGCAGCTCCTTGCTACCGCGACTACCGCCCCTACAAGTTATGTTTATGTTATGTTTATGTTATGGTTATGGTTATGGTTATGTAGATCTATAAGACCTATTTCAATGCCAATACCATCCAGACATGTAGTTGTGGTGGCATAGACACATTGACGTGGTCTTAACGGTTAAGCCGTATATCCCCGATAGGATGACAGTCTCTATAATATTTATCTCTTATGATGTCTGGTGTCGTCTGTACAAAACTTTTGCCTTGACAGTGTATTCATGTGATTTGTGATTGCCGTGTAGTGTCGGCTTAGATTAACACTACCCCATTTCTACCCGTGGGTGATCGTAAGAGGCGACTAAGGGTATAGGGGCTTTTTAAGTGATTTTTGGGCGCTGTGGTTGGAGACCCGTCTCCAAAAACATTTATTATTACCATCTGCCTACCCCAATGGGAACTAACGGCGTGAGAATATGTATGTATGTATGTATGTATTACCATCTTTTCCCCATCAACTTCCAAAAGTGGCTGAGGAATTTCTCATTCCAAAGCTCTGGCTACCCCGTTAAGGGATTTATAGCCGTGAGTATATGTATGTATGTGGGCAGGCCTATTGTCATTATGTACTAACAAATACGCTATCATACATGGCTAAGTTTAAAACGGCCATGTGGATTTCCCTGCGATGTTTAAAAAACTACCATAAAGATACATTGTCAGATTGTTTTAGGACAAATTATTGTCACGTATTTGATTTAGAAAACCCATCACCAAAAACCTTTATCCTTACCATCTTTTCCCCACTCAACATCCAAAAGTGGCTGAGGAATTTATAATTCCTTAGCTCTGGTTACCCCTTCAAGGGAAATATAGCCGTGAGTATATGTATGTTGATTTAGAAAAAAGAATATGCTTGCGGATGATGCATATGAGGTGGCACAAGAGCCACCCCGCCGCATATTATATAACATATTTTTCAAAGGTAAACATAACTAATACTATATTAGAAGATACATCTTGGTTTTTATGCTTCTCAATAAAATGTATAAATGAATACAGTGCAAATGAATGCTGTGTAGTGTCGGCTTAGAATAGCACTACTCCATTTCTTCCGGTGGGTATTCGTAAGGGGCGACTAACGTTATTGGGGCCTTTAAGGGATTTTTGGGCGATGCGGTTGGAGACCCATCACCAACAACCTTTTTTCACCATCTTTTCCGCACGCAACTTCCAAAAGTGGCTGAGGAAATTCTAATTCCCTAGCTCTGGCTACCCCTTCAAGGGATTTATAGCCGTGAGTATATGTATGTATTTGCCACTGAGATTCTTGATTAAAACTCATCACGTCAAAAAACGTTAGTAATAATTTTTATGTTGAAAAATTAACTTTTTAACTTTAAAAAACTAACAAAAGACATAATTATAAAATAAAACAAACTGCTAAATTCATTATGACAAAGAAAATTTGTTACAAAATGCGAGCGTGAAACATGTTGTAACTAACAGTGTGTTACAAAATGATTGCCTCTGCTGTTTAGAAGCAGTAATCCTTCCCACTGACCTACCGATATTTTATGTTATTTATTATTTTTTGGCTTTCGTAGTTAGTTTTTGTTACGTAATACAAGAAATTTTGCACTCAGTTTAGCAAGTCTTTTTTCTGGTAAATATCTACTTTACCATAAGGTACTACCATAACGTAAATATAAATTTCATAACTTGTTTTTTTCTTGTATTGCTACGATCGATTACTTAGCTAAGTCACCGGTCCACCTTGTAAGAGGCCCGCCCACACTGCATCATGTAGTGCCAGATGGGTATGACACTTGACTCTTAACCAAAAAGGACACTAACAACTTTACAATTACTTAAGTAAAAAAGTAATAATTTGAATTAATTCAGATAGACTTTTGTTAAACGGTATTATGAGGTAAGCCGATTTTCAGAGGCTTAAACATTTAATGGAACTCTTTTTTTATGTATCCTGTATTATTGTGTCCCACTGCTGGGCAAAGGCATCCCCCTGTTGAGTCCACACGTCCCGTTTCTGTGCCACCTTTATTATATCTCCTGATTTTTGCAGCTCTTGACGAACTTGGTAGCCTTGACATAGTTGAACATGTGGTAGCTGTGGTCATAAACCTCACAGTACCACACACGTTTCAATAGAAAAAAAAACCTTTCAATTTTTTACCATTATAATTAATACGTATATACATAAATATAATCAAGCCGCGCCGTCAGTTCTCATTGGGGTAGGCAGAGACTATCGATCGCCACTTTGAAGGACCTGGCAAACCGCTCAAGCCTTGTCTACTATCTATCTTTTTATCTTTTCATACATGTCCTTTCCTTTCTCACACTTCGGAAGCCTGTCTTTTTAAGCACCTCTCTATTTGAACTAAATGTGTCGTGCGCATTGCTGCTGCTTGCCCTTTACTAACATTATGATCCACATTGGCTCTATAAATCTCTTTTACCAATTCACGACCATCCATCCTCTCTATGTGCCTAAACAATCTTGACATTCCTTAATCTATCTTTTATACAATATCATCTTTCACAACGCACCTTTCACGAATCACACTATTTTTCACTCAATCATATAACCTTACAAATGCGGGAAGGGAATGTCAGAGACGGAAGTCATCTCTTCTGCATTTACTCGCTTCTTCTGCCACACCAAACATTCGCTGCCATATATAAGCATATATAAGCACAGGAACAATAACAACATCATGCACAGCATTATAATTGTACTTACTATATCACAACTTTTTCGACCCAACAGCAGGCTCTGGAAACTGTACGGTGAATAAACGTTTTGACGTAAATGGTAAAGCTATAAGGGCTTTTTGTTTACAACGAAACACTAAAAATCAAAATTGATTTAACTTCCCATTACTGATAGCTCAGACTCTGATCGAGTGGCCAGTAAAGTATTAAAAGGAAAAACATACATACATACATACATACATATACTCACGGCTATAAATCCCTAGAAGGGGTAGCCAGAACTAAGGAATTTCTAATTACTTAGCCACTTTTGGAAAGTTGAGAGGGAAAAAGATGGTAAAATAAAGGTTGTTAGTGATGGGTCTCCAACCGCATCGCCCAAAAACCCTTGAAAGCCCCAATACCGTTAGTCACCTCTTACGTTCACCCACTGGAAGAAATGGGGTAGTGCTATTCTAAGCCGACACTACACAGCAAATGAAATGAATAAAAGAAAAAAAAGGAAAAAAATATAAAGCAAAGTGAAACACATGAAAGTTAGAGCACAAATTTATAATTCCGGACTAAAAGTAGAAGAGAATATCGTATCATATCAATCAATGACATAACTTCTTTATAATTTGAAAACACAAATAGATTTACCAAGGCCACATGACAAAGTAATTGAATAATTTCGTCTGAGACTACAACATCCATCACTACGAAATTGTATCTAATTTTTAATGTTGATTAATCGTAAAAGTGCTACGAGACAAGTCGAGCTACGGCGTAGACTGCGGCAAACGGGGTGAAGCCAAATGCTACGGTTCGCGTAGCAAATATTTGAGCATTATTTAGAATCAACAACAATGTAAGGTTGTTATCTAACGTTAAATGAATTGAAACCCGTTTCTATATTCTGTTTTTTCTTTTGAGTTGAGACTTTACTTTATTGACCATCTCTTTCCACTAAAGTTACATTTTAAGTTTAAGAGCTTAAAAATAGAATATTATTAAATAACTCTTTATTGCTACTACTAATAAAAAATAAATCAATTTTAATATAAAGCACATTTTTATCACTAAAAATGATTCCGTCCTGACTACCTTTGGGTGTTCAATACTTAATATAAAAGCTCTGGCTTCCCGCGATTGCGATAATAGTTATGGATAAAGGTAGCTATTAGTCAAAAGTGAAAAAACAGTTCAAAATAATATTTAATGTCGTCTGACTTATGAATGCTCAATTTCTTATGAGTGTTTTTATAAATTATTGAACAAAGAATATTACCCAAAAAAAAACTGATAAATACAACTTTTTAAGCACGATTCTTTTAAGAAGCCGTTTCAACTGGTTATTTATTGTTTAAATACTATTTTAAGACTAATTAACTACTTAGAAACTTATGCGTTTGTTTATAAACATAATACGTAAGTGATAATATCATCAACATATACTGTTTAGATGCAATATTAAAACAGCTATATTTTCAAATTTCAGCCAATTTGACCGAAAGGCTTTTTCCTAACATTTTGTGCGGGGTTCTTTGTTACAGTATAAAATGCGATATCGTTAAATGCCACCACCCGGCTAATGCTACTCACCTTTTGGTGAGATAACCTAAACGAGATATTTCTTGTTTTACGCTCGTATTTGCGAAGATACCTATTTGTTAAAAAACAGACATAATAGTTAAGTTAATTAAACTTCTTAAAAGAAACAGTGAATCCTTTTTAACCTCGTGATAGTCAGAAAGGAGAAGTGGCAAGGTTTGTTCACCCTTATCTCGTGTGATTTCGCGACGTTTCGGGATGGTTCGGGAGGCTGCGTCATAGCGCGCGCGCGCGAACCCGGCCGCTTCGTCATTGCGACGGGAGGACGGTCGTGTGTCGGCGCTGCTCCGTGCGAGCGCTCGTCCGTGTCGTGCCGTGGCCTGCTGTCCCGTGCCGGTCGTAGCCCAGCTCTGGAGCTCGGAGCCCCGTCGCGTTTCATTCACCCCACGCACTACTTAAACCTATAGACTACCAAAACATCGCGAGTTCTGTTCATTGCGTGTTAATAGCATCACAAGCTTTGTACACCACGTTTTTGGACCCGGCAACCGTGGAGCGATGTGAACAACTCAACGCTGACAATCCATGTGTAAGTGGGTGCGTTTACTCCCATTGTCACTCTGCTATTATTCCTATTGCATCAATTAGCTAGTAGACTTTTGTTTAAAATCGACGCTTTAAAGTGTTGGAAAGGTTACAGGTGTTCATATGTTTTTTTAATGATACCGCGAGGTTAAAAAAAAGTTGCGAATATAAACAATTACATTCCATAAATTTTATAAATATGTCGGTAATATCTGTTTCTTTAGTTAGTAGACAAATATCTTTGAGACTATAGTTGTTTTTGCCTACCCTACCTTAATGCCTAAATATCGGTGGGTATAGGTATGCCATACTTTAGTAGACTTTTTTATAGATACATATAGCCATTTGTTGGCATTTTATATTTCGATGTTATGTATTTGGGGTTGGAGTGTGTATTAAATACGTACAATAGCAAAAACACACTTTGAATTCATAATTTAATCTTAAGATGAAATATGTACATACATACATACATATACTCACGGCTATATTTCCCTTAAAGGGGTAACCAGAGCTAAGGAATTAGAAATTCCTCAGCCACTTTTGGAAGTTGAGTGGGTAAATGATGGTAAAAATAAAGGTTTTTAGTGATGGGTCTCCAACCGCATCGCCCAAAAATCCAATAAAAAGCCCCAATACCCTTACTTGCCTCTTACGACACCCGTGGGTAGAAAGGGGTAGCGACATTCTAAGCCGGCACTACATGGCAATAAAATATGTATTCCAGTTAATATAAATATAAAGAAAGAACGAGTCATTAAGACGTAATATGATACTACAAAAACTAATATACATCCGAAAAAACAAGCAAACGAAGTGCCAAAATAATTGGAATGGCACAAGGTGTAAGAAAATGATAATATTATACTGTTAATACGTTATTTAATGTAAGTGAGCGAGGACGGTATAATTCTTTCCTACTTATCAACGTCGGAGGGCTCGTTAGCTTTTACTCTGTCCTCTTCCGCACTCACACTTGCCTTAAGGGCAGCGCACAGCTTTGGAAAACTGCTTTGATTAAATATTTTTGCAGCAATTCGTTCCAGTATTTTAAATTTAATGTTTGAGTAAATAACTTCTTTTATATTTAAATGATTAAGAAGTTTGTTTCTGATTTTACATTATTTAAATCAGTACTTATGAAATGAATCCATTAAGCTCAGGAAAATGCATAGTTATGCATCAGAGCTCTGTCATATCATTAGAAATGAGCTTTTACTGTGAAGGGTTAATTATTGTGCTCAATTGTTAAGCCTTAGTATAATTCCAAAAGTCTTTTGTCTGTAAAATAAAGGATCCATATGAATTGTTATACAAGATAATGAGTACACGGCAAATTCTGGGTATCCATTTTTGAAATTTATCGCACGGACTATTCAGAATTAATCATCATAGAATAATTTCTGTTTCATTCTGAGAATCATGTCAGAGCGTTTGTGTTTTTCCAAAAACCCCACTATAAAACACTTTTGTTATTAAATTTGCGACTTACTTTAGTGTAGGTAGATCATTGACCCCCTAGCGCTCTTTGTGCTGTGAGAAACATTGCTGGAGCTTATTGTGGAATTAAAGGTGAGATAAATTTAAAAGAGAGGAGTTGTCAGAGATACTAATACTTCTAAACATCACGTGACATTGTCACCTGGTGTTCAGAGTACCCATGTTTTGCTTGAACAATGTACCCACGTGATAGGGAGCAGGCCTATCGCCATTTTTGTACGAATACACTGTCAGATGACTAAGTACAACTCAGCCATGTGGGTTTCCTGACGATGTTTTCCCTCACCGTTAACAAGGTGATAGGTTGCAGGCCTATTGCCGTTTTTTACGAATACACCGCCACATGACTAAGTACACCTCAGCCATGTGGATTTCCTCACAATGTTTTCCTAACCGTTAACAACCGTGATAAATAAGCTACACATATGTCTCTAGAAAAGACAAATTGGTGTAGGCCCGACCCGGGATTTGAACCCACATCGTCAGCACGATAAGCGGTATTTTACTCACTGACCTATCACGGTAAATTCATAGTACCCTAATTTTTCTTAGATACGAGTAGTACATTCATGTCGTTTGCAAGGATACACCGTCACATGACTAAGTATGCTGTGTAGTGTCGGCTTAGAATAGCACTACCCCATTTCTTCCGGTGGGTGTACGTAAGAGGCGACTAACGGTATTGAGGCTTTTAAGGGATTTTTGGGCGATGCGGTTGGAGACCCATCACCAAAAACCTTAATTTTACTATCGTTTTCCCACACCATTCTCCAAAAGTGGCTGAGGAATTTCTAATTCCTTAGCTCTGGCTACCCCTTCTAGGGATTTATAGCCGTAAGTATATGTATGACTAAGTAATACTCATTCATGTGGATTTCCTTACGATATTTTTCCTCTCTGTTACAAACTTGATAAATGAACTACACGTTTTACTTAAGAGACACTTCAGGGTTTAAACACAACCCTTTCTAAATCTGAAGCGTTGGTCTTGTTATCGAACTATCAAGAAAAACATCGACCTTTTCTATTTATAATACGATAAAACTACACTAGCACTCTGATTAATTATAATACGATTGCTAAATTATGCTGATTAGGTTCTTAGTATATTAAGTAGTTTTTTACGCTTTCCATGTTACGTAAAATGAAAAGGGTATGTAAAGAGTAAAAGCAGTAACAAAGTTAAGATAATAAGTTCTTCCATTAAAAGATAAATTAAGATAAGTGCTTTATAACCAGTCTTAATTATGAGTGATCTTGAATCCAGTAATTACGTAAGAAAAATACTTATCAAAAGAAATTTGTAAAATAAATGTACCTAGCCAAGAAAGAGTTTTCAATTATATTATATTATATTCAATAATAAAAACAGCATAATATAAAAATATCTTAGTAGCTTCCATTGTTTATTTCTTGTCAATAGATATATAATGCCTTTAAAAATACAATGCAATTCACTCGCGCAGCAAAAAAGGGTTGTTCATTTGTAGGGTGCGAAATTTAGCCTCCGCCGTAGTCGTTAAAGGACTCAGTAAACAAAGAAACATTTGGAGAACGAACGGGTGTCAGAAACTGTTTGCGGTAGATATAAATTGCACATGTTAGTCGCCCGAGAGCGTACTCGGGAATAACTCCGCCATTTACTAACTGCCGCATCCGCATTTTTAAATATGTCTTGTCTTTATATAATTACTTTATACTAGCTTTTTCGTGCTCAGTGTGTTATTTGCACAGAAAGCCTTAAGCACTTTTAGTAATTTATTTAATTATTCTACTGCAACATATTGGCACCGGTACTGAAAACAAAACTTTTAAGCAAATTGTATTATTTGCTTCCTCTATTTTAAATCTTTTGAATTGTATCATTCATACTTACATATACTCACAGATATAAATCCCGGAAAAGGGTAGAAGAAATAGTTTACGGTAGATATAAATTGCACATGTTCGTCGCCCGAGAGCGTACTCGGCAATAACTCCGCCATTTACTAACTGCCGCATCCGCATTTTAAATATGTCTTGTCTTTATATAATTACTTTATACTAGCTTTTTCGTGCTGAGTGTGTTATATGCACAGAGAGCCTTAAGCACTTTTAGTAATTTATTTATTTATTCCACGGCAACATATTGGTGGCGGTACTGAAAACCAAATTTTTAAGCAAATCGTGTTGCAATAAGTTTTTTTTTGTGGTGAGCCACAGCCATATTTCCACATATATTAAGCTGTATCGCTGTCCTTTATTTCTAATCTCAAAGTTTAAATAGTTGCTTCTTTTATTTATTCTGAAGCGAAGGCAACCCATAATAAAAGACGCAAAAAGGTAAAAAATTAAATTATCACCTTTAAATGCGCTTTTAAACATCTTTTTTTGTATACAAACTACTATACAACGAAAATATTTGATGATTAAATCGAAAAGCGTTTCTATAAAGTGTTATGAAAGCGATCTGACGAATACATCATGAAAACGTCTCGATCATAGACGAGGGAGGACATAAACACAAGAAGGATGCGATAAAACTATACTTAAGTATCGCCGCTATCATATTTTAAAAACGGAGCGCGGTAACCCATTTTTATATCGTAACTTTATTATTTATAACTCGGGATGAAAATGAATATGATTTTTTGCAGACTAAGGTAGATATTTTATTCTAAGGCCTAGGCTAACAGTTCCGTACAATATTTATATTCGATGTCTGTGCCGAATGGATAGGTGACTAGCTTTTGGATCAGAAAGTCATGGGTTAGAATCCCTCTAACGACAACATTTATGTAATGAACATAATGATAATTACGTCATTGAGTTTGTATCCATTACAGGTTATTGTACCTTTCTTGGGGCTTAGGCTAAATTCATCTATGTAGTAAACCGTAAATTTTGATTGCACAGATGCTTAGATTATTCATATAATCGTTATTTGGCAAATATTCATCTGTTCGTTAAATATGGCAATCACACAAAACTTATTTTACAAAGTTTTCATTTTTAAGGCCCGTAATATAATTTAGGACATTTCACCAAATTAGCGACTTATTACGCCGAAGGGAGATTTTATTTATTTCATCAATGACTGAAATAGTAAAAACGGAACTCTCATTTGGCGTGCAAGTTGAACTTTCATTTGACTGGTTTCCCACTCTCCAGAGTTTATTCGAGTTCATTAAAGGAAAAAGTGTTCGTTAGAGATATTGTACTCCTTTGTTACTACGTCTTGTGTCCACAACAATGGATAAAAACATTTAAAAATTCATTCCGGCTTGTGTAATGGAAATTCTTTCGTATAGTTTTACAGAGTATTTTATTTACAAAGTTTTAAGAAACTCGATACAAACAAAGAAATAGAATATGAATGAGTTAGTCATACTAGCAACGTCGAAGTTTCCCAGTTTTTGACTTAGAAATAAATTTCGATTTTGTTAGAGCAAGTTTGTACCAACAATCAACATGTTGTTATTCCTTTATTGATATCCTGAAATACGTATTTCGGTAGATTCAATTATGTTCGCGGAAATGAAAATATGATACGAGGAGGCTGTGCAAAGAAAATCGGGAAAAGATCACTTAGAAGCCCTCGACGGGAGCAAGCACCAAAAGCTTTTCTACTTGAACGAAATATTAATGGGTTTGGGTCCATTATATTATGCTTAGTTAATATAAATGTTGTCGGAGATTCGCAAAAAAGAGCCTTTCAGTTATAGGTCATTGATTGAGGAAAAAGACCATTATTTAGTTGGAAACAAATAACAAGGTCTATATAAATTCAAAAGTTAAATATGCTCTCCCGTAGAAGTTTTATTCAGATGTACTTTGCGAGCGATTTTTCCTTTTTTAGTTGTTCAGCATCATTTCTGACACTACTGCACAAGTAATTGTTTTTATTACTACAACGTTAACTGCGGTTTGCCAGGATCGTAAAAAGTAGTGATCGATAGTCTTTGCCTACCCCTATGGGAACTAATAGCGTAAGCGTATGTATTTATGTGTGCACACTTAACTGAAGGGATGAGCTTGTTGAGGCTGATTTCGGCATAATCGGTAATGCCATCTATATTTCATTTCATTGTTGTTTCATTCGTTTCAGTGATTCATTACCGAGGTTTAAGAATAGTGGAAATAACATAGAAGGACATTACGTAGTTAAACTTCATGCAGAAACCTTGCGCTTATAAAAAAAAAGCCATTAAATTTCATCGGAGTAGTCAGAGACTATACTTTGTACATTCATAACTCACCTATCAATACTCATTTACGTTCATCATACTTTTATTCTTAAAATTTTCTCTTCACCTTAAATCTTCCTCTCCCATTACCGTGTTAAATGATCAAATGTACATACATACATACATATGCTCACGCCATTAGTTCCCATTGGGGTAGGCAGAGACTATTGATCCTCTCTTCGTACGATCCTGACAAACCTCTCTAGCTTCGTTTACATCCATCAATATTTTCATACATGCTCTTTTATTCTTCATACTTCGGACGCCAGCCTTTTTTAGCACACTCTCAATTTGGTCCAAGTGTGTTCTCCGTGGTCGTCCTCTACTAAAATTACCATCCACACTAGCTCTATAGATCCCTTTTACCAATTTTCTATCATCCATCCTCTCTATGTGCCCAAACCATCTCAACATTCCTTTTTCTATCTTTCTTACAATATCATCTTTCACACCACACTTTTCAAATGTGTATTAAAGTATTGTTGGTTGTCGACTAGGTACTCGGGTGTGAGCGCAGCAGTACGCAGGCAGGATGGCCGCCCCGACCAGCTGATAGCATGCGGGCGGCGGCGCGTCTGCCCGCCCCGACATAGATCACATCACGAGCGAGGCATTCTCGGGTGAGTGCACTTTATGTCTATAGCCTTATGGTTGGGTTTTCTTTGGAGTTTTGAATGCGTTTGTACATCGAATATCTATCAATTGAATTTATTCCAGCCCATATATGTGCATTAGGGCTCGAATAGGAACGATTAAACCTTAGGCCTTAATACCGCAAGCAAAATATTTTTGTAAAACTTATCCTAGTTCAGTCGAAACGATGTAGACAGAACAACCTGATGATACCGTGCAACGGAAGTTACGTAAAGCCTCGGTCCCGATATATATTAATGGTAGCGAGCATTAAAATATACCAACTCAAACTAAGCCAATGTGGTGTACTTTGATAAGCTCTCACTAATCCACTGTGGTGGATTTTGGCCTAATCACAACATCTGAACGCATTAATACACAGAAATATGGTGCCAGTTACATAACACGTGACAATTTATTATTATGCTGCTGCTAATGATCTGTCCTATATCAATAATGAATTCTTCTCTCTGCGGGGATTTCTAAGCTTAAAAGACTTAGCTAAATAAAGAAGTCATGCCGTGTAGTATCGGCTTAGAATAACACTACCCCATTTCTACCCGCGGGTGATCGTAAGAGGCGACTAAGGGTATAGGGGCTTTTTAAGTGATTTTTGGGCGATGTGGTTGGAGACCCCTCACCAAAAATGTTTATTATTATCATCTTTTCCCAAATCAACTTTCAAAAGTGGCTGAGGAATTTATCATTCCAAAGCTCATTTATAGCCGTGAGTATATGTATGTAAGCTAAATAAAGAAGAAGCGAAGAATGTCATTATTCTTAAGTGGTTCAGTGTATTTCCACTGACTTAAGCGAAGCAAATGTATGAGCAACAAATGACAGAACATTGAATCAATCAATCACCTTGATTTGTAGAGATAACGTATTTATTTTGGCAATTAGTTTTTAGCGGAATTAATTCCGCAATTTTTGCATTAAATGTAACGTTGTACATATTTACAACGGTTTACATCTAATCTTATACTCAATTATTCGCGGAGCACTAAGTGAACGAGGCAAGTTTCACTAGTTTTGACCGACAGCATCGAAGCGAGATGTGGTGGGGAGCGTAACGGCAGCGCGTGCACTCTCTGTCATTCGAAACAAAAGATCAGTTGTTCGGCTGAGACGATTGACCTCATAGCCTTACATCGCTACTACCGTTAGAACATTTTAATTTCGTGTTCTCCATTAAATGGTTACTATAAGATTGAGATAATATAATCTGTACAGGATTTCTAGTGCCTGTTGTTATAAATTACGTATCTTCAACCCCAAACTGGGTAAGTGGCAAACTGTTTGATACAATTATTTTTAACCCACCTCCTTATTGATGATGATTTGTTGTAAAGAGATAAATACGTTATTCTCATACGTATTTCATTATAATTGATGTTGTTCGTTATATTTCAGTATATTAATATTACTAAATAAATGTTGTTCCTAATTATATACTTTTTTCTATTAGTTATATTGCTTTTGCTTACGATGACCATATTAATTTCTATGTGTATTTTATGCATAACAACTTAATTTTATTATTTTTGTAACTCCGTTCTGATTTTTTAACACACGGCATTACTACTTCTTTCCTTTCCTATGGTCAGGGTAATTAATTGCATCGGTAGTTGTGCGTTCCTTGACGACGTCCTTTATTGTCAATTCCAGGGTTCATCTTGAGGATTTGAACAGAATTCATTTCATCAGTCGACCCCTTCCTTGAACCATCTGGACGTTGCGGCTACTGTTACCTACCGACCGGCCCTTCGGACTACACCAAATCAGGGAAGGAACATTATATAGGTTAAGATAGATAGGCTTAATGAACCACCTTTTTTTATTAATACAAATTTTGTTGGCTACCTACCGTTGTTTTTTTTTCTACCGGTAGGGACGCTACATAAACTACTTCTGGTTACCGGTCTATTTACTTAAGTCCTCTGTGTTTCTAAGATAACTGACGGATGCATCATCAGGTGCAACTTTCATAAAATAAATAGCCAGCTTCCAAACTTTGAATCGAATGCGAATCTAGGCAAACTAACTTAATTGCATCAAAACCACCATGTTCTTTCAAGATGTTTGCTTATCACTTGAGCTCTATATATGTTCTCAAAACATCTAATTTCCATCTCTGTTCGAGGGTTTCCTACGAGACTCCTTTTGATTCGGTTTTTTTTATGATTGTGGAATGATGCGATTAGAAATACATTTTTAAATTTTTAATAACCCATTGTTTGAACTTCTCTTCTGAAATTCTGTAAGTAGGTGCGGAATTTATTTTAGCAATAAAAACTTAGATAGTTTAGTTTAACTCCATATATTTCTTTGTATTTGCCTTCATTCTGTTGCAAATAGCTATCTTATACATTCATATTATTTTAATTACTCTTACAATAAAAACACTGAATAGACTGTTTTTTAAAGTAACTTTATTGGCAAAAAATAATTAGTTTTAACAATTGTCACTTTTAATTAAAAATTATAAAGTTGGAAACAAATATTCTACCCAAACAAAAGTAATCTCATATAATACAATTATCATTGTAATTTACTCACTAACTTTTCTGAACTCGCGTAGTATTGGTAGAGAAACATTATTATCGAATAAAACAACTGTTTGTATTCATTCCAAAAAGTTAATGCCGGATCTGCTAGTTCATTAGTTTATCGACATAAAACAATGTAATTAATTAATAAGAAAGTAGTACCCGTCGTAATTATAGAATTTATATGTCTCTGCCCTATTATTTTTAACCATGACACACAATTTTCCACCCTGTCCCCGAACCTAACGTGTATAATATGTTTTAGAGACATTATATGTTTCTTTTGCGAAAGGGAATATTAGGAACCTATATCAGTGGCACTGCCATTTGTAACTTTTTAGACAAAGACTGGTTGTGGAAACGGAGAAATTTATGATATCATGGGTATGTAGCGGCTTACTCGTTTCTCAGTTTTAACTCAACCACGGGTTCATGTGATTTTCGTTGAAAAATAACAAAGACTTTATTGAAACCTTGCGTTTTTTTATAGTCTCACTTTTAAATTATAGTAGTGCTTTGTCACAAGACAAATTTCAGTTGGAGTTATCCATCGCACGTGACACCTCATTACTAACTCTAAAAGTAATTTGACTGACGGCTAATTTTAAAAATATCTTATATTTTTTGTCATAAACCTGCGTGTCCGTTTCAGTACCTATTGACTTTGTCCAATCTAATTGACCTCAAAAACTTTTGTGATGAAACAGTCAATATTTAACGAAGAAGGTTCGCCAGGCTCTCGTTCATTGGAAACTTTGTGACTCTTTGGTGAGTGGAACTGACGTCCCGGCGGATCTGGTGCCTAATATAAAAAGTTACCGCGTGTCTCAAGAGACCTGCGAGTGAGTGAATTGCTGTTGGAACAAATTGAGGCTACAGTTCTTGTGCACATTGAAAATACCGCTTGTTAATTATTTATGAAAACTACAAAGTCCGGCTGTTAGCTTGTACGCTTTTTGAATTCGTAGAATTGTGAGTTTTTTTAATATTACCTATATAATAAAACTCAGCTGCAACTGTACTTATTATTTTATTTTCCAACAATACACTTGATCTCCTTTATAGTCTATTTCTTTCTTCTACGACCAATTGAATGTGAATGATGGCCGATAACCAAATGAACTGTCTTTTATAACAAAACTACTCAGTGTTGCCAGTTATTACTGACAAAATAAACCGATGGCATCAATTAAATAAAATACTAGTCTAGTTCAGCTACAAAACCCTACACCTATAAATTTTAAACGTTCAACGTGGACCCAATTATTGTGTCGGCGAAGCATTTTTTGTCACAAAAATGAATTTTGTGATTCCTTTTAATTAGTGTTATTTCAACCGACTTGTAGATTCACACTAACAACAAATTCTTTCTGAGATAACACTTTATACAGTCGTACAGTATTGTACATATAAATAAATAAATATATCTGTTTCTCGATAATTAGGGAACGAAACATCATGAGGGTATTACGATCCTATACAATGACAAAAATAACAAAAAGTAACAAGAAAATCGTAATGTTTAAAGATAAATTAGAGCTTCACAATAATTACACATTATTTTTTATTGTATTACTTAAAGCTCAACTCAGATAATTAGAATGTAAACGATTAACACCAAATGCGCCACGGGGCGCGTTAAAAACCGTCTTGTTTTTATTTAAGTTAAATATATGAGTGTTTTTTTTCGAATACTATTGAGTCAGCTTGACATAGCACTAACCTTTTTTAACAGTGGGTCTTTCAAAGAGCTTGAGACCTATCACCAACCTTACTTTATTTCACGCTCATTTCTCTAATTAACTTGCAAAATTGACAAGGATTTCTGATTCCAAAGCTCTGGCTATTCTAATTTGAATTTATAGCTGTTAGTATAAGTATACATATTTTTTTTGTGTTGTTTTGGTGGTATTTTATTTTATTTTTATTTTTCATACATACATACTCACGGCAATAAATCCCTAGATGGGGTAGCCAGAGCTAAGGAATCAGAAATTCCTCAACCACTTTTGGAATGTTGAGTGGGGAAAAGATGGTAAAATAAAGTTTGTTGGTGATGGGTTTCCAACCGCATCGCCCAAAACTTCCTTTAAAGCACCAAAACCGTTAGTCGCCTCTTACGTACACCCACCGGACACTACACAGCAAATTTTTATTTTATAGATTAGAAAACTTCTTATAGCTAACTCTTTCTACAAATTTTATTGTTTCAAATAGTAATGCAATTAACGTTCATATATGATTGTTTTATAAACACTTAACACCGCCAATTGTACCTCACTGTAAACTGTATGATAATTTATTTTGTAAATTTGTGTTTGATGTACAATAAAGAGTTATTCTATTCTATTCTATATCTAGTTACCATTAAGTTATTATTATTAGTTAAAGTTGATTAGTTTTATAATAACTGGAGTTGCCATACAATTATATAAAGTGCATTAAAGACTTATTTGAAATTAAATTGATTTGAATTGTCTGGTACGTTACTACGCATAATATAATGGAATTGCATTATATAATGTAGTACGCGACATAATGAATATACGTATTTTCAATTCTGTACGTATTGCTGTGTAGTGTCGGTTTAGAATAGCACTACCCCAATTCTTCCGGTGGGTGAACGTAAGAGGCGACTAACGGTGTTGGGGCTTTTAAGGGATTTTGGGCGATGCGGTTGGAGACCCATCACCAAAAACCTTTATTTTACCATCTTTTCCCCACTTACTTTCCAAAAGTGGCTGAGGAATTCCTAATTCCTTAGCTCTGGATACCCCATCTAGGGATTTGTAGAAATGAGTGTATGTATGTATGCATGTATTTTCACTATTTTAACACCTTTGCTGTAGTCGGTCTGAAAAATAACTTTCTAGAAGTAACAAAATAAAGAAGCTAAAATTCATATTTTAAAAATACTTTCTATTCCAATAATTGTAAGTGACAGACAAATGCTTCTCATTGAATATAAGCTATCCATTTGAAAATAAACGACGTACTTTCTATTCCCAAATACTTACGTATCTCTTGAACATTCGAATTAAGGACAGTTTTTCTACTTTTTAACGACACGGGAGTCGGGTTTTTGTGGGGAGAGCTGCGGCCTTAATTAAACTGCTCGGAAATTCCTTTAGCCAACAATTTTAATTGCATTTTTGAGTATAGATTTTGGATTTAAAGCAGCGGTTACGAGAACATGATATGCTTTTAGCGTGTTTAGATGAGCGACTAATGTTTTCATATTTTCATCATCATGACTCGGATTACTAAATTACGTAGCTTTCATTAAATAAATATACAAACATATTAAACACATGTCAAGGTAGCCCCTACCTAAGTAAGACATGTATTATAATGGGATACTAACTCAACGATATTTAATATAATATAATACCCATATAAACAACATATTATTTGCTGTGTAGTGTCGGCTTAGAATAGCACTACCCCATTTCTTCCGGTGGATGTACGTAAGAGGCGACTAACGGTATTAGGGCTTTTAAGGGATTTTTGGGCGATGCGGTTGGAGACCCATCACCAACAACCTTTATTTCACCATCTTTTCCCCATGCAACTTCCAAAAGTGGCTGAGGAATTTCTAATTCCTTAGCTCTGGCTACCCCTTCTAGGGATTTATAGCCGTGAGTATATGTATGTATGTATGTATAAACAACATCCAAGACTAACGCCCGATTTCTGAATTGATTATTCAAGCTGAGAGCGACTTAAGTATTGTTTTGTTTCATTCAGTTGTTAAGATTTCAATGCGACAGATCCAAGACTAAGAAACAATCATTTATGCTCATCACATAAATGTTGTTCTATGCGGGGGTCGCACCCGCAAGCTCCAAACCGAGAAGCATAAAATTAATCAGTAAATTAAACCTATACTTTTGATTAATTATTAACAGTGTGATTCCCACATGGTATATGATTGCTTATCATACTTATCACCTGTCATTTTCACGTTTTTTGTGATTGGTTTGACCACGCAAGAAGTTTGCAGACCAGATTGAAAATATCCTAGAGAGGCGGGAGTCTCATGTAAGAAGAATAAAAAGCATGTATAAAAATAATTCTGAATGTGAGTGAGTTCGTAGTTTCTGCCTACCTTAATAAGAATAAAAGGCAAGATTATAAGTCAGCAATTTTGTAACACTTAAATATTTCTAAATCACAATAAGTCTAATCAGTTTCTGTTCGAATTCCAACTAAAGAACAGTAATTCAATAAACTCGTCTATGAATCATAATATTATGACAACACCCAATGGACAATTTGAGCAAGTGGCAGTTGAAAGTCAAACTTTGTTAAGATTTACGTAAATAAACTAGAGCAGTAGTTGCCGTAATTTGTTGACGAGCTGCTAAGGGATGAAGCAGGTGGGGTTGGAGGATCGTGACGTCACGAACGAAAGCTGCTCCGGTTACCAAAAGCATTTCCCTAGAGTTCCAATTCGGTTTTTTGTGAGAACTGCGCTAAAATTTTTGTGGATCGTCTTTTCAGTTAAGGAGGACAATGCCTATTAAATACAAGTTATCCATAATTTTAAATATGGTTTCTAGTTATAATTGAGGCGAAGTTTTATTGCCCAGTGAAATTAGTTGACTTTAAACGTTCTATGAATATACGGATTATCAAGTGTACATATTAGCCCCGTTAACGTTAGCATGAGGCGAGGCAAGCCTCATGCTACTAGTCATATACACGTACACAGTCGGTTGTAACACATGGTCAGATGGATCAGATGAGTTTAGTTCAGAAGATATCTTTTTAAATCCTTATTTATCTTTCGTCATCATCATCAGTCAATTTACCACGACGAAATAGACCAGTATTTTGGTTTCAAAAACAACCATAATATCATAGTATTTACGAATTCTGCATCTTCTGCCGGGTTCACTTCTGTGAGTTTCGTCCATTTTGCAATAGCCTGACTTCAAATATTTTATTTCTTTTATTAGCAACATCAGTTGGTCATTTCTAAAGATAAGTGTGTGGTTAATTTATCATGTTTATTAACGGTGAGGGAAAACAACGTGAGGACACCCACATGGCTGAGTTGTACTTATTCATGCATCAGTGTATTTGTACAAAACGGCGATAGACATGCCCCCTATCACGTGAGTACACTGTCCAAGCAAAGCGTGGGTACTCTGAACATTGGTGACAATGCCTACCCCTTTGAGGATATACGGCGTGATCTTTTGAGTTTGAGTTGAGTATTCGTAATCAACGTGTTTATAAGCTGTCTCTTATGAATTTCAAGCTGGCACAGTTTGAAAAGTCTTGTTTCGTTAGCTGCAGTAGCGGATGAAATCCACCGATATATTGACTGATTTTATCCACTTTTCAATATTTTATATCAATGAAAGCAGTGACATAATAAATTATGTTTCCTTTTTAATTATTTCAACAATATTTTACTAGAAAATGCAAATCAAGAAACTCTATTCTTTCTCGGCAAACATAGTTTATTGTAAGGCCATACTTTCTGTTCTAAAAATAACTCAAAGTAGTTTTTACTGCATTGTTGTAGTGGTTTGTAAGTTTAGTGTTTATGGTTTCATGAATCTCTTGAGATTTTTCTTTGTATTTTTTTTAACTTAATCCCATTATTACAATAATAAATGCTATATCAATAAATACCATAGATGTTACTAAATAAAAAATATTTAAAGAGACTCCACCTGCAGACAAACTGAAAAAACAGTTTTGCAGGGCTTTGTAATAATGAAATGTAACCCATTTATGTTAATAAAGATTAATAATTAATAATAAGCGTTCATCGATGCTAGCGAACCCCTACACGGTATCCTAACAATTTGAAAATTTTTAGGACAAGTAGAAAGACTTGTTTTATATTTCGGGTGCTGCGCTATTGAACATTTCTTACCAAATAAAAAAGGCTGTTTATAACATATAAATTAAAAGTTTATGTTATCAGAGTTAGTATTTCTTCTGAACTTCAGCTTTCCATAAAAGCTTCATGAATCTCTGTCTCTTATTAATACTGCTTAAATAGTATATTCACCCAGTAACAGTTAAATATAAATAGTCACGGCTATAAATCCCTAAAAGGGGTAGCCAGAGCCTCGGAAAGAGAAAATTATTTAGCCACTTTTGGAAGTTAAGTGTGGAAAAGATTGTATTTGTATTTGAACGGGTAATTTCCGCAAGTCGACGTCTTCTGTGCGCCTGTTTTGCGTGATGAAGGGATGGCACTACTCTAGCCATCCCAGCTCACCAAGGAAGTTCAGGATCCCCCTAATATCCTTGAACACCTCAGGGAGCGACCTGGCGTCACCCAGGTGTGTTACCCTGTAATCCGCTACACCTGTACACTCGAGGAGCACGTGCGCAGCTGTTTCCTCCTTCTCCATGCATGCTCTGCACAGAGGGCTATCTGTAACACCTAAAGTAAACAAGTGTTTGTTAAAAGGGCCATGCCCCGTGAGGGTGGCTGTGATCCAACTAATTTGCTTTTTGTTAAGTTTAAATAGTTTGTTAGTAAGTTTCTTGTTGAACCTGGGTAAAGCTGTTTTGGCTTGACTGCAGCCGCTCTCCGAGGACCAACATGCGTCCCACTTACCTCGTATGGCCTTACGGACTATAGTTTTTAACTGATCGTTTGGTAGAGGCAGACATGGTTCTGGGCCTGTAAACGGGGTATCTGATCCTCTTCTGGCCAATTCGTCTGCTGCATCATTGCCGCGTGATCCGCTGTGTCCTTTGATCCATTGTATGGTAGTTTCATTGGTTTGCCCTATCGCCGTTAGGGCTTTGTGACATTCATATATGAGCCCTGATTTGCACTCGTAGCTCATTAGGGCTTGTAGGAAAAGATTGTAAAATCACTTAATCGTCTCGATACTCTTGGTCGCCTATACGATCACCCATCGGAAGAAATGGGGTAGTGCTATTCTAAGCCAACACTACACAGCATATATTTACATAGTTTTAATATGATTTAACGCCAAAAATAATTTTGTTTCTATAGATGATCAAAGTCATATGAAAAATATGGAAAAAATATCTAACTATCGTTATCATAAGAATCTAAGGATTTCGTTCAAAAGAGAGATACGATTCGTATAATGGGACCCTATTGGTCCGCTGTCTGCCCGTCTGTTAGTCCGTTGGACTGTCATAATAGATTTTATCGTAAACTATGATTTTTAGAGTGCTGAAATTTTCACACGCTCCCATATAACAAACATTATTTTACATACATACATGCATATACTCACGGCTATAAATCCCTTAACGGGGTAGCCAGAGCTTTGGAATGAGGAATTCCTCAGCCACTTTTGGAAGTTGATTGGGGGAAAGATGGTAATAATAAATGTTTTTGGTGACGGGTCTCCAACCACATCGCCCAAAAATCACTTAAAAAGCCCCTATACCCTTAGTCGCCTCTTACGATCACCCACGGGTAGAAATGGGGTAGTGTTATTCTAAGCCGACACTACACGGCAAAAATAATACAAACAAATACATTTATGACATTATTTTATTGCCTTGTTTATCGAAAGTGGTATGGAATCCTCAGTGCACGAGCCCAACTCACACTTAGGCGGTATTTAAAATATATTTTTATGTGATTAGCGCATTATAGTCTGTATAACCTTTTTAGGGTTCCGTAGCCAAATGGCAAAAACGGGACCCTTATAGATTCGTCATGTCTGTCTGTCTGTCCGTCCGTCCGTCCGTCCGTATGTCACAGCCAGTTTATTCCGAAACTGTAAGAACTACATTATTGAAAATTGGTGCGTAGATGTATTCTGTAAACCGCATTAAGATTTTAAAATAAAATCTGAAAATAAAACAAAATTTTTAGGGTTCCCCATACATAGAACTGAAACTCAAAATTTTTCTTTTCATCAAACCTATATGTGTGGGGTATCTATCAAAAGGTATTTGAAAATGATGTTGAGGTTTTTTATATCATTTTTTTCAAAACTGAATAGTTTGCGCGAGAGACTTTTCCAAAGTGGTAAAATGTGTGTCCCCCCCCGTAACTTCTAAAATATGGGCATGATAAAACTGAAAAAAATATATGATGTGTATTACTATACAAACTACTAACGAAAATTGGTTTGAATGATATCTAGCCAGTAGTTCTATTTTTAAACGTCATAAATCAAATTACTTGCTGGTGCTGCTACGGAACCCTTCATTAGCGAGTCCATCTCGCTCTTGGCCGCTTTTTTTTCTTTCTTCTTCGCTTACAGTACCAACAATTAGTTCCGTAGTCAAACAAGTTGCCTTACTGCCGCAGTTGGCATACGAATCAAATAATCAGCTTCGAAAAGCTGAATGCAAATTCGATTGTTAATCACGAGTGTGTGTCGCGCATACGGGAGTGCATATTTTGCTAATTACGTAATTGAATACTTAATGGCCTCATCAGTATTGCCCTATTAGTAAAACTCTTTATTTGCTATGGGGGCGTTGTAATAAACTTTTAATAGTGAATTAAAAATAGCATTAAATTCATTCACACACTTTAGAATAAGCTGTATTTCAAGATGATTTATATAATAGTCACATGTTTTTGTTTAATAATTTTGGGTAAGTGCTATTTTAAACCATCACTACATAGCAATAACTAAATCAAATGATATGAAAATATATGAAATTTCCATAGAGTATACCTATACAGACAACTGCGACATGATTTGTTTCTATTTTATAACACGCTTTTATTAGGTCGACCTGTATGTATGTAACTATGTAATCAAATCTAAGAAAACTAATTTAACCATCTTCTAAAGGTCATAGCGTTATGAAAATTGGCAGTTGTATCTGATTTCGATGACAATACAATAATATGGTACTGTCGAGCTGATCTGATGATGGAGCCGGAAGATATGAACTGGAACTTCATGATGGATGATCGTATCATAGCCGTATTTGGACTTGTTAGAAAGGTCTTGTAATGAACTTTGACCACGAAATGAACTTTGACCACGATTAGGTTTCAAGGTCTGAATACAATAATATGGTACTATTATGCCATTAGCAAAGACTAAAAAGCATAAAATAAATTAATAGTTTAAAAAACACTAAAAAACACGCTTTTATAAGTGCACTTAAAAGTCAAAAATAAATTACGGGTCGTTCAAGTTGTATCAATTTCTGGGCTGAAGTGTAAACTATGTGCTTTTAATTATAATATTTGATTGTAAAAGCGTGGGGCGCTGGAGCAGGAAAAACTTTTTTGTAAACAAATACACGAACAAGAACTATACATTTTGCCACTGTTGACTAGTACTTTGAACAGACTGTTTAATATAGAGCCTCCAACTAGTGGTGCTGCAACTGTAGTTAGAGTGCCGATCTCTGTAACCTGCTTCCCGAAAAATCGCTTAACTTGATTTCTTAGCAAGGTAAACAAAAAATCTTTCCTTTTCCAGCGCCCCACGCTTTTACAATCAAATATTATAATTAAAAGCACATAGTTTACACTTCAGCCCAGAAATTGAGACAACTTGAACGACCCGTAATTTATTTTTGACTTTTAAGTGCACTTATAAAAGCGTGTTTTTTAGTGTTTTTTAAACTATTAATTTATTATTCTTAAAATAACATTTACAATACTCAATGCTCCAACATAATTAAATAAGATCCGATCAAATGGGCCAAAGATACAAAGTAACCTCTTGGAAATGAAAAAATCTTCAAAATATATCTTGACGTACCCTCAGGGTAAGATAGGCGCAGCTGTGAGCAAACGTATAAAACCCCGAATCTCTGAGATGGAGACATCGAATGCTTCCAATTTAAGTGGGCCACTCCCTAGGGCGGCCGGGCTAGACCCGCTCGTGATAAGCATCAGGTAAAAATAAAATGTTGCTTGGGTATTGTCTGCATTTTTCATCCTTCATCAAACGACGCCCGTATTTATTTCTCCCGAACGACAAAAGGCTCCGAGCGCTTTCTGTTTAGTAATACCGCAGTCGTTTCATAAAAGCTGTTTCGTTTCGTTTCAAAGAAAATAAACATGGTTTCCATATTAGTTTGAGAATGTTTGACTGTAACAATGTTGATATTATTTGGAAAATTTAAATATATTTATTAATAATATTAGCTTCTAAAAAAAACAAATGGAGTCCCAATGTTGAAATGAACTAATTTAAGTGCATAATCCGAAATAACAATGAAGACACCACACTCAACAGCTGAGTGTTCTATTTCGTATTCTCTTTTTTTTACTTTTAATTGAAACAGTGCCTTTTCAATTGAACTGTATCTAAAAATAAACCAGATCAATTTAAATTTCGGTCTAACAAAGAATCTTACATGACAGATTACATATTATTATTCTCATAATACATACATATACTAACGCTATTAGTTCCCAACGTTACAGGTAAAAACTATCAATCACTACTTGTTCTTATCATTGAGTGTTTTTGTGAAACATATTTTAAACTAAGACAAATATTGATCAAACTATACAATTTGAAGAACTGTACAATCGTAGAGTTTTCTCGATTTGTTTTATACAAGATATTTCTTGAACTATCGCATTTCCTATTCTCGGCGCAACTTGATCATTCTGGATAAAACCGGTGAATTCAGCGAACCAGCCAACATTTACCAGCCAAAAGTTACGTAACTTAAACCACTGAAGCCAAACTACGAATAGAAATAAAACAATACGTGTTAAAAAGAATGTTCACTCGTTGTAAATAAGAATAAGTTCATAAAACTGTTGGCGTGCTGCTCTGATTTAGTTTGCTCTTTTATTCCTTATTAGGGTGTTTTGCGCTAAGCTTGTATCTGCTTGTAGCTGTGAATCAGGCGTTACTTTGCGGAAATCCATAGCAATACAAATATTAATTAATTACCTCGCTTAATTCCGCTTAATATATTTAGCTTATCATTATCAACGCGCTAAAGGACACCATTACAAAAAAGAAGTCAGAGTGCGTTACAGTAATAAGTAAGTGTTATCAAATTTCCTATAGTTCTGTCCAAATAATTTGAGCATCTAATATTTTGTATATGCCGTATATATCTAAAATTATTTTATGCTTGTTTTTTACCAGCTCTGCAAATCATTTCGACTATTTTTCTCCTTAAAATAGCATTTATTGACGCTGGTATATATATTTGTTCCATAGTTAAAAATCGATTGATTATTAATAATTTTAGTAAAACTGAAACTATTGAAATTGTGGAGGAAAAGGGAAGTTCTTCCGCCAGGCGGTGGTATGCCTGGGGACCGCGGTCCAACTGTATTAAGTTGGAACTTGTATATATAGTAAATGATTTTAGACACTTCGATTGCGCGATGTACGATTTGTATGGCGAGTCTTGATGACGCATGTGACGTATATTACTTGGTTTCGTGTTGCTGTGGAATGTGATTCTTCTTGCACTGTCAGCTTCTATGTAGTGCGCGTCATTGTGTACTGACAGCGCGTCGCTACATTACTCCCCCTCCAACAGGAAATTTTGACTCCATATCTTCGTGCCAGTGTGTGTATGCTCGACGGCCATGTCTGCCGGAACCTCAATGCTGACTCCAACAGCCACGGTGTGGGTGCCCCGTTGCGTGTCCCATTGCTGCCGTGCTGTGAGTCGCGTCTCTTGACCCGTGGATTCGAAGCGCTTTTTGTCTGCTGTCCTTTGATATCCTTTTGCTGCTCGTACTTGTCTGGCCAATCCAAATGACTCCTTGTGCTTAGAAGGACGCCATCGTGTTCTGTAGTCGGTGGTCACCAATGTGGAGGAAAAGGGAAGATCTTCCGCCAGGCGGTGGTATGCCTGGGGACCGCGGCCCAACTGTATTAAGTTGGAACTTGTACATACATACATACATATACTCACGCCGTTAATTCCCATTGGGGTAGGCAGAGACTATCGATCGCCACTTCGTACGATCCTGGCAAACCTCTCTTGCTTCGTCTACATCCATCAATCTTTTCATGGAACTTGTATATATAGTAAATGTTTTTAGACACTTCGATTGCGCGATGTACGATTTGTATGGCGAGTCTTGATGACGCATGTGACGTATATTACTTGGTTTCGTGTTGCTGTGGAATGTGATTCTTCTTGCACTGTCAGCTTTTCTATGTAGTGCGCGTCATTGTGTACTGACAGCGCGTCGCTACAAAATATTGTCAACTGTCAATTTGTCCCAAACTAAAACTAATGCTTTTTCGATTTTTTATAATTAGTCCATGTCCAGAATTTAGCTTATAAATAATCAGTTTCAGTAGCAATTGACTGTGAACGGAATAGTATTCAATGCACCAACCTCAGCAGTTACGAATAATTTAGACAAAACACCATTTTCAGTGACTATTCTTATTTGACAAAAACGTCTTCGAAGGTTCTGTTTCTATCTCTATGCTTAAAGGTTTTGATAGGAACGAGTTTATCTCTCTATTTTCCAATATGAGTTATGAGAATAAGCGTTCTCTTTGAAGGATTTCGTACCAAATTGCCAAACGGGACCCTACTACTAAGGCTTCCTGTTTGTACTAGGCTGTATATCATGAATCGTGAAAGTAAGATAGTTAAAATTATGACATATATTCTGTGTCGGTATGGCAACACATACTTAGGGAAATAATTTAAATACTAAGTGGGTACGCATACAACAAATAAATAAAAATCTCCTGCATAACCAAAAGATGCTTGCAATAACTACAAATATTGATTTATATAATTTAAATTTACATTTCTCAGGATATTTTAACATCTCATGGTAACGAAAAATCATATTTAGAGTTTCTTGAATCCTGATACGCAAAGCTAGTAACAAGTTTATATTAATTGGTAAAAGTTATGTTCAAATTTCACCCCGATCAACTTATTTTTAAAACATAACACAATATAAATAGCTATTTGAAATACATTGCCCAAACTCTACTGTTAAGAGGAAAACGCTGTTTTGTACGAATATTAGAAATGCTAAATATATCTCCATGAACGGCCGGCAAATGAGAAAATGCTTTCGAGCCTGACCTTGAGCTTCATGTGTATACTTTGGCGGGTTAGACCTTTTTGTTGTTCAGATTATACGGTGTCAGTACAACACTTAGTACCCTCATTATGCCTCTTCTAAATAGGAAATATTTGTACCAATTTTTTTTTTGGATTAGTGAATTAATTTACCATATACATACATATATACATATACTCACGGCTATAAATCCCTAGAAAGGGTAGCCAGAGCTAAGGAATTAGAAATTCCTCAGCCACTTTTAGAAATTGAGTGGGGAAAAGATGGTAAAGTAAAGGTTGTTGGTGATGGGTCTCCAGCCGCATCGCCCAAAAATCCCTTAAAAGCGCCAATACCGTTAGTCGCCTCTTACGTACACCCATCGTTAGAAACGGGGTAGTGCTATTCTAAGCCGACACTGCACGGCAATCTAAGCCGACACTACACGGCAAAAAAATTAATTTACCCTAACGCAATAAACTGTGTTACTGCTGTTAGTAAAAGCAGTTCAGCAGCCACTACTTCGAGTGGTTTTATTTTATTTCTTACACTTTGAATTAAATATTTGGATTCATTTGAATACACTAATACTCGTTGTATTGGTCAACATAACTCAGGGCTAATCAATTTCCATATTCATTATTTTTAACAAATATATTTAAATGCCTTTGCTAGTACTAAAGTTTATAAATTTCTTTCCTATTGTTTCTAGTTTTGTAACACCTACGTTAAGTTCGTAGCATAATACAGTAGTTACCATTGGGGTAGATACAAGATATTGATTTCCAGTTGGTTCACATGTCAAACCTCTAACACTGCAGACCTATTTAAATATAAGCATATTTTCAAACTTGAAACATAGTTACTAAATTTATTAAACTGTCCGTAACTAAAACTTATTTTAGCATAAAATTCATGTTCACAAGAATTGATAGTTCATTTTCGCTACGAGAAATACGAGCAGTAGTCGATAAAATGTGACTACGATATTTCGTAGAACAAAATTAAAGATAATCATTTTCCATTTCACCGTTTGAATAGTTAATGAATTTTCAGCGTTTTCATGATTGATCACTTACTATTTGATTGAAAGCTTAAATGTCACAAAAAGTGACTTAAGGGCTAGTTTATGAATAATTTTAGAAGTTGGTTATTGGTTTTTAATCCATTCACCTCAAAATGTGCCGTTTCTATTACAATCTTTTTCCATATCTTATATACTAATATAGGGCATAAATGTTTAAAACAGTCTTCTATTTCTATGTTTGTAGTCATGGTATTTTAAGAATTAACTTTTAATAAAATAAATTGAAAAGTAAATTAGATTGTGCATAGGTTTGCGACATACCGTTTACCAAACGTTGGTGGATATGCGTTTCCTAAACTGTGTGTGCTTTTCATCCAAGAGATGCAGGGATTATTCCGGTGAAGAGCTCATTTTTTTGTGATGGGTGATTTGCTTATCAGGCCTGATATCAATAAGAGAAACATACTGGTGAGATCAATACTCATTGACCTGTGTATATTGCTCAGCCAAAAATAATTATTAATTATAATAATTATTCTGACCAGCGCATTCAGTGACAGGTTGTTACGTGATGTTTACAAAATCGCAAATATTATCAATCCCTATTATATACTGAATCTGACTAAAGTGAACAGTGTTATTTAATTCTTATTAGTTGACCTGCGCCACTTCGTCTGCGTGAGGTAAGACAAATCATCATCAGAACCTTTTCTGTAGTTGTAACGCGATTCAGTACCGAGCATTTAATCAATCAAGAATTATACCCCCTCTTCGACCTCTTCAGGGAAAAATGTTTTCCCTTTAATTTACATAACATAAAGTTTACGCCCAATATCCCCGAAGGGGTTGGCAGAGGTACTAATACTTCTGAACATCACGTGACTTTCACGTCGACACTTCACGTCACCTGGTGTTCAGAGTACCCATATTTCGCATGGACAGTGTACTCACGTGCTAGGGGGCAGGCCTATCGCCGTTTTGTACGAATACACTGTCACATGACTAAGTACAACTCAGCCATGTGGTTTCCTCACGATGTTTTCCCTCACCGTTAACAACCATGATAAATTAACAATTACATGGTTTGAGCAAATAAATTCAAATCATACGACTATTATTTTTTGAATTCATACACCGCATCAAATCCCGTTGCGTAGTTGTAAAGCTTTAAGCATTTTCGTACGTAGAAACGAAGAAAGCTACTTTGTTTTATACTATGCGCATTTCAGGCCATGAATTTTGTTTATAAAATAATTAAAAATTAAACGCACACCATTTTACTTTACTTGTTTTCTTATAACGTTATCCCGATAATAACATATATAAATTTAACTTAATGGTGATTGAATGTTACTACATACTAGATACATATCTAATAAGTATATCACTGTTATAGTTTACCTCATAAAGCTAAGCTGCCATAAAATATGCAGTCTTCATCCTAACCTCTCGTATTTAAGGCAGTGCTTTAACCACCGAGTAACCAAAACTCCATCGATGACATTAAAACGGTATTTTATATCTTGTTAATTACAAGCATAAATGATATTGAATCGTAATGTTGACACATCGTTAAGGCATACCGATTTTATGACGGTCAAAAACGTAAACATGGTCACACGTAACGGATCTTTTTATGAGTGCCGTCACAGCCATTCGATCCAGAGAGGATATCCGGAGCCACCCCGAATATAAATCAGAATACTCCCTCCCAAATTAAGACTGTTTTTGATCGGAATTGGAGTTTTCGCTTCATTTAATCGGGTTTTTCTTCACAGATTTTAGATCGTCTTTTGTGAAATTTACGCCCGGATTTGAACTTAAGTTAAAACTGTCTTTTGTAGTAACAAAGTATTAGGTATTGCGTCAATTTACGGAATCGGCTTTTAATAAAAGTACATGAAAACTATTTTATCATTAAACTTTCACAAAGTTTTATAAGTAAGTAGTTTAAATAAGCAATGACATTGAGTAAAATTAATGTTCTCTTGTTCGTGGCCTAAGACCATTTTGGCTGTGTAAGTTCGTCAAAGTTGTTAAAGAAACTGTCAGCAAAGTGTACTCTTAACATAATTTCTTATTGAGGTCTAATTTTCATCTCAGCGTGGGTATACCAGCACCACCATTTTAGTTTTTAAATATTATTTATTTAAATTTGAGTATTTTCCGTTTCCTAAAGTTCACCAGACTTTCATAATAGTTTATTATGTCAGCGACATCAAAATTTTGGTTTCGGAGGAGATAAAGTTTAATATTGAAACTTTAATACCATATTATTTAAATAAATACAGTTAAATTTTGAAGTGTAGTTGATGGAATTTGTATTTTAATTAAGTACTGCTCGCAGCTCGCGTTCCACGGTAGGCAGGATATGAAAAACATCCGGTCAATTATAATAGTTAATTTACATCAAGTTCCGAACATGCTTCTCGATTGACGATATTTTGTAATATTCTGTTACATTATAAATAAAATATTAATTATATAATGTAAATACATTTTAAAATCTTATTTATTAAAGAAAGTCACGTTAGTGATGAACATAATTTAATAATTATATACAGAGGAAAGATTTGTTTGTAATTTTGTTTCCCTGTAAAAAATAATATTTTACCAATGGAAAGTAAACCCTAAAATCATCACCCTAAATTTACCGTGTGAATTTGGAAAAGACCGCTAGTATACTATATATTTTTATATGATAATGAGCGATAGTATGGACGAAATTAATTATAATTTGTGTACCTATATATAAACAATATATATATATATATATATATATATATATATATATATATATATATATATACACGCAATATGTGAATTATAAGTACATATATAAATGAACCGAAATGGCAAAAAACTGGCGACTACTAAAGTTTATAAATTTCTTTCCTATTGTTTCTAGTTTTGTAACACCTACGTTAAGTTCGTAGCAAAATACAGTAGTTACCATTGGGGTAGATACAAGATATTGATTTCCAGTTGGTTCACATGTAAAACTTCTAACACTGCAAGACCGCTAGTATATTATATATTTTTATATGATAATTAGCGATAGTATGGATGAAATTAATTATACTTTGTGTATTATATAAACAATATATATATACACGCAATATGTGAATTATAAGTACATATATAAATGAACCGAAATGGCAAAAGACTGGCGACATTTTAATGACCTTTATTACATTCTTCCCAAAAATAAACTTCAGTGCATGTTAAACAAAACAATGTGTACTTGCAGATTCCCATTTAGTTTTTGCTCATTATTCATATAAAGTGGTGAACACAGCATGTTTACTGACGGAGGTACGGAGCTTTCTTTAACAGCTTGGCGTCTTTCCAATACTTGATTCTACTCGACTTGGCTTCACAGTAACTAATCAGCCAGTTACTTCTTGTTATTCAACTCTATAGGTTCATTTGAATAGAATTTCTTTTATGTCACAGCCCGTTTGAATGAAATTTAGAAGCGAAATTCGTAAATTTAAATTTAGTGCATTTATAAGTTCAAGCTATGTTGCAAATAGGAATCAGTTAGGAATGTGTCTTGAGAAATGATCGTGTTAATCACTTAGCTTGTCTGGCTTTTTGGTCATAGGAGGTTGAAAAGGAAGAGTAAACGAACAAACAAAGAGACAGATGGAAAAACTGCAAAGTCTCAGTAAAAGGATCCCGTTTTA
This sequence comes from Bedellia somnulentella, assembly GCA_963576735.1. Taxonomy (NCBI): domain Eukaryota; kingdom Metazoa; phylum Arthropoda; class Insecta; order Lepidoptera; family Bedelliidae; genus Bedellia; species Bedellia somnulentella. Next base: position 6,287,537 of record OY755172.1, on the reverse strand, counting down.
CCTTTTTGGTATAGAACCCTAAAATATTTTTTCGCGCCCAAAAATACTTCAGTCGCTTTTGGAAAATGAGTGGGGAGAATATAAATGTTTTTGTTGATGGCTCTCCAACTGCGTCGCCTAAAATACACTTTGATAGCCCGAACACCCTTAGTAGCCTTTTTTAAACACCCGCCGGAGTAAATGGGTTAGTGCTAGCCCACGCCGACACTACATTGCAAATTAATTCAATACAATAAAAATACATTTAATGAAAGTACCGACTATTTGCTATGTCTCAATTAGTGATATTCATAAGTTATGTTATGATAGACAACCGTAATAGCCCAGTGGGTAGAACGCCGCTTATCATGCAGACTATGAGAGTTCAAATACCGGGTGTCTTCTAATGAAATATACGTGGTTAATTTATCATGGTTGTTAACGGTGAGGGAAAACATCGTGAGTAAACCCACATGGCTAAATTGTACTTTTTCATGTGACAGTCCTTTCGTAAAAAATGGCGAGAGGAATGCCCCCTATCACGTAAATACACTGTCCAAGCAAAACGTGGGTACTTTGAACACCAGCTTGAACCTCTCGTAGGATAGTACCTCTGCCAATACCTTGGGGGATATACGTCCTGAACGGTTGAAGTTTGAGTTCATAAGTTATTTGAGTAATTGTGTCGAGGCCTATCCAGGAAAAAACTTTTGTACAATAAAATAAATAAGTAATCTTCAACGAGTAGAGACCACGGATAACCTTCCAATTTTCATCGATCTTGTCGATGTACAAAAAATAAGGATACAAGAGACATAAGAGTAATAGTGTTAGTGTAAATGATGGAAAGGTTGTAGAAGTCCAATTACGTGTGATGTGATTTTTCACGCAGTGTTTTTTGTAATATAATAAAAGGGTGTCACGTTTTCGTGATATTGTTTATTGCCACACTTACGGCACGTGATGTAAGTATCGAATGCTAGGCGTAGCGAGTACGGATCGGCTCGGGTTGCTTGGGATGTGTTTTCTGTGTTAGCTATATTTGCTGTGTAGTGTCGGCTTAGAATAGCACTACCCCATTTCTTCCCGTGGGTGTACGTAAGAGACGACTAAGGGTGATGGGGCTTTTTAAGGGATTTTTGGGCGATGCGGTTGGTAACCCATTACCAAACACCTTTATTTTACCATCTTTTCCCCTCTCAACTTCCAAAACTGGCTGAGGCATTTTCAATTCTCCAGCTCCGGCTACCCCTTTTAGGGATTTATAGCCGTGAGTATATGTATGTATGTATGTATAATATAATATGATGTTGATTGTGTGAATGCCTAATAAATCAACAAATAATATTGCAATAAAATATCGCTCATCGGTAGGTCTGTTCACAGTGAACAGAGGCTAAGGATCTCGATGAAATAAATGCTTTGTTCACAGAATCTCGCTCGTTAGCCGACTTTCAGATCAATTGCGTATCCATCCACGTTTTGTTTGGAGAAATATGATTTTATCATTTTTTGAATCCATTTTTATGTTGCGTAAACAATCGTATTTAAGTAATATTTTATTTTGGATCGGGTTATAAATATTTTCACATTTTTAATTGAATGAGTACCAGTAGTTACATGATTGCCAATATATTTAAATTATTTAAAGTTATACGATCGGATTGGATCAAACTATCTGTTTTTTTAATATATATGTGGTACCTATTGCAAAGTTACAAACGTACATTGTTTACGTAGCGTGTATTGTGGGTTACGAATAGCATTACCAAATTTATTCCAGTGGGTGGCATACGAGGCGTGCATGGAGCTTTTAGTACGTTTTTGGGCGATGTGGAGGGAGCCCATTGCCAAAGACTCTTCATTTTTATTCTTACTCCAATCAACTTCCTAAACTGGCTATTGAATTTAAATCTTTTTTGTTCATGATAACTATTACTAATAAATAAAGAATAAATAAAGGAAAGAAAAATTTCGACACAGGCGGGAATCGAACCCGCGACCTCGGGTATACGCCCCCGTCGGTCTGCCAATTGAGCTACCGTGTCAATGGCTGCCAGCGCAAAATTCTTCTATCCTTTATTTCTTCAAAAACAAACACTACTTAAACATGTAAAAGAAATAAAGGATAGAAGAATTCCGCGCTGGCAGCCATTGACACGGTAGCTCAATTGGCAGAGCGACGGGGGCGTATACCCGAGGTCGCGGTTTCGATTCCCGCCTGTGTCGAAATTTTTCTTTCCTTTATTTATCCTTTATTTATTGCCTATTGAATTGTTTATTCTGGGTTGCTTACTATTTCCTTAATTAATAGAAGAAAATGTTTAATTATTTTTTATAAGCCGACTCACACTTGGCGGTTATTGTTAATTTGATAGTCTAAGTATTTGATATAAAAAAACACAATTACTCCTCACTAACACGAAAATACTGATCATATAAAAAAACCTCCATAGACTGCCATTCTCGTTCATTGAAAACTCACCCTCATATCTCTACGCTCGAGTCTAACATGGAATAAGACCAAGCTAATAGAATGTCATGTATGAAGCAATAAATTAGTCAAAGGATTATATTTCGGGTCCGTTCGCAGTTCGTTCAGACAACGACCGCTCCGAACCCATTTGAGAATCGTCGCCCCGTTCATAAGCACACTTGATATAAATAAAATGGCCTCTTACTCTTCAGCTCTCATCTTTGAAGATGACATTCAACACAGCATGGAGAAAATATTTTGAGGGTATATATATATACATATACTCACGGCTATAAATCCCTAAAAGGGGTAGCCAGAGCTGAGAAATTAGAAATACCTCAGCCTCTTTTGGAAGTTGAGTGGGGAAAAGATGGTAGAATAAAGGTTGTTGGTGATGGGTCTCCAACCGCATCGCCCAAAAATCCCTTAAAAAGTCCCAAGTCCGTTAGTCGCCTCTTACGGACACCCACCGGAAGAAATGGGGTAGTGGTATTCTAAGCCGACACTACACAGCTATATTGAGGGTATATTTTCAATTATTTACTATACTTAACAGTTTCTAAAGAGACATAAATGTCAATAATTGGCAGTCTATAAATGAATACACTTTTAACAAAAACGTTTCTTTTGTCTCAGCAATTTAGATGCATTAAAAATATATTTTTTATTGATTACATTCTAAGTAATCGCAACGCAATCTGATTAAATAAAAATCCACAATTTTCTATATTGATAAATAATAAACATTTATATTAAATAGAGAATAAGTAAAAATAATATAGTTTAATTTCCTGCTACATTCAAAGGGGCATAACTTTAAAGTGTGGGCATAAATAGCACTACTCTAGAATTTTGAGTGGGTGGCAGAACTGGCCACGAGAGTTGAATACAGTAAAGAGGAGAGTCGATTGCGATTGCGACCGACGCCAACGCCAAAATTTTATGTAAGAATTAATAATTTTAAAGTTCCAACTATCTCTCTAAGTTTTTGTTACATTGATATTGTATAAGAATTAAAAAAAAAATGAGACTAGAACATAAAATTTTTAAGCTACGATGGGTTAGTAAGAGTAATATAATTTAACTTTATAAACATATTAAAAATAAACAAACGCAGGCTTTATATAGAATGTCAGTATTGTTTATTTTATTATTAGATTAAGGATTCAAATTGACTTGATCTAGAATAAGTTTTTACCTAAATAAGAGTAGATTGCGTCACACGTTTCGTTTAGGTTCATTTGGTTTGGAAAACGAGCACCGAGGCGGGTAACTGATGAGTTTTGGAACTGTTATAAACGAAATTTCTCTTCAAAACAAGACTCATTTAAATAAGTCATAAAATAAAGTACGTTGTCGTATAGCGGCACAATGTAGGTAGGAAAGTAAGGAATATCTATATCCATAAAATGAAACGGTACCTTTCCTGTGCTGAAAAGCCTTGATCTATTTAATTAGTATTAGTTTAAAAATGATGTCTGTCATACATATTTATTAGACATATAGTTTTTGTCATATATCTCCGAAGAAACGGTAGAGGTATTAATTTTTCTTGGCGTCATATGGCTTGCGTAGAACCTGTTTTTGTTATAACTTAAGACTTAATAAAAGTTAAGTGGAAATTCGACAAACAATAACTTTTTTATTTTTTTTTTATTTTTCAAACGCTCTGTTTTTGAATAAATATAATATTACAAAGAAATTCCATTTTTCTTCTTCTTCGTATAAAACTGAACTAGAAATAATTATATTATACTTGTTTTTCGCAAAACAGTTTTATAAATTCAGTCAAAAAGTAAATATTTTTGTATAATTATTATTATTTTGGGAACATTCTTTAGTTTTTATTATAATTATTAGTATATGCTGTGTAGTGTCGGCATAGAATAGCACTACCCCATCTCGTCCCGTGGGTGTCGTAGAAGTCGACTAAGGGAAAAGGGCTTTTTCATCTTAGCCCCCACACCAATCCAAGGTCTGCCGTGCCGAGGGATGCGTGGCCAGGGGTGAGCCTGGTCGTTAGCGTGCCGCCGTCCCGGAGCCTGGTGAACTCCGGGTACTAAATAACCTTACCTAGTCAAGCGGGGCTCTGGCTAGGCGGACAGTATATTTCCCTTGCTTTCCGTGGGAACCGAATGTGTTTACAAACAATTAAACGCGGTGGCGGCGATGTGGCTCGCCACTCATCACGCCGTGGTTCCTCACGGGGCAAAAAGTGGGCTAAAGAAGACCCGCTTTAGTACGATGAATGTGTGTGGAGGGATGCATGAAAAATTAGATGAAGTATGTTTGATTATGGAAGAAAGAAAACTAGATTTTCTTTGTGTAAATGAAACGAAGCGCAAGGGAAAAGAGGTTTCACAACTTGGCCCATTTACAGCTATCTGGTCAGGAGTTGCCGAGAGTGACAGAGCTTGCCAAGGCGTGGGACTTCTGTTATCTGAAAGGATGGCTAAGTGCATGAAAGATTATGCGTGTGTGAGTCCAAGGCTCCTATGGATAAAGGTGAAGGTAGGGCTTGTCCGGATGCGCATAATTTGCGTGTATGCTCCGGACATGTCTAGATCACTATCCGAGAGGGAGGAGTTTTGGAATCTGTTAGACGATGTTGCGAATGGGTGTGATGAAAATGAGAAAATTGTTATGTTAGGAGATTTTAATGGTTGGGTTGGTGTGTCACGCAACGGTTGTGAAAGAGTTTTAGGAAAGTTTGGTGATAAAAGAGTGAACGAGAATGGTGAGAAAGTGATTGATGTATGTTTGGAGAGGAATCTTTGTGTGACGAACACGTTGTTTGAACACAAAGATATCCATATGTATACTAGACAGAGAGGAAGCGAGAAAAGTATGATAGATTTTGTGATAGTGGATGAAAGGCTAAGAGCAAAGGTTGTTGACACCAGAGTCCATAGGGGCATTAACGTTGGCACAGATCACTTTCTCGTTATCTCACGATTTAGGGGTCTGTGCACGCGTTTGCGTCACAGGCCTAAAGTGTCAACAACGGATTTTGCGAGAATAAAAGTGGAGAAATTGGAAGAGGATGAAAATATTAGAGATGAATATATGAAGAAATTGGACGACAGGCTAAGTTGCGTGGAGATGAAGGATGAATTGGAAATAGAAGAAGTATGGGATGTGCTCAAATCGTCAATGGTTGAATGTGCGACGGAAGTATGTGGATTGAGTAAAAGAACAAATAGACCACCAACAAGTTGGTGGGATAAAGATGTGAAAGAGGCAGTTGGAGATAAGAAGAAAGCTTGGTTAGATTTACTAGCGATTAAAGCTAGTAAACGAATGGATGCGAGAGTAACAGATGATGTAGTGAAGAATAGTGAAGATGAATATAAGAGAGTTAAGAATGAGGTTAAGAAGAAAATAGAAAAGAAAAAGCGTGATCTGATAGAATGGTGTGAGAGGAAACTCTCTGATAATTTCCGGAATAACCAAAAGTTGTTCTGGAAATATATCCGGAAAGAAAAGGGAGTTTCCCAAAACACGAGAGTGAATGTTGTGAGAGATGAACAGGGTGAATTGGCGACGGATGAAAGTAGCATAAGACGAGTATGGAAGAACTATTTTGAGGGACTCTTTGAAAAAGAGGATACATCCATTTCTTCGCCAATCGGCAGTAATGTTGATTGGAACGACGTTATGGGTGACTTTAGTGACAGTGAGATCAGTATGGAAGAAATAATGAAAGCAATGAAAAGTATGAAACTAGGGAAAGCGGCAGGGTATGACAGGATAAACACTGAAATGCTGAGGGCTGGTAAAGGGGTGGTGGCTTCCTGGTTGTACTTCCTTTTCCAAAAATGCTGGTCGAGTGGCAAAGTGCCACAAGACTGGTGCAAAGCGGTAATTGTGCCTTTATATAAAGGAAAGGGGTCACACCAGGAGGCTAGAAACTACCGTGGAATTAGCCTACTCAGCATTGTCGGTAAATTGTATGCAAAGGTTTTGATTGAAAGAGTGATGAATGAAACGGATGATAAAATTTGGGATGTGCAAGCAGGATTTAGAAAGGGAATGGGATGTATGGACCAAATCTTCTCTTTAAGGAGCATCACCGAAAAGTTCTTAGCTAAGAACCGAAAGGTGTATTGCTCCTTCATTGATTTAGAGAAGGCGTATGATAGGGTGGTAAGAAAGTGTTTATGGGAGGTGTTATCCAAGTTCGGTTTGGGGAGTCGACTTATACGTGCACTGGTATCACTCTATGAGGATTCCAGTGCATGTGTGAGAGTAAACGGGGAAAATACTGACTGGTTCGGGATCTCTCGGGGTGTCCGACAGGGTTGTGTAGCTTCCCCGTGGCTCTTCAATTTGTTCATGGATGACTGTTTAACAGAGTTGCGTGAAAGTGATTATGGATTGAGAATGGGTGGATTCATCATTAAATGCCTCTTATATGCCGACGATCAAGTGCTACTTGCATCATCGGTGGAAGAGCTGCAAGAGATGATGTATATTGCATGTGCGTCTTTTGAAAAAAAGGGAATGAGGGTGAATGTAGATAAAACAAAAACTATGGTTTTTGAGAGAGAGGTGAATATGACCGAATGCGTGATTGAGATTAATGGTAAGAAAGTGGAACAAGTGAAAGAGTTTGTATATTTGGGAAGTTTGTTTACTAGGGATGGAAAGTGTGATGAAGATATCGAGAGAAGAGTGAAAAAGGGTAATGCGGTAAATGGAGCACTGGATAGTCTAATGTCTAGTCAGTCGGTGTCTGCAAAGGCCCGAATGGCTGTGCATGATGCTGTCCTCGTTCCTACGCTTATGTATGGCAGTGAATGTTGGGTGTGGCAGAAGAAGCATGAAAGTAGAGTGAATGCAGTAGAAATGAGATCCCTCAGAAAAGTGTGTAATGTAAGGTTATGTGATCGTGTGAGGAATGATGTGATTCGTGAAAGGTGTGGTGTAAAAGATGATATTGTAAGAAAGATAGAAAAAGGAATGTTGAGATGGTTTGGGCACATAGAGAGGATGGATGACAGTAAATTGGTGAAAGAGATATATAGAGCCAATGTGGAAGGTAATGTTAGTAGAGGACGACCTCGGAGGACACATTTGGATCAAATAGAACATGTGCTCAAAAGGGCAGGTGTCCGCAGTATGAAGAATAAAAGAGCATGTATGAAAAGATTGATGGATGTAAACGAAGCCAGAGAGGTTTGCCAGGATCGTACAAAGTGGCGATCGATAGTCTCTGCCTACCCCAATGGGAACTAACGGCGTGAGAATATGTATGTATGTATGTATGTTATTAGTATTATGCAATACAGGTTTGTAGAAAATTTATAGAAAACAAAATTCAACCATATTTTTCCGCTGCCTCATAATGAGATAAGGGTAATTTAAATTTTTTTGAAAATTATAAGTGATGCAGAGCGGGCACGCCACCGCAATTAATAAATTTCCCCCTGGCAACGACCGCCGTGTTGCCTGGAAAATGCTAAACATCTATTTGCTTAATTTTTCGATCCTAACTTCCATACTACCCCGCACCCTATTATTTAGCCAAATGATCATTTGTCTCTCCTTTTTTATCGATAAAGGAGTGAAATAGGTCGGTTATAAATATTATTTAACTTTTTTGTGGAAAGCTATTCAGGTTAAAGTTATGTTAAGGTTAAATTTTGAAGACCGTTACTGGGCTTTTACTGGGACCGTTGCCGTTACTTCTTATGATAAAAGTATAATGCGAAATTTTATTTATTTACGCCCATTATTCCCATTGGGGTAGGCAGAGACTATCGATCGCCACTTAGTATGATCTTGACAAACCTCTCTTGCTTTCCTTACATTCATCATTCTTCTCATACATGCTATTTTATTCTTCTCACTTCAGACCCCCGCCTTTATAAAGGGCGTCTCAGTAAGAGTGCACTTTTTAAAAGTGTAATAATTGTATTCTCAGGCAAGTGGCAACTCTGATACTTGACGGCTGACACCTCTGTTTATTCCGATTATTTATAAAGGAGTGCTTTTTGGAAGAACAACGCGTTATGATTTTGAAAACTTATTACGAAAATGGGGAAAGTTACGCTGAAAACGCTCGCAAACTATGCAAACACCTAATACGTCAACCAGTTGAAAACTGGTAAAAAAATTAAGAAACTGGGTCGATTATGGAAAATAAGAATCCTTTTCGTCAGCGTACTAGTCAGTCTCTTGAAAACATTGCTGCTGTAAACGGGAGTGTCGCTGAAACCTCTAAATCATCAATTTGACGTGGTTCTCAACTATTTCTAATTCCACGAAGCACTATGCAGAGTCTTTTGGCTAAAGACTTCCACCTTCATGCGTTCAAGACTCAGCTAAGTCAGGATCTCGATCAGCAGACCATGAAAAACGCAGGCAATTTGTTTTCACGAAATTTTGATATCAACTGGCCACCAAAATCGTGCGATTTAATGCCGGGTGGTTATATTTTTTTAGGGTTTTGTGAAATCTCATTTATATGCAAAAAAACCTGAAACAATTCCTGAGCTGAAATCGGAAACCCAACGCGTTATCGGTGAGATACAGCAACATCTCTGTGCCAAAGTTATGAAAATTTTAATAGCCTGTCATAGGCGCCGTAGAGGTTATTTGCCGGATATTTTATTCCATACTTAATCGGAACATGTCTTCTTTCCAATACAATAAAAAAATCATACAGCTGTAAGAAAATACTTGTTTTTATTTTAAAATTAAAAAGTGCACTCCTACTGAGACACCCTATATGAACGATTTCGATCTGATCAAGAAACGTTTCACGAGGCCTTCCTCTACTAACAATCCCATCCACATTAACTCTATATATCTCTTTCGCTACCTTATTTCATCCATCCTCTCTATGTGCCCAAACCCTTTTACTTATTTGATAATATTTTCCCTACTAAACTTCTAAAAGTGGTTGAGGAATATTCCATTCTGAAGCCCGGCTACCCCTTTTTGGAAGTATAGGTAAGGAGAGAGTAAAACACTATGGCGATTTAAACATGATTATTAAATTCAAATTGTTTACGAAAATTTGGGCTTAAAACCTTAATACTTGATGGTTGACTGTTCAATCTGAAGAACAAATAGTTTCAGCACACTTATGTTCAAGTTCAGAAGTCGAATCAATTTGTCGACCCTTTCGAAACACAACTACTGCCTAACTTGTTAAGTCACTTAACTTTGATTAATTCCAATTCCAATTTGGAATATATTGGCAAACTGCTTCAAATGTATTTATAGTTTGCAAACTGATTATGCACAAAACTTTAAATACAATGTTACATACATGTATATATTAATGTCTATATTTCGCAAAAAGAGTAGCCAGAGGCCGTGTAGTGCCGGTTTAGAAAGTCACTCCCTTTTCTACCAACGGGTGTCGTAAGAGGCCACCAAGGGTATAGGGCTTTTTTAAGTGGTTTTTGGGCGATGCGGTTGGAAACCGATCACCAACGACACTTTATTCCTACCATCTTGTCCCCTATCAACTTCCAAATATGGCTGAGGAGTTTCTAGCCCTGAAGTTCTGGCTACCCCTTTTTGGGATTTATGGCCGTGAGTATTATGTATGTATATATGTGAGTTGCCAGAGCTTCAGAATGGGATTGCTTCTCTGTCACTGAAAGGAAATATTGTGAAATAAAGGATGATTGGTAAGGTAACGAGTTAGTGCTATTCTTAGTCGACATTACACACCTTTTGACATCTTGTGTTAAAAAACAAACAAAGCCAAATTTAGTTTTTATATCTACCTCAGTGCTTGAGGCTATGGTCTGTATTGGACAAGTTTGCGTTTAAACCCTGATGTTTCTATTAACGAAGAGTTGCAAAAATAAAGTTAATTTAAACGATAATGAATACATGATTTCTTTTTCTTTGTTTCTTTCTTTTCAATCGGAGGGCACATAAGAGGTGGAAGCAGAACATTTAATCTACAAAATTGAAATGTATTGTAGTAGCGGCCATGTATCGAATAGTGTCTTACGATAAAATAGAGCGACCACTCGTAAATGAGTGAGTGTTGTATGTCAAAAATGAATGATGAAATATATTAATGATTTTTTTCTCCTATTCTACATCCATTTCTTATGGGCTCTAAACAGAATAAGAGAAAATAGTTAGAAAATACAAACAACTATATTTTAAGTTGCGTTGTGCAGCAAGTATTGTAGGAGGTTAAGGAGCAGATTAAAAGCATCTCACAAAAGTGGGAGTCCAAAATGAGAAAATTAAAAAGGCAAGAGCATAGTGTGAAAGACTAAAGAATGTATTAAGAGAAATTTGTGTGGATCGTACTAAGTGGCGATCGATATTCGCAGTATAAGTATTAAAGTTAGTATAGTAAGTAAGGTACATTTTCTTATAGACTAAGGAAATGTGAGATTTTAATTGAAACATATCAGGGAAAATATTGAATAACATACTTTATGTCAAGGTTGGGTAACCTTCAAAATGGTTAAGGGTTTCTCGATAGAGCTATCTAAATTGCGCGTCTTCCTATTGTTGATAGTAGAACTTAAATAAATGTATTTTACAGGTTATTACTAGGAAATATATTGTTTATTGCAATGTAAATATACATAACCACGGACATATAATCCCGGCTATAAATCCTAAAGGAACTAGGCATGAGCTTTGAAATTAGAAATTCCTCTGCCATCTTTGCAGTTGAGGGAAAAAAAGATGACAAAATAAAGGATGGTTGATGGATCCTACAATCACTTAATAATCTCCTAAAAGCCTATGTCGCTTCTTACAACATCTGAATGAAGAAATGGGTTATTGCTACAAAGCCGATACAAAGCTACAGTATAAAGATAATATTTATTACAAATAGTCTGTAATTACACCAGTGCAAATATGAAATTAATTAAAAGCTTCTACTGAAACACAAGACTCAGAGTATTACCATAATGTTTTTTTCTTTTTTGTCTATATTTATATCATTAAAATTAAAACTAAGATATTTATAGTGAGCCATATAGCAATCAGACATATATTATTAATAATGCAGTTTTATAACAAACCATGCCACTAATAATGAACAAATACGAAAATATATTAAAACGATTCATGCAATAAAAATATGTATATGGCTACCTAATTCTTATTACTCGTATATAAACTTAATGCACACGCGTGTCACTCTTCCCGCGTTGTATTACCCATGCGTATTTTAAACGTAAATGTAACGTATATTTATAAAAGTGATTACACAATGGTGTTGCCAGCTATACATCACGCGGGGTAGAATTGGTAGACGACTCCCAAGAGAGCCGTTGTGGCGGGTTGACCTCACCGGGGTGCCCTAGGACTTCTTATCTTGCCACCGTCATAAATAAATAGGTGTAGATATGTCTCATTTTGGTATATACGGTCCTTGATTTATGATCATTATTTTATCGATAAAATGATTCAATAAAAACTGTTTAACTTATGTCTTTTTTTCGGAGTGGGACATTGTTTAGGAAACTCACATTCTTGAGTTATTCTTAGCTACATGGCTAATGGCACATGACAGTGATTAGATGCAAAACAGCAAAAGGTCTGACTTTATTAAATCTGCTTTTTATCTAAAATATAGGTACTCTGAACTCTGGATGACAAAAAGGTCACGTGATGTTCAGGATTATTAGTACCTCAGCCGTAAAACTTTACCTATTCTTACGGCATGGTTAACTTACCACATAGGGACAGCAAAAATATTTTAATGAAGAGAATTCTTCAGCCACTTTTGTGATTCGAGAAGAGAAAAGAATGTGAAATGAGAACTGATGGTAATGGCCCATGAAAGGTTTCCAACCAAATCACCCACCAATCAATAAACGGGACCTGAATCTGAATCCCAATGGAAGAGAAAGAGTAATTAACTTGTAATCTCCTACACAATAGCAACAAAACAAAATAAAACACAAGTTTAAAAAAAAACATCGTTTATACATATAAGGTTCAAAACCGTTATTGCTGAGGTGTGTTTTAGCTGGGCGCTTAATGAATTATTAATAATACTGGCTTTTCAACTCATCATCACAGCCCATATTATGTCCCCATCGCCTACCCTGAAGAGGATTTAGCCATGGTCCACCACGGTTGCCTGGTGTGGGTAGGTAAACTATCGATTACACTCACGTTAGTACCGGATGCAATGACTCAACGTGCCCTTCGAAACCGGGAATGGCTGCTAGTAGTATACTACCGAACTGGAATAAATCTTACAAATTTAGTTTGTAACAATACCTACTGTAAATCGATCTCGAGACCTCCAGATTCTAAGCCGAGTCCTTTACCCATAGACCACGGCGTCACTTTTAAAATCGTACTAGACACAAATAATTAAGAAAAATAGGAAGAGCAAACCAGTAATTCCAATGATATGTTATAGGCGGCGTGGAGGGCGGCGCGCTGGGCGGCGGCGGTGCGGGCGGTGCGTTGGGCGCTTTGCGGGAACCCGCCTCGCCGCCCGCGCCCAGCCTCGGCGCCAGTCAGCACAGCCTTATCGGTGAGACCTACATACCTTTTACACTTTTTACAAGTCTCCTAGCAGGTGATTTGAATCAACCGTGCTTGCTTTCTTTGAACTTTTTTACCGCATATTTGTACGGTAATTCTCTACGCGTGGTTTTAGCATTTTACTAGATTAAACCTCTGTAACGAGATTGAAAGGCCGGGGGTGATCCTTCTAAAGTTAAAATAATATTCGAAATCTACCGCTGTAAATATTAACAACGATCCTATAGAACTCACACCCGCGTCGCACCTGGAGCCACCAGAGCACAGCTAAGAAATTAACAGTAGTAGAATATTCAACTCTCTACTGAAACGAAATGTCAAATCCAATTGTTTTTGGCTGTCAAAATTATTTAACATTTATGAATAAAGTTGAATCTGCCTCTCATAAAACTTTTCAAATGTTTTGAATCTCTGCTAAGTGCCGGCATTGTCATTTAAATGAAGAACAAACCTCTCCGACTGGGCTGTAAGTAACATTTCTTTTGCCATTCTATTCGATAAGATTTTGTCAGTAAAATACTAACCAAGGACATCCAACTGGGTATAACTTGAATAATAGAATTCGGTCCTTTATGGAGCGGCTTTACTGACATTGCCAACTTAAATACGTCTGAATCTCTAAATCAACATTGCTTTTGTTTGTTTAGTATAAGTTCTTTGTGTTGTGTTAATGTTATGTGTCTGAGTGAAAATTGTATCCAAAACTGAAAGCGTGTTATTTAATTCAGAGTTTGGAGCAGTAATATGGTATACGTTTCACATCTGAATTGTATTAGGAACGTTCTGAATTTAAACGTTAGTTGTAAAGTTGCAAATGCGGATTCTGGTTTGAATGTTTCTGAACTTTTTAATATAATTAATCGAATTAAATAGTAGGGATCGTGTAGGCGTTGTTTCTCGATAATTTATAAATGAAAGTCTCTGTCGGAGTAGTTTAATTAGGCGACATAGTTTAATTATATTAGTTGCGTCGCATGTCCTAAGGAAATTGATGAGTAGTGTTGTGTGGGACGTGAGCGGGGGTGGCAAGGGGCGCGCGGGGTGCGGGGGGAGCAAAGTGGTTGTGGATACTCGTGACTCGTAAATCTACGTTACGTGGCAAGCCTAGCGCCTTGATTAATTTACTTTCTACCAAATCCGTGTTACTCATCTAAGAAAACGTTATTTATCTTGAGTACTGTTGTTTTTAACTACGCGTTTTTGTAATTGATGTATTAGCTGTTTAGTGTCGGGTTAGAATAGCACCAGCACATTTGTTTCCGCGGATGTCGTAATAGACAATTTAGGGTTTTGGTGCTATTGAAGTAAGTAATATTTTATATCATCCTCTTTTGAAATGCTGTAGAGATTGAGCCCCTCAGAACAAAATATATGTTTGGGTAATGTGTCAACTGCGGTTTGATCCCCGGGGCGTAAACTCATAAATTTAATTTGTAATATTTAAAAGCGAAGTCTTAGTAATAGGATCCCGTTTTACCTTTTGGTATGGAACCGTAAAAGATAGAATAAGGAATATTAAGGTGGTTTGGGCATATACAGAGGATGAATGATTGTAAATTGATAAAAAAAAAATGTAGAGCCACTATGGAAAGTAATGTTAGTAGAGGAAGACCATGAAGGCCACTTTCAGATCAAATAGAGAAGTGCTTAAAAAGGCGGAATTCCGAAAGAATAAAATAGTTACAAAAGTATGTTTTAAAATGATCATTAATGAAAAGATTGATGAATGTAGACGAAGCTCGAGGCGTTTAGAGGGATTGTACAAAGTGACAATCGATAGTCTCTGCCGACCCGTATGGGATCTAATAGCATGAGTAGATGTATGTAGGTATGAATCATCTTTTTTCCATTCCATTTCTTACAGTAGTAGAATAATTTCTAAATCTAAAGTTCTGGCCCTGGTCAGTAAAATTACAGTCATTTTTTTGGTAATGTTGTTGTAAATAGTTTTATCAAATTTTTCCTACGTCTACGTCAGGAAGGAAAATAGTGTGCGCTGTGTATCTTTCGAAATGTGTTTCTTCTCATCGGGATAGATTAAAACCCTTTCATGAAAGACAGGAAAAATGATCGATCAAATCCAAGACATGTCTGATGGAGACTGATTGTAATATTTTTAATATTATGTCACAATTCCAAACTATATTATAAAAGCTTCTAGAAACATAATTTTCTAGAATACACATTGTTACATACCGTTGTTTCGTACTTCAGAATGTACTCGTGGTGTTCTTCATTTTATTGCTCAGCCTATAACATAATTTTCAACGTTTACCTACAATAAACTTGTATGAAACATTTATAATTTATTCATTACTCATTTCATAGTGATAGTGTATTAGTATAATTGTCGAGCGGTTAAACTTTAAATTTTCCTAGCTCGTGCTGAAGATCAACCCTTTTCTACAATAAGAGTCGGAATTATTCATGAAGAGGGCGCGAGGCACTGGCCTCTGTTTCCCAACATTTCTCTTGAATTATGTTTGTGAGGGATTTGTAATTAACAACAGTTCGTTATCCCTTTTGTATGATCCGCTCTCCTTCGCTTGTTGATTACGTTGCTCTCCTTTGAATCAATTACTTAACCAAGTCGACCCGCCAATATAATGGAAACACGGAGCTATTCATAAGAATTCCGGCTAAATTGTGACACATACAAATACTGTACAATGGCACAAAAGCTACATTAAAGTAATGTCTGTGTGCGGCACGGCATACTATTAACCGTAAAACACTCCGATCTCAGGCTAAAATCACAGCAATGGTAGGTAAGCCGGCGCGTACTATAAATAAATTATACAGAGCCTCCGCTCTAGTTGTAATACGAAGAGAAACATTGTGGGATTAAAATTTGTTTATTTGCGGACTAGACTTGAAAATTCGGTTAATATCACAAATTTGGAGTGAGTAGGAATGAGATTGCGTCACGTTTGGCTGTGACGGGCCGATATGTGTTTGCGGCGGCGGTGGTCCGCGCGCGGTCTGCTCGCCTGTCGCCGGGGGCAGGGCTCGCGGTAATCACACAGTTACCGCGCAAATTAAACATTATTGTATAAAACAACATATTTATATGACACTCGGAATCTGATCAAAATGAAATTGCTCAACTTACAAACGTGAAATACATGCAAACGAGCAATGCGAATACTCGCATTTGGGCTTATTTCGTTTATTGCACAACAATTTGGATCACAATTGTGACAATTACCATTGGATTATGAAAGATATGAATTGTTTTAAAGATTATAGGTATTTTGCTACAAAAGCCACTAAATGTCAAGCTAGATATTTCTAAACATAACATAACATAAACGCACGGCCATGGATTCCAAATAAGGGTAGCCAGATCTTTAGCATTCGAAATTCCTCATCCACTTTTGGAAGTAAAGTGGAAAAAAGATTGTGAGAAACAGAGTCGTTGGTGGCGGATTATGAACCAAATCACCCAACAGTCACTTAAAAACCCATAACGACGCCCACGAGAAGAATTAATATCAGGGTTATTGTTATTCTAAGCCGCCACTACACAGCTAAATAATCGTATGTAATTTAAATGTCTTCCTTATTCATAAGAATAGTACCAATAGGCATCATCCAGACTAAACTCTACTACATTTATATTATTTTATCTATCATCATCCTTTGAATGTCTTAACTGTGTGTCCGTTTCAGTTATTCTCCCACAAACGTTTACTTCCACTAACATTTCAATAAAAAAGAACCCTATGTTTAAAACCACTCGTCTTTGTATTCGCACGACACGTGAAGTACAGATGAGGTGATCGCATGCAATACAAAGACGTGACACAATAGTCAATACCTAGTGGTATGGTTGCGAGTGCCGATGGAGCACGTCATCGAACGTCAGGCAGCGGTAGCGTTCCCTGGGGTTAGGGTTGCCTTTTTGTATTATCTAGGAAATGTACTGTTTTTTGAAGATTTCGTACTAATGAAAGTTAAATGAAAACCTACAAATTAAGCAGATAAATTGTTGTTAAGGAATCCTTGCAACACAATATATTAATGACAACCTATTACTGAGGCTTTCGAATCTGTCTGTTCGTTTGTTTGTCTGTCACCAGGTTGTTTTATGAACCTGGATAACTAAAAAGCGGAAATATTAAATGCAGTGAATAGAATAAAATAAATAGTTGAAAGGGCACGCATGAAAGCAAACTACTGCAACAAGTTTTTTTCATTTTCGCTTTATATTGTTAATTGTTAAAATTAACGCTAAAAATGAAATTAAAATAAAATGTATAGTTAGGGGGCTTTTATGCAACATACATATTTTTGTCTGCTTTGATTGTATTACGAAAAACTTCGTGATAGGTCGATTAGAACTTGGCCAATTTCTTACAATTAAATTACTTATCAAATTAGTTCGTACGAAAACTTATCCTAATCAAAAGTCGTTCAAAAATGACCTTAAGGCTTTGAACAGAAATTACCTAATATTAACTTAAAACTTAGTGTCACGAAATGTGAAGATGCCAACCCTACGAGAATAGTAGTCGACTCGGCTCGAGACAACAACGTTTCAATATGACTTTGCAATCATATTTGGTGAGTGCATTTTTGCATAAATTGAGTGCTATGTTCTTTTACCTCTTCAGTGGAGCCTTTGGGTTGAAAACTTCTCTACTTCGTATTTTATTTCGTATGGAATTTGTAAGTTTGCTACTTAAATGTTAAGAAATTTTATTTGGACTTTGTTTAGACAGAAATAATTATTAGGAATGTCTGAGTAACACAGATGTTTTTGTTACTATTATTTTCGTCATTTCTATATACTGAAGTAAAAAGAAAAGGAGACACTTTTTTAGTAATCCTTTTTGTATTGTTCCGCATTGTCTATATAAATATTCAGTATCCTCATCTTCAAAAATAATAATAGTTTATAGGCGTGCTTGAACTTAGCCTTCAACACCAACTTCAAGTTTAATACTCATACCATATCATTCTAGTTTCATCTCTTTTCTTATTTATATTTTTTAAAAGCCGTAGCGGGTTATTTGTACTTTGAGCTGTGTAGTGTCGGCTTAGAATAGCACTACCCCATTTATTCCGGTGGGTGTACGTAAGATGCGACTAACGGTATTGGGGCTTTTTAAGGGATTTTTGGGCAATGCGGTTGGAGACCCATCATCAACAACCTTTATTCTACCATCTTTTCCCCACTCAACTTCCAAAAGTGGCTGAGAAATTTCTAATTGCTCAGCTCTAGCTACCCCTTTTAGGGATTTATAGCCGTGAGTATATGTATGTATATATGTATGATCAATGGACTTACTTATTACTCAATACCCACTTAACTCTCAATAAATACACCAAGCCGAGAATCAGTAAATGTATATCCATGTAAATATCCATGTTCATTAGGTATCTCCGATATAGTTGCTTACGTTTGTATGGTGAAAGGCGTCCACTCAACTGTCACTGCACAAGAGCAGCCTCCGTCACGACTGTCCACCTTCGTCACAGCCTCCGACGTGCCAACATCACACGAATATCCGCAAATACCTTTTGTCACAAATGACCTTTATATTTTTAGCACGTATATATTTGTGTGTGAAGTGTGAGTTTTTATTATGTTTGTATATTCCTTAGTGTAAAAATCAGTTTTTCTAATGCTTAAATGATTTAAATGCTGTGCGTAATCAATTGGCCTCAACGTCGCGAGTATTGAGACAATAAAAAATAAAATATTGGCAAAAATACTACTTATTTCTTCAAGTATTCAATAATAACTTACTTATTAATTACTTCTCTGACAAAATATCTGCTGTTTTATCACCTTGATGATTTTCATCTTTTTTTTACTAAAAACAAAACATAAGTACTTTTGTACAACTTTTTGAAAGTCTATACTGAATGGTGCCAACAATGTTCACATTCGATTCAACAAAATATGAAAGATGTTGCGACAGAACAATGTTGACGTTTGGCTCTCGAATACAAAGTTAAGAATTTGCGTTATTCAGAACGTCACAATACAATGCAACAGCTACCAACTCCAGTATTAGAACGACTAGTTTCAGTAGTTTAAATTAGGTCGGCACTATCGTACAGTGCATGAAATGGATTATAATGAAATATGCAGCATGAGAGACACCACCAACAAACGTGCAGATATAAATAAGACCACTAATTTTGTCACAGTTTCTCGTTTGATCATTTTAACCTTTTCCGATATTTTAGTTTACAGCCGGGCAAGCACGAGCAAAAATGGCCATGTCGATATACACACTATCTTATCGAAGTTTTCTATCGATCTCTTTCCCAAACTGCGAGCACGAGGCGTACTCTACATAGGACTCGATACAACCATCGAGCCCGTTAGGTGTTATCGAGCTGTGAAAGTTGTGGTATTGAACCATTTGACCGACATTCACAGTTCAATCAATTAAGGCTAGTTACAGACTCTAAACACCTTCAAAGTCACTTCCAAGTAAAAGTTTTGTTGTCCATTATTATCACCCTAGTAAATTAAAAATACATTGACCGCAGTGAACAGTCGTGCACACATTCAACTCTTGAATTAGTAGGATAACATTACACATAACTGACAGTGACAGATGATTCAACCATACATATTTTTACAATATAAACAATAATGGCTGCTCATCGCAACGAAATTCAAAATTGTATGAGGGATTATGAACGATTAAGACGAATCTGCAACGAAAAACTGTAAGTATTTAACTCATAGAAACCACTATGATACATCGTTATGCTGCAAAATGCCGATACTGAAGAAGAGTTGTTAATTTGTGAATTAAAGACTATCAGTTATTTTCCGTCATGAATTCAAGCAGCACCGTGTCCGAGAAATGTGACGATATAGTCTAAATTAATACGAGATCATATTAAGTCAACCTCAAAGTTATAAAAGAAAACCTGCATATAACGTATATGTGCGTTTTCTTGTGCATAAACTACCTTTTTAAAAAACTAAAAACTAGTCCACTTAGTCATGCAATTTCATAAAATAACAGCCGGTTTGTAAAGTACAGTGGAATTATCATTTATTTGGAAGGTAAATAAAACAGGTTACAGTGTAATGATAGTGCGATATAGGTAGTTACTAAACAAAAGCTAAGATCTAGGCAGCAACCCAAAGTATGTTTACATTAATAACAATGCAACAGTTTTAAGTTTGGAATAAGCCAACTAACAAGAAACAAATGAAACTTTTATGCTATGTTATGGTATTGCTATGTAGGCCTACATTATGTTATTTATTGTAGGCCTAGAATAAGCATTTTCAATATTTTTTTGAACTTCTTAACTACTAAAACTACCAAGGTTGTATTTATTTACATGTACCAGAGTAGGAAGAATTCTGCAACAACTCATATAGTAATGAGATTTGAGATGATGATAATTATTGGCATATAACATATTTGTTTGTATATAGGGTTTACTTAGAATTAACATTACCGCATGTTGTTGTATGAGGCAACTAAAATTTTGGGCAATGGCAGAGTCCATTATGATTTTACCACCAAATTGTTTCATTTAAATGTGTCTATGTAACTGAAAACATGTTTTTAATTTGTTTTATTATTGAGTTGCTAATGTTTATTCTGTATAGTGTCGGTTGTTGTTAGAGGCAAAGTCCCTGAAGGATTTCTATTTTTGAGGCTCTATGGGTAGGGTAATTTATTTATTATGTTTACATTTTTATTTATTATCCAAAAAGGGTAGGTTTTGGAAAATATATAAAAATGGCTATAAAGCAGTGTAAGAGGAACACCATGATCTATCGCCAACAATTATCTGTGATATTTTCTTTAATTTCAGGATAATGCAGTAGTTAATATCAAAAAAATATTGTGATATGAACAAAATAAAAGGTAAACTTTAAAATTAATCTTAATTAATTAAAATGTGAATTGTTTCTTTCCTTCTAGCTTTAGCATGTCTTAGTTTTCTTTATTTGGCAAATCAAAATCCTCTTATGTTATTTTTTTTACTACTTAAATTAATTATTACATACATAGATTTTACAATACAGCAACATTGAATACTTTACACGGAAGGTGCAAAACATAATGTATCAACAGTAATAAGAGCATGTATGAAAAGATTGATGGATGTAAACGAAGCTAGAGAGGTTTGTTAGGATCATACGAAGTGGCGATCGATAGTCTCTGCCTACCCCAATGGGAACTAATGGCGTGAGTATATGAATGTAATCAGGCAACTAAGTCCTCTGTCATATGTCAATGTCATTCTGTGTGTTGAATAATGCCACAGAGTATGACTTTTCTCTGTGGGTAGCTCATATTGCCAGTGTTGCCAGTTTGGTGATTTTGTCACTAGATTTAGTGATTTTTAGGAGTTACATAGTGAAATTTTGGAAAAAATATCACTAGAAACATATTTAGTGATTTTTAATGATATTTTCAAATCTGTGGTACTTTAGAAAGTACATAATGGCAACCCTATATGCTCGCCCGTGAAGACGGGAATCCCCGAGTGGGAGTAGACCGCCTATCCGCCTATATGAAATAAATAGCGCTATCCTCTTTTTTAAATATTGTTTATGCTTGGGGAATTCCCATTTCATTCCATTCGAATGTGTAATTTGCAGTGTGACCAATTGTGGCAAATTTCTGCCATTTTGGCAGATTTGGACCCAAAATTTAAGCTGTGGCATATTTTGCTGACGATTTCAAAATGTGGCAGATTTTGACAGATATCAAAGTATTTAATGTTGATTTTTAACGTTTTGATTTACTTATTATAAGTTAAATTGTGTTTTATTTAATATTTTGCTATTTAACTTGAGATTAAGATTAATTATTATAATTCTTACAATTAAAATTATGTTTCTTAAGAAATAACTTGTAATTTTATTTTATACTTAACATACATACATATAGCTCACACCTTTGTCCTTATACTTGACCTGGTAAAAAAATTTTTAACGAATTTATTCGTTAGTGAATTCTGGAGATTTTTTAAATTTAAAATATGTAGAAATCTAGAGATTTTTTAAATTTAGCTAGAGATTTTTTTTTCTGTGAGCTGGCAACGCTGCATATTGCCCCACTATAAGTGATGCTTGTAGACAGTCAATAAAAATAAAATTTATGGTATTTTTATTTATTTCAGCACATCAAAATGAAATTGATAAAATGGACAATGGTCAAACATTCAAATACTCAAGACACACAAATGTGAAGTTTTATTTTAATCATTTTACTTGAAAAAGACTAGTATATTTTTTTGTGCTTTCATTGTTTTATTTTCATCACCTTACATATTAGAAATAAATTATATTGCAGCAGTAGTAATGAATGTACTAAAATATGCAACTAGCATATGGGCAACCGTTAGGTTTGTTCCGTTTATCCTCCCTAAGGCGGATATTTGGAAAAGCACATCCTTCTATCCACCCTGATCGGGGTGGATAGCCTTAATTCTCATGAAGTGCTTCTTAAGGATTTTCGACCCTGCCTACGTACAGTAATTTACAGAAAAAAGACCCTAAGTTGAGATTTGTCACTTTTTTGTTAGGAGTCCCTTTCTTGTTATGGTTTCATTTATCACAACGGTCATTTTAAATGGTTTTCATCCTAATACTACTTACTTACTAACCTTACAGGTGTTTACCTGCAATTTTAAGATTATATTATCTAAAGTATATGAATGTTCACGAAGTTCCTAGGAAGTGAGATCCCTTAGAAGTATATTAATGTAAGGTTGTGTGATAGAGTGAGAAATAGTGTGATTTGTGAACGAGTAGGTGGGAAAGATAGAAAAAGGAATGTTAAGGTGGTTTGGGCACATAGAGGATTGATGAAAATAAAGTAGCGAGAGATATATAGAGCCAATGTGGATGGGATTGTTATTGTTAGTAGAGGAAGGCCTCGTAAAACGCTTCAAGACCAAATAGAAAAAGTTCTAATAAAGTGGGGGATCCAAGTGAGAAGAATAATGAATGTATGGGAAGCAAGAGAGGTTTGTCAAGATCGTACTAAGTGCAACTCAACCATATCGGTCTAGCTAGACACGACTCAGGATTTGAACCCTCATTGTCTGCACGATAGGTAGTGTTCTGCCCACTGAACTATCACGGTTTATATAAAACTTAAAATAGTACATTACATGTACATACAACTGTAACTCATGGCTGTAAATCCTGAAAAAGGTTTGCCAGGGATTTGAATTTAGAAGTAGCGACTTCTGGGAGTAGAGTGGAGAAAAATATGAATGGTCGGTGATGCTTGGCTTATTTAACTATTATTTCCTTACCTAACTAAGAGAAATGTCTGAAGATTTTATTTCTAAGCAGGGTTAGGGATCTGTAGCTGTGATTATATTATGCATTCTAAGTTATTTTATAATAAAACTAAATTGGAAAATAGGAGAGGAAGAGGAGGAAATTATATAGAAGAAATTATAACTTTCATGGTTATGGACTTTAAAAAGATGTGTGTTTGATGACTTCTTACAGGTTCTCCTCACAACCATACACCTACCGTATGCAAAGTAGATGTGTGTTTTATCTTAAAAGTTACCATTTATCATTCAAAAAACATAGATTAATCTTTTTATTTTAAAGAAAATGAATACTTTATTTCATAATTTTTATTATATTTAAAAATGAGGTGATTTACAATAAAAGTAATAAATTATTCCCTTCTTTAATCCCAAAAACTGATTCTTGATTGATGTATGAATGACTATAAATCCAAATAAGGGAAACCAGAGCTTCACATCTTGAATCTTCTGCTACTTCTGAAATTAGAGTGGAGAAAATTTGATAAGTTATTGATGGTTGTTGTTGCTTTTCTTATCTTAAAATTTTTCACTTACTTAATTTACGAAGCGGCTGATGAATTTCATATTCTAAAGCTCTGGCTACCCAGAGATTAGATTAGGGATTGACAAATGTGATTCAATTATCCATTCTATTGCATCATATTTTCACAATACTGATATTGGATATACTTAGTTGAAAATGGGTGACTTACAATTAAAGTATTTACTTTTCAAATTATGTATACTTACCAATTGAACATAGTACAAATATGATTTTAGTCCATTGGGAGGCATCATGTATTACATCTAAAATATTAGGCAATTTATGTTTTGTCTTCAATTGATATACAATTTATTCCCATCTTAAATCCCGTAACTAAATCTTGATAGGTGATAAACTGAAATACAACATAACATATTTTTATTGAAAAATGTTGATAGACTATAAAGTAAAAATTCAGAATTGCTGCTAAGCTATGTACTTTGGAAACTAAATACTAACTGTGTATTTTAGGAAGGTAAAATAAAATTGTTAGCAATAAGCAAATGAGGCACAATGAATAGTTTGTAGTTATTACAGTGCATTATACCCATAAGATATATTTAGTAGAATGAGGCACAAAGTGAGTAAGGGTATGGGGCTTTTTAAGTGGTGGTTGGCTAGAGATGGGCGATGTAGTCAACTTGTGTGTTGTTGGTAACTGTTTGCCACAATAAACCACCATAAGTACAAATATCAAGTTTTACCATGTGGCTAATATTTTTTGTATTTGCAGAGTTCAAAAAAACATTCATAATACAGATACAAGTTAATCTATTATATATAATGTATTTAATTGATTCTTTCATGTACTTCAAACAATGAGTTAACTTAAAACTTAACATAAATGGGCTATGTGGCTGGAGGCCTATTGGGAATGATAGTTTTCTTTTATATTTTTTTCCATTTAATTTCCAAAAGTGTTTGAGGAATTGTTAATTCTGAAGCTCTGGCTATGTCCAACTAGGATTCATAACCATAACAGTATTGTATTGTAGAACTTATAAATAAATGAAGAAAGATGAGATTCAGTTTTTCCTAAATGTGACTATGGGGTTATCATGTAGATGAACTGTGATATTGCGGTATATCCATAATTAAAGATAAATGGTAAGATCCTTGCATTTGTTATAATATTATTATGTTCAATTAGTTAGTTAAGAAGAAAATTTCTTAGCTTAGAGTATTTTGTAATTGGGCTTTACATTTTGTTAACACTGTTTCATGATAACAAAGGGTGGCTGGGACTATAAAGATAATAATTAATCATTTTACATTTATTGAATTGAGTAAATATACAATACAAAAATATACTATCGCCATTTTTTTTCCATTGGAGAAGCCAGAGGAGACTATCACTAGCCACTTTATTTTGTTTTATACTTTGTAAATACACTTACCTCTTATTTCACTTTAACCATAGTTCTCGTGTTATGCCACAGTTTTTCTTAAAAGCTATCCAAACGGATATCATCATTAGAAATATTGTTATTGGATTATATTTGGTCTTCTTCTTAATCTTTATACTTGCAGTGGCAGACCTAAAGGATTAAATCGCAATTGGGTCGTACGTAACGCAAGGTCGCTATGTCATATGTTCATTCATGTATAGTTGTAAATTATCACCATCCACACAATTATTGAAGAGGAAACACATTTTTCTCAAGTTCGACGGCACAACTTAGTGTTATATTTAGTCACAAAATTCTATGTATTTAGTATTTTATTCACAACATTTTTTCACTACACTACATGTTATTAAATATATTACACTACATGTTATTAAATATATTTCACTATATATAAGTAAAACTAGTGCACCTTTTGAGCAAAATCAAAGAAAGTACAATCAACAATCATCTATCGTCACCCCCAAAGCACCACGATAAAACTTTATAAGTTTTCGTCATCCAAATGTCAGAAATCGAAAACTTTGGTGCATTACAAAGTGCCTCGTGCTCGCAAATATCGATATTATTCAATAAATCGATGAAAACATTCGGTCTATGACGTCACTTACGTCGAGGCATTCGATAACATTGCGCCTCGTGCTCGCAGTCAATGTTTTGAGATATGGTATACAAGGACAAGTGATAAAATCTCCGTATCACGCCCTTTATCGATCTTATAAAAAGCTCGTGCTTGCCCCGCAGGTTGTATAAGTCGATTCTATTCAGTGCATATTTCTCCAGTTTAACTATGACCATATTATTGAAATACTAGTAAGCTTTCCCAGCTTTGCCCGAGTAATATTATTTTTCAAAGGTCTCAGTTTTCTTCAATCACTGTTCACATCTTATCTGATTGAGCATAATGATTTATACCTTATGTTGCTTACTTGCTCAGGTATTTATTGATGAAATAATATATAAAACCGGTGGGTTGCTTTCAGAGCCTACTCATTACAGACGAATAAATAGACAAACTTATCTTTCCTTTTTATAATATTTATAAACAACAAAATTGTAACCTGAAAAGTAATAAACTTTTACTACATATTAACACAATCCTTGAAAATTTTGCATTATTAAATGATAGGACATCCCAAAATACCGGTGCTATCTATTTCCAGGGAACCAAGCGCATTAGTAAGGAATAAAAAGAACCACAACAACCTGATTTATGTCATGTTTACTATTGGAATGGGTCTTATGCTTCTTCAGGAAACGACTACCTATGATTGATTTGTGGTTCAGGAAAGCGAAACTGCACTGTCAACATGTCTTCATTGTATTTCTGTATTCGATGGGGTGATCTTTATAAATCAAATATATAACCAGTCATTTCTTGGCCGAAATGGAAACCATTCATCCTTTCTTGATAAGGGAACAGATATGTTTGTATAAACATATTTAGTGACTGTTCGTTTGTTTGTAAAGGATTTAAAAGCAGTTATTTTAAACTCTGTAAGTTTCATTTATAAAGGTTACCGAAGGCGAGGAAAACATTAAAGGTCACACGTGACTCGATTTTATTCAGTTATGTTACATTTTGTTCATCTAAGATGGCGATAGAAATGACAATAGTCACATGTTTTTTAGGAAAAAAATGCTTCTTTCCTGCGCGGCGTTTATGAGTTTTTTTATCGAATCTATTGTGTTATCTTAAAAAACCATCTAGTAAAATGATGTCGAATTCTTATGGTAAAAGTAACCTTCGATTCCTGTTTCATGTAAAACAATGTTAAATATTGATTTGAAGTAGTATCATCAACAATGGCGTTGTTCAAAACCTCTGAAAGTTTATGGAAACTGTATTGTTTCAGTAGTTTATCAGCGCAACGTACAAGTAATGTGGGCGGGAGTAGTAGTGTGTAATTTTGTGTAGTTACCGTCTTGTCAATTCACGAGGGAGCCTATCTCGTATCTCCTGACTTATTGGCAGGTAACAGGTGGCTCTTACAAGTATCGAGCATAACTTTTATAGACTGCGGGAAGTTATGCGACCTCGAGAACGTTTACTTGTCATTATCACGCGGTATAGCGACAGTTTTACTGCGTGACATGGTATGCATTCGTCAGAATGAACAGAACATACATACATACATATACTCACAGCTATAAATTCCTCAGCCACTTTTGGAAACTTGAGTGGGGAAAAGATGGTAAAGTAAAGGTTGTTAGTGATGGGTCTCAAACCGCATCGCCCAAAAATCCCTTAAAAGCCCCAATACCGTTAGTCGCCTCTTACGTACACCCACCGGAAGAAATGGGGTAGTGCTATTCTAAGCCGACACTACACAGCAAATGAATGAACAGAACTACATGTTTTAATCAACATCATGTGTTCTCAAACTAAAACGCTCACGCCGTATATCCCCGATGGGAATCAGAAGTATTAGTACTTGGCAAAAGTACTAATACTTCTGAACCTTCTCACCGTTAACAACCAAGATAAATTAACCACATATATGACTTTAGAAAAGACACATTTGTGTAGGCCCGACTCGGAGATCAAACCCCGACGCCTCTCTGCGTGACAAGCGCATGTTCTAACCACTTAGGTATCTTGGTTGTTTATCATGTGTTATCTAGTAATAAAGGTTATTTCAATGTAGGTGGGCTGGTAGTTACTTGTACTAATAATACAGACCCACTGATTAATGATAATGTTTGCTATATCATGAACAATCATTGTGAATAAACTAAGTACCTATAATAAAAGTAATTGAAATTGTAGATCAATGAAACTGAATCGAGAAAGTTTAGTCAGTCAATCGATCGTTTTTCTATACCCTTATATAATTCAATCGTTACAGAGTTTATTTATACAGTATTTATATAAACAGACACTCATTTTACAGGAATGTACTTTATTTTTAACTTTTATATTTTCTCCGATTTTTAGAAGATTCTTCAACAGATTTTAGACCCACAAACTTACTAATAAGCTTTCTTATGTACTGGAAGAAGTTCAATATCTATGTAAGAATAAAATATATTTGCATTCTTGTATTTAAGAGTGAACAGTCTTTTTTATATTACTGTTTACTGGACATGCCAACGAGACCCAACACTGTAATTATTCACTTCTTATTTATTCAACCAGATACATGTTCTGGGAGTTTCTTTAATTGCTTCAGGGAATCGCTTCAGCGTGCAACCACATTACGTTTGTATGGCGAAATCATAAATTATTCATTAAACTGGCGGTAGTGGAGAAAATCTTAGTGCGCAATTTATGACTCTATTAATGCTCTTACGAGACACGAGCTCATAATGTATCTTGATTATTTATACTTATATGCATTTTGTTTTAATGTAAACCTTGTTAGCGGTACAGAGTTCAAATCATAAATCAGGCTTACATCTTTGCATGCTTTCAAATGCCCTGTGTGTGGTTACTTTGTCTACGCTGAAAATTATAAAGAAACGCCATACGGGAACCAACATAACTGAATTCCTTCAAGTTATGCCGCAAGAGAATGTGAAAACCGTAGTGTGGATCGTAGTATCATCACAGAACATAGGAGTATCATAATAGACTATAGGGATAATAGGGGTAAACGTTTTTGGATTTAAAAAGAAGTGCTAATCAGGCAAACCTTTGTAGTGGTAAGAATAATATTGACCACGAAAGAAAGTAACATTTTGATGAATTTAAGTGAAGCGTGAGAGATTTCCCAGGACCGCACAAAGAGGCGATTGATAATTTCTGTTTTCCCCATTTGGAACTTTTGGCGATAGTAAATATGGTTGTACTGTAAAAGAGAACTAACAATATTTGTTTTATCATATTTAGGCTATTCAAAATGGTTTGACATTCATAGCACAGGCTCAACTTATTACAATGTTGAGTTGTACTGATTTAAGCCCATATCATACAATAACAGATGAAACAAATAATTGGAGAACCAATTAACTATTTAGCCAATGACAATTTGTAAGGAAATATAAGAACATTATGAAAGTCATTTTAAGGAATACTTAATAAAATATAGTGACCGTGATAGCTCATTGGGTAGAACACCGGTTATTGTGCAAACGACTAGTGTTCAAATCCCGAGTCGGGCCTACACCAATTTGTCTTTTCTAAAAACATATGTGTGGTTAATTTAATTACTTGTTAATGGTGAGGGAAAATATCGTGAGGAAACACACATGGCTGAGTTGCACTTAGTCATGTGACAGTGTATTCGTACAAAACGGCGATAGGCCTGTCCCCTATGACGCGAGAGTGTGTGGACAAAGTGACGTGATGTTCAGAAGTATTAGTGCCTATGCCAACCCCTTCGGGGACATTCGACGTGAACGTTTATGTTATGTTATGTTAATAAAATATATGATATACATTTCGTTTATCAATGAACACGCACTAGTTATATATATGGAATAAAAAATCTTCGCTTATTGAAGTAATAACGGTTTGTTTAAAAAACGAAACGTATGCTTAATAACATCACGCAAAACTATAAAAACACTTTGATCCCAATGTTTATTTAAAAGAAATAATAACGCAGAGTTTAATGTAAACACATTTTTATTGAATGCATTTTCCCACAAAAACCATTTCATATTCAATTACATTTCGCTTCTAGTTTCCTTTTTTTTGCCAAGCAATGTTGCGGCGCGGCTACAATATTATAAAATGCAGTAGGAAATGAGAACGGCGAATGCTGCAATAGTAAATGGAGTGTAGTTATTTGAGCGCCGACGCTTTTCGTTTTCCTTTGATTACATCCATGTGTTGTGTCAACTTAATGTGTCCCCAGGTTCACATGTGTGGGGCTCCCGGGAGACCTGCCTCATCACTACTGTCAAGTGTGAACTATTTTCTGTAAGAAATTTGTTCAGGTTTCAGTTTTCAAGCCTTAGGCGACTTATTTGGTAAGATTTTGTTAGCAAACTATGCCTTTAAGCAAAATCTTATTCTAATTCGATAGCATGTGTCTCAGAAAGTTCATTGTTCTTGGTATGACCTTAGTGGTCTGGTGATTCCATGTATTACCACAAACATTTTTATTGGCACTGAATTGATTCTTGAAATATAGAATAGAAGGTGTCGTGTAGTGTCGGCTTAGAATAACACTACCCCATTTCTACCCGTGGGTGATCGTAAGAGGCGACTAAGGGTATAGGGGCTTTTTAAGTGATTTTTGGGCGATGTGGTTGGAGACCCGTCACCAAAAACGTTTATTATTATCATCTTTTCCCCAATCAACTTTCAAAAGTGGCTGAGGAATTTATCATTCCAAAGCTCTGGCTACCCCGTTAAGGGATTTATAGCCGTGAGTATATGTATGTATGTATGTTTCTAAGGTTTGCAATCGGTCGAAACAGTACAAATGCACAAAATCTTATAGATCATAAAGAAATTTTAAATTGATGCTCTCAAAATTATATCCACTTACAGCATTAAGCCCAAAATTTATATCTATATTATATATATGTCGCAGGAAAATCGTCAAACTCGTTAACTTATAAGTTTCCTAGGAAACTTGTAAGTTGACGGAAATCCGTCAAACAGCAAAGGAATTTACATCTTACCTAAAAGGTTTTAGGAAACTTGTAAAATAACGAACTCACCTCAGGAAATTTGTAAGTGGAGATCATTTTTGACAAGTTGTCGAGTTTTAAATTCTGAATTTTAGGAACTTTACAAGTTTCCTGAATCCCGCTAGGAAAGTTGTCAATGCAGCGCTGACGGCGCGGAGAGAGGGATGTTAGTGAATGCGGATTGGCTGGCGGCGGTCACGTGACGTGACGCATTCGCGCGTCTTGTCAACTCGACAATCGAAACTAACTAATATTTTCCTTGCTTTACTAATGCTAATCTATTCATTTGCTATTATTTGCTGTTACTGACATAAAATCAAAAGTTGTAAGAGTATTTATTAAATATAAATTGTTTGAGTATACACCGTGATACTTTATTGTTTTATAGTATGAATACCTTCTAGATCTTTTTTTCAAAGAGCGTTTTTATACCGATACATACATACCTTTACTTGCGGCAATAAATCCCTAGGAAGGGTGGGTAGCCTGGCCGTCGGAAAGAGAAATTACTTAGCTACTTTTGGAAGTTAAACATTATTGGCGATAGGTCTCCAACCGCATCGCCTCCAATGACATCCTTTGTTATAGGTTACCGCCAGAAATATGTTAGTGCTATTCTTAACCGATGCTTATAAGATTTTAAACATACATACATACATATACTCACGGCTATAAATCCCTAAAAGGGGTAGCCAGAGCTGAGAAATTAGAAATTCCTCAGCCACTTTTTGAAGTTGAGTGGGGAAAAGACGGTAGAATAAAGGTTGTTGGTGATGGGTCTCCAACCGCATCGCCCAAAAATCCATTAAAAAGCCCCAAGTCCGTTAGTCGCCTCTTACGTACACCCACCGGAAGAAATGGGGTAGTGCTATTCTAAGCCGACACTACACCGCTTTTTAGATTTTAAACTCTTACAAATTTACTGTTTTCATAATATCTTATCCCGCGGTTGTCCTAAAAGGAAACCAAACAATCATTAAGTGATTATTAGGTGAAGTGGCTGCATATCCAGCGCCACCTTTTGATTTTTGTAGTAATTCGCTACTGTGATGTGAGTGTATGAAAAGCACGTCAGTAGGTTGGTTGATTGACGAATGGAAACTAGTGTAAAAATCCGTCATCGTAATAAATTATTCGTAGTTATCGTTTATTATTACGTAAGACTAACGGCCAGGAAAGCCTTCTTAGTCCAGTTCCTCATTTATATTTGAAAATATCAAAACATTGTCATTACTTTAAATTCATGCTGTTTTCTTTACTCAACTCACTTCTTAACCAATCATCATAAGTAACTGGTTCTATTAACAATTTCACTAGCAGCCATTAGGAGGTTTACAAATTTCCCAAATTATAAATTCAAAACTAGGAAACTTGTCAAAAATGATCCCCACTTACAATTTTCCTGAGGTGAGTTCGTTATTTTACAAGTTTCCTAAAACCTATCAGGTAAGATGTAAATTCGCATGCTGTTTGACGGATTTCCGTCAACTTACAAGTTTCCTAGGAAACTTATAAGTTAACGAGTTTGACGATTTTCCTGCGACATATATACCTATTTTTCAAGCCCAAAAGCAATCGCACCCATTTTCTAATCTTCAACCCTTCAAGATAGCTTTAACTATGGGATTCTACCTTTCAAAAACATTAATTTTACAAGATAGAATAGATATGAATATATATGCTAGATCAAGTCCTTCAAAGTATCAATACTCTACTAAACCCATTGTACCCTCAAAGATTCTAATACTTGCAAGGAAAGGTTGCAGGAAACACTTAAAATAAGCTTTTAAAATTCTTTCTATCTGAGATGAAAGCTTCTCGTAACGAGTTCGTGGTGCCTGTGCCGTTTCTCGTATTAAAACCAGATCAAACTAGCAGGCAAGTATTTTTATGATTGCAGAGTTATTTTTTACGCTCACATAACCAATTCATTGTGGTAAAACTACTAGTTAAGACTCTTCACCACAACTTGGCACGTTTCTGACAAACCTTACAAAATTTCTCTCATCTTCAACAACTAACTCATACATCTTGTATTTTATTCCGTTCTTACCTCCGCTCTTTTTATAATTTTATCTATCTGGTATTTAATAACCTTTATTTTAGCTGTGTCGTGTCGGCTAAGAATATAACTAGCCCAACTCCTCCCGTGGAAAATAGTGCGAGACGACTAAGAGTATTGGGGCTTTAAAGTGTATTTTGGGCAATGCCTCTGGAGAGACCAATAATCCTTTATTTCAAAATCTTATCACAAAGCGAATTCCAAAAATCACTATGAATAATTTAATTTTGAATAGTTTTATTTGATATTTTAGTTTTGGCTGCAAATCAAGTGATAAAGTGAATTAAAGTTAATTTAACGTTATATTTAGTACGTATTTTTTCCACCATATCCTGATGAATATTTATCCAATGAAATAATTTTGTGGCGTCTAGTTTATGAAAAAAGATAACCAAAACCGCAATTAGTATGACTTAAAAATGATAAGTTTTGGTAGACATTAAGGCAAAGAATTATATTTTATAGAGTGGACGTATTCATCTATTTGTTTGCATTTCCTTCCAATACTCAAAACCAATAGCTCATATAGAATGAACATAAATTTCACTAAGTTGAAGGCACTTGCCCTCTGAATCATATCTGTGAACCCTCATAAATTCAGCCTGGATATTAGTTCGATGCAATGCAGTTTTGAGTAAATCTTCATTTTTGACAGCAAATTGGGGAAAATATAAAACTGAACCTTTTTTCTGGAAAAGGGCGTTGTTCAATATAAAAAGGCATACTTAAAATATAACTTAAACAAAACAATGTATCTAGATTATGTCGGAAGTCTTCTTTAAAAATTGAAAAGTTTTGATAAGTTGATCTGATACTGTTTAATAGTGTACATTGTCTTTTAATACGCTTTAGGCCACCTTGGTAGACTATGGCTTAAGAGGTACACAGAGGATAGTGGAGACTTATATAATGACGATGGTTACATGGAAACACAATTCCTGTTAAATAAGAGAAAAGTATTAGAACCCCTACCGCCCTTTCAGCGATGTAAGGTATGTGCGTTTGCTTCATGGGCCCTGAGGAATATACAACAAACGCTTGGTACTCACGTATTATATGAACATCCATATTTAGATCACAGCAATTTGTCCGGAGTGTCCTGTTAAGTTGATAAAGATCCGATGTCTTTGAAGATCAAAAGGCTAATTTGAGATTAGGCCGTAGTCGGGCTTCACTTACTAAGGAGGCAGTATTAGCGAGAGGGTCTCGAAAATCGTATCGTAATACTTACACACTTTGCTCACTTTGGAAGCTTTCTTTGGTAGGGAAATTGAGTATATTTTATTCACCTTGCATATAGGTGGGTGGGTTACAAAATTTCTTAAATAATTTTGTATGAAAATGTAGTACTTACATTTATAAATATATCACACGAACATACCGGTAAAGGCTGGGAAAAAATCCTTTTCGTTACATACGGATAAAAATATGATTCATATTTTGTTTTTCAATCAATTAAATTCCTTTGTTAAGAAGTTCGGAAAGAAGTACACATTTGTGACAAAACTTTGTTTTGATGGATTATAAAAATACAAGTCTGATATCTTTGAACCATTAAAATGACATTAATCATGAACAGCTTCTCTTTGAGATGCGTCTCCCAACTCGGTAGCGTCTAAGATTTTTCTTTTGTTATTGCATTTAAAAGTAGTTGGCTAACACAAAAGTACTTTTGTATAATTTTTCTAGGAACATGATTGAGAATGGGGCTTTTTCTTAACATACATATGTACTCACGGCTATAAATCCCTAAACGGGGTAACCAGATTTTGGAATGACAAATTCCTCAGCTACTTTAAGAAGTTTATTTATTTATTTTTTAGTTGAGTGGGGAAAAGATGGCAATAATGAATAATAGTTAACTGGCAGCTCAAAAACTAAACAATATATTCAATATTAACTTCAAGCCACGGGTCCCGCGGGTTCATATTGGCTCACACAAAACTTTTAATTCTTTTCTTGTTTCAAATAACTGATTTGTGTTCCTAGTAATCAGTGTTTATCATTTTTTCACTACACTTTTTAATCATAACTTTATGTATCGCAACTCATAACAATCAAAAACATTTATCTACACTTCTACACTAATATTAAAAAGAGGAAAACTTTGTTTGTTTGGTTGTAATGAATGGGCTCATAAACTACTTGACCGATTTTTAAAATTCTTTCACCATTCGGAAGCTACATTATTCACGAGTAACATAGACTATATTTTATTTTTAAAAAAATCGGGTTCCGTAAGATATTTGGATTTTTTGGACACAAACTGAAAAGAAATCAACCAAAGATGTTACTTATTTTGCGTACGCTGCCTAAACTACAAAAGATAGAACCATAAAATGTTCAAATTAATTGTAGGTCTTATAAATATCTACAAAAAAGTCCGGGACACACTATACCTATCTATGTCAAGTGAGGCACAACAACCACATAATATATATAAAAGAAAGTCGTGTCAGTTACACTATTTATAACTCGAGAACAGATGAACCGATCTGGCTGAAAATTGTTGGAGAGGTAGCTTAGAACCAGAAAAAGGACATAGGATATATAACATCACGCTAAATACTGTAGGGGGTTAAAAGTGAAAATATTTAACACCATCCGTGCGAAGCCGGGGCGGACTACTAGTAATTCATACTGACATTGCTAAGAACATGTTTAAATTAATATTGATTCATTCTTCATAAATATTTTGCTGTGTAGTGTCGGCTTAGAATAGCACTACCCCATTTCTTCCGGTGGGTGTACGTAAGAGGCGACTACCGGTATTGGGGCTTTTGAGGGATTTTTGGGCGATGCGGTTGGAGACCCATCACCAACGATAATATATATCTAACATTTTGTCCCTTATCAACTTCCAAATGTGGCTGAGCATTTTCCTACTCTGTAGCTCTGGCTGCCCCTTTTTGGGATTTATCACCTCTCCTCAATTTCTACTCCTATACTCACGGCTATAAACCTTAAAGAGTGGTAACGAAAGCTTTAGAATTGGAAAATCCTTATCCATTTATAACTAAACTATAAATGAGACTTTCCTTATCTGAATACAATTATGCATGCAGTGAATATAAATCATTAATTGCTTAAGAAATTGCAATACTCTTACATTGGAGTTTTTAACATAGAGAGTATTCGATTTGTAAACCTTTATTTCCATTAAAGTCGTTTTTTTCATTAATAATAGCATTAAAAAGTTATCTTCATTCGATTCATAATCAATATAATCTAACTGAGTGGTTTTCCTTGTAAAGATTTTACACAGTATCACGCAACTACTCACGAAATTGGGTCAGAATACTAAATTTCTTCAGACCTAAGATTTCTTAGACTAAAGCTTCCGTGAATAAATTATTTAAAATAATTATTTGCCCAACAACTTTTACGTTCCCTTGCGAGCAAATGAATGGAGTCTTAATGAAATAAGCTTGAATATTTGAACAGTGCTACCTAATTCACCTGAAACTCTACACTGCTTTAAAAACCCGGAACATCGTGGAAAAGCTTGTTTTCTTTGTAAACTTGGTTCGTTGGTCATGCTTTATTTAAATGAGTTAGAAAAGCAGTACTAGAGATGCGACCTACTAGGTAATATAAATCTAGGTAGATTTACTCCCTTTTTGTTTATTTGCGCAATACAAGTCCATACTTGATTTAGTTTTCTTCTGCTGGATGTCAGGCGTATAGGTAGCGGTGAAGTCAAAAAGTGTAAAAGTTTTACGCGTAAATAATTTATATGGAACCTACGAGATATAGCTGTTAGCCTGGTATTTATTTTTGTACTATTCTTGTATGTTTTGTAAAGAATGCCGCAAATTATATTAAAAAACAAAAGGCATTTATGAGGGAAGGAAATGGTATATTTGTTATTTCTGTTGTTTATCGATACTAATATAATTTATTAGTTTTATCCGTAACTCACTATATGTTATTTTGCTTTTTCTTGTAGCGTATCTAGTAATTAACCCTAGATCATGTTTTTCCTACTCTGATATTGGGAACACATAATAATAGGCGGGATATATTCCAGTGTGGTTTTTCCGCTTCCGTATATTAATTAACTCTGTAATGTTATAGCTGTAATTTGGTGCTAGCTGAATCACAAAAAAGTGCAGTGTTTTAAGAATAGGGTTTTGTGATAGATTAATTATATTAATTTTTTTGGTTACATATTTAGTGGTGTTAAATACAGCGCTGTTAGCAACAAGTAAATAATCACAAATTCATTAAATTAATTGACTAAGATTGCTAAGTGTTGTGACGTAAGGCACGAACATAATTAATTAATTTATTATTTATTTTATTTTATTCGGAAGATTTACAGCATTAAAACTTTTTGATACAAACTTAATGAATTATCTTTTAGCCATTTACAATAATAATAGCCCATGCCTACCACAACGAAAAATAAGACGCGGTATTAAGTAAAAAAAAATATAATAAAAATATATATTTCTATTCGATATTCATTTAGATCTTCCTCATATCTCCGTCCACCATATATCTCTTTACAAATCTTCACATATAATATCTTGCTAGCCTAAGGAAAAAACAGGTTATGTTTACTTTGTAATAATCAATATGATTATACTGCAGAGAACTTTTTTTTCATTTAAATTAAATATAAATGTATTACATTACAAAACAATATTTAAACAGTAACAAGGTGCCCGCTACTGGTTGTCGTCAAAGTACTGCCAGGTCAAACTTGACTTTATAGATGTCACCGTGCTATCAAAAATATCTATATTATTATCGTTAATAATTTTGGATGCCCTAACGATGAAAGAATTTTTACGGTAGTTAGTTTTGAATCGAGGAACTGCCAGTGGTGCATGCCTTCTTTGCGTCCTGGCTGGAACATTAATGTTGATCCTGGAAGTTAGTTCAGAATGAAGAGATATATGGTGGACGGAGATATGAGGAAGATCTAAATGAATATCGAATAGAAATATATATTTTTATTATATATTTTTTTACTTAATACCGCGTCTTATTTTTTGTTGTGGTAGGCATGGGCTATTATTATTATAGATCACCAATTTACACGATGTGAAATTTCTTCGCTCCTATCACAATTGTGAATATCTTTATAGATGATTTTTTATTCTTCTTACTCTGGACTCTTTCATTGTACTTTTTCTACCATTTTAATCGAAACGCTCCGCGTGTCCGTTCTCTATTCACAATATATTTTAATTATATAGATACTTTATACAATTGAGGAATCGCAGTATTCATATAGAATAGAATAAAATAACTCTTTATTGCACATCAAACACAAATTTACAAAAGAAATTATCATACAGTTTACAGTGAGGTACAATTGGCGGTCTTATCGCTAAAAGCGATCTTTCATATATACCATTTAGCTCTTAAAAATACTTGTTTAAATAGAATGATAAATCCTTATTGTGCTATTTATACAATATGAAGGCTACACAGATTTACAATTCAAGTAGCAAAGTTTAATGAGATGAGATTGCTATTTCAGGGATGCGGTTACCTGCGAACTTGTAATTTCAGCTGAAACCTGGACACTGCGGTAAACTTGTTGACACCTGCTTCAGCGGTAAACACCACGCCAGCTTCAGCTAAATATACCTCCCTTTGCTGTTTGGAACATGAATTATTCTGTTTAAAAAGTACACGTTATGCGCACTTCTAACGCCTTTGTAAATTTAACTAACTGTCTGATTTTCGCTTGGAGCAGTTTTTCTATGAAATAGTTTCATTGCAAAAATTAAGAATGAAGTAAGGATACGAGTATTAACTCCAATTTTTTATACACGGTATCTTCATAGGTATACAATTTCACCTTTATAGGCTAAGTAGTTGAAGCATGATGCAATGCCAAATAAATAAATATATAATTACATCTATTAAATACCAAACGGCGATAGGCCCGCCCCATGTCACTTGAGTACACTGTCCAAGCAAAACGTGGGTACTCTGAATATCAAGTGATGATGTCACGTAATGTTCAGAAGTATTAGTACCTCTGCCAACCCCTTTGGAGATATGTTTGAGTTTAAGATCTATTAAATAAACAGGACATCAAAAACACAACAGAAACAACGAACTACCCTCTCTGTAGTGTTTCAAAACAAATGTAATGGAACTAATTATCATAAAAATGGACGGTGACCGGGAAAGCATCGGATGTCACAGAGTGGAGCTGAAGCGCGATAGTGGCACGTGAAGCAGTTTTGTTTTGACGTAATGGCGGTTCGCTTTGGTTCAGCAAATGAATACAAGTGGCGGACTGCAATTGGCTCACGGACTCCTCTTTGACACTTGCTGATTGTATGCAGAAATATTGGATAGCGTCGTGTTGACTCGTATGAAATTTGTGTCCCATTTGTAGTTGAAACTATCGATTTGTGGTCATAATGATCACTCTCTATAAATTTTTCACATGGTATATTTAAGAGTATCCGAAAATACATACATATACTCATGGCTATAAATCCCTAAAAGGGGTAGCCAGAGCCGAGAAATTGGAAATTCCTCAGCCACTTTTGGAAGTTGAGTGGGGAAAAGATGGTAGAATAAAGGTTGTTGGTGATGGGTCTCCAACCGCATCGCCCAAAAATCGTTACGTACACCCACCGGAAGAAATGGGGTAGTGCTATTCTAAGCCGACACTACACAGCTGCGAAAATGTAACTTGACATAAGGCCTAAGCATTCACTTTACTAGTATAAGCACACGTGTTATGAGATGAAAACTTAGCACAAAAGTGTAGGCATAATTGCGGACGGGGGACGGGGACATAGAAGTTTTATAAAAAAAATATAAGTAAACCCTTAGCATTAAAGCAGAACATAATTATTGATTTTGCTTAAAACATTCCCTCAGACGTACAAATTACTTACAAGGAAAGAAGTGAGAAAAAAATATTTTTAGGAACGAATTTGTACGCCATAATGTGGTGCTTTTCGCTTCAGTACAAACTGATCGATTTGTAACCACCATTATTCACCGAGAATGCTTGCAAATTAATAAATTTCGATCCATTACAAAATGCATATTATGTTTTTCAGTTTGCTGTCGCTTAGTGATTGCAGCGGCTATAAAATAAATTAGATTCATGTTTCTTTGAAAAACATCAAACTTTTTGTCACCTCATACACCCCTTTACATCTCTTTATTTTATTTTTTTTATTATTTTTTTTAAGAATACTAACAGCATAATATAACTTATGAACTACTACATAAATATTCGTGTGCCAATAATAAATCTTCACCAATATAAAATAATATATATGCTATTTTAAACATATGATTTTATGAATTGGTTATATTCAGTGGATGTGGTGGAGTGAGCCGAAGTACAATACAATTACATAGAAATACAAGGTATATTGGTTTGGCGAAATATCGGATACCTAATTATATCGGCGATGCTCTCAGCCGAATACCGAATATTCGGCGAGAGATCAAGTGTATTTCGCGGAAACATGTGCCCACACCTGGAAACTGCCCGGGCTGAGGTTACGTGGCAACAGTATTTTGAACTATCATTAACTGGAAATTTGGTTCAAAATTTTGATGTATTTGTATGTAGCCTAATTTTAGTGTAGCTTTCATTATGAATCAAGCCATTATTACAAGATATTTGCCAGTAACTAGAATAGGCAAAATTGCAACATGAAATGAGGGTTTCATCGGTACGGTTG
The DNA here is from genome assembly GCA_963576735.1 of Bedellia somnulentella. Classification (NCBI taxonomy): domain Eukaryota; kingdom Metazoa; phylum Arthropoda; class Insecta; order Lepidoptera; family Bedelliidae; genus Bedellia; species Bedellia somnulentella. Next base: position 6,247,024 of record OY755172.1, on the reverse strand, counting down.
ATTCTCGAAATTTGGGTGATATATATACATACACAACTGTCTGTAAACTATAAAGTGCTGCTCGCAGAAGTGAAAAACCACACCGAAAAGTAGGCATTGTGAAAGCAGTTATTAAATATGTTTATCTTTTTACTATTTATACCTTTTTAGATAGTATCATTTTTTTTTAATTCAAGTTATAATATTGCTCATACTAATACTATTACCAAGAAATTTTTAGGTGCCTATGCCTACAATTATTTTTACGGCTAGATACGCCCCTGCAGAGACTATCAGTGCCACTCTACACCAACCTGACAAAACCTTCTGGCTCTAATTCATTACTCTTCTCATACATGCACGTTTATTCTTCTCTTACACATACTGCCGCCTTTGAAAGAAAGTAATCACTCTGCTTTTAAATCTTGCGTGGTAGTCCTCTACTAATATTACTATCCACATTAGTCTTTTTTTTATATCTCTTTCGCCGCTTTACCTTCGTTGTCCATCAACTCGCAAAACCATCTAAACTTTCATAACATAATAACATAACATAAACGTTCACGCCGTTTATCCCCGAAGGGGTTGGCAGAGGTACCAATACTTCTGAACTCACATGGCCGCGCCATTTAGTGTCCAGAGAAGGTACCCACGTTTTGCTTAGACAGTGTACTCACGTGATAGGGGGCAGGCCTATCGCCTATCTAAACTTTCCTCATCCATATTTTCACAACTCATAGTTCTCGAATCACTATTTTTATTAGACATAAATATTAATGTACAAATGATAAATTAAAAAAAATATATTAGAATTTTTCGGCTGAAAGGTATTCAGCCCAAAAGATTTAAGTATTCGTTTGAATAACAAATCCTGAATGACCTAATATATACCGTATATCGGTTACTTCATGTCAAAAAAAAAACATTAAATTCGTATATCGGTTAGTTTCTAAATATTTTTTCCATCTCTAATGAGAACAAAACATTGTAGCATACAATTATAACGTATTTTCGTTACAAAGGCCAACGATATTATAAGACTAACCTAAATAAATATTGTATTTTACGAAAAAGGGTTTTTTTAAAACCCACTCGACTATAAATCTCTTATTAATAAAATATACCTGAATTTTTATATACCAGCTTTAGCATCTCTATGGTTCCATTAAATTGCGATCTGGATTACATCAAATTGAGTTTCGTGTTTTTCAGAAAAACCTTTTCACGATGAATACTCCTGATTAAAGAACCTCTCTTTTCAGTCCAGTGAAATGGAACGGTTAATGTTCATTTTACTAAAAACCACGTGTAGTTTGAAATATTTTATTTATTAATACGTCACGTGTATGGTATCGTATTATTGGTTTATTATTTATCAATGTATTCTACAATGGTCATGTATTAACATAATGATGAATGTTTGTGTATTTTGGATGACGGAAACTATAAATTATAAGCTCCTTATAATTTCCCTAGGGATGGTAATTTTATCTTTTGTATAAAATAATATTTGACAAGGATTTTAATTAATCTTTTACCACAAGTCTACGTTCATTAACATCGCGGTGCCATACTTTTTTCTGCCACCGCGCCGCTGTTGCTATTTTAAATGATTGATTTCGACTGGAATAAATTTGTTCTCATATAAGCAGATACTATTGTTCCCGACGCTTTCTTTTAACGGCGATAGGCCTACCCCTATCACGAGAGTACACTGTCCAAGCAAAACGTTGGTACTCTAAAAACCACGAGGTGACAATATCACCTGATGTTTAGAAGAATTAGTACCTCCACCACCCCTTTCGAGGATATATGATTTGAACGTTTGAGTTAAACTTTCTTTTTATACAAAATGTTCCCGTGTTGGTTTTATATTCACATTATTATGTGAATGAGACATTACTTTAAGTCTCAATTTAGGAGAGAACAAGTTGTGGTGTGGCTATAGAATATTACTAACCTTTTTCCTTCCATTGCTATCGTAAGAGTCACTAAGGGTGTTAAGTATGGTTATGTGACTCGAAATCTTTTGAATACATTATCCTATCTTACTTATACATTTTTTTTGTAATTTTATCTATATTTAATTCTTCTGCGATATCCACACCAAAATATTTAATATGTATGCGTGTTATTTTTATTACTCCGTCTATTTATCACTATCATTGTTTTTTTAATTGTAATAATTAATTTTAAATGAAGTTTATTTTTACTCGTATATCACAAGCAATGATACACTTAGTGTTATCTAGACTGAGCCAAAAAGACTCCGCCAATCACGTAGCGCTGCAACTGATGAGAGAAAGAAGAAATTGAAGAATATTTAAGTTGAGTAAACAAAGAAGCTCTTCATAGCGATGCAAAACACAAATTACTTTCCGACGCAGTTGAGCGTAATTAGTGAAAATATGAAACGTAACAGAGACAATAAATCATCTCTCACTGAGAAATGTTCTCGGCTTTCGAGGAAAATGGTGTATTTTATTTCGCGAATATCTAAATTATTCAGATTGAGTTTAGCATAAGCCCACTGCATCAAGTCACTGATGCTCTGTGAAAAAATGTTCCGCATTAACGTTTATTTATTTGAGAGTCATAAGAGAAAAAGGCTCGCTTATAAATTCAGAAGCAATTTTATTCACTTTGAACGTCATACGCTCATAGAAAGATGCGGTTTGTTAAGTTTCTATTTGAGTGAAACGTTTTAATGATTTATCGGTATAATATTCTAAGTCTAAATCTGTGAAATAAATTATTCACCCGAACGCAAAACATTGAAATATGACGGTAAGCTTATCAAAACATTTACTCAAAAAACACACTATTCATACGTGATATTTTCAAGAAGGCTGATCATAGATACGAGTTTCACAGATGAAATAAGTTCCATACACATGAGTGTTCGTGTCACTGATGTTGCCAAGATACTGTCAAATATTGAACAGGATGCTTATAGGAGGCGAGCGGCTGTCGGGCCATCAGTCCCGACAGCGAGATTTTCCACTATCTTGAGAAACAGTCGTGCCTACTCGCCCGTGGCCGCCGAGCGCTCGACCGCCCATCCATCCGATGGAATTTTCCATTTTTATTTATTCCCTTCCCCATTTTCGTTCCTTGTTTTATGCGCGGAAACGTGACTTGATAACTTTAAGTTTTTCTTAGAAACAATGATAGGCTGCGCATTTTAATGTCTTATTTTTTATTATTGGTCGTAAATTTTTTTTTGGGGGTACCTCGAAATTTTGGTGCTTGCTAACTTGAAATATAATTAATAAATTCTTTTCTAATTCTGTGTGTTGTAGTTAAGTGAATCGGTAAAACTTGAAAAAAGAGTGCAAAGTTCACGGGTGATTGTTATCTCAGCGTAAATCTGTTTCTGAAGTGAGATTGGTGCGATTCCAGTGCGTCGTTCTAACGTGGCATACGAAAATAGATCATCATCATTAACTTTCATCTTTCATCTTGTTTGTGTGATTTAACCATAATATTATGAACTATTAGTGCCGAACTCTTGGAACTCTCATAACCGCAAAGTTCGTATTGACAAATTAATACAATCCCATATAAATTTACTCTCGCAAACTGCTACTACCGCCATCTCCATAACAACGACGTACAACAAAGCGCATAGAAAACAATAGTATCGGTAACATAAGAATTCGATCGGTAGCAATATGAACTGCTTGGCATGCCGTAAACCTGTTCACGAGGACAAAGACCTGCTCACCTGTGAGTTGTGCAAAGGTAATTTCCACTATGTTTGTGTAAACATTACTACATCTGAATTCATGAAAACCTATGGTAAGAACAAAAAAGACTGGCGCTGCCCATCCTGCTTCAATATTACATCTCGTCGTCGTACAGGTGACGAAACACCCGTCCGTGGGCAACATATTACTAAACCATCGCCCTTCGACATGTCTATCTGCGAAGATACTCCCTCGACTCACACTCTATCTGACACTAATGTCGCAAAATCGCTTGTGGAATCTGATTTGCGTGAGTTCATTACAAACAGTATGCTGTCGTTTAAACAATGTTTAGAAAATACAATAAAGTCGGAAATAAACCAACTTCGAGATGACTTATGCAGCCGAATAACCGAATTAGAAACAAGAACTGCCAAAATCCCTGTGCTTGAGTCCGAACTGGAAAATGCTAAGCAACGAATAACAGAACTGGAATCACAGTTTGACTCACACCAACAATGGCTACGACAAAACAACTTGGAGATCCGCGGCGTTCCAGAATCTTCATCTGAGAACTTAAAGGATGTAGTGGCAAAAGTGGCCGAGCTGGCGGGCGTGACACTACATGAGTATGATGTGGAATTCGTGAACCGTGTTAGACCGTCTACGAACATCTCTGGAAGACCTAAAAATATCGTAGTGAAACTGAAAACTCGTCACCTAAAAGATAGTATATTATCAGGCTTGCGTAAACGAAAAGGTTTGACCGCTAAAGATATAGGTTATAGCAAAGAGAGTAAGATTTATTGTAATGACCACTTAACGCCAAAAAATAAAAATCTCCTCAATGAAGCCAAAACATTGTCAGCTAAACAGGGCTATAAATTTATTTGGGTCAGAAACTGTCAGATTTATGTCAGAAAAGACGAAAACAAACCTTTTTTATGTATAAAGTCAGTCAACGACCTGAAGAAAATTGCTTGATGATAAAAAACTTACCCAAACATATCTCTTATCTCATACAAATCGTCACACTAGTATTTAATATGATGTCTACTGAACACAATCACCTTTTTTCCAAACAATTACACAAATTTATACACCTATACTACACAAACACTCACTCGCAAACGTATGTTTTATCACTGATAGTTAAATGTTTCTATATCCTCTTCATAACCAATATATATACACGTTTTTTTTACACTTTATATTTTGAGTTCATATTTTTGATCACTGTTGTTTATTTCTTTGTAACTTACAATACACTTGATAAACTAAATATTTTCTATCAAAACGTGCGAGGACTTCGCACTAAACTACCCCAGCTTTATAATAATATTCTTTTACACAATTACGATATAATATTTATGACTGAAAGCTGGTTATGCGAGGGCGTTTTGGATTCGGAAATTTGTGATAACAGATATGACGTATTTAGGTTAGATAGAAACCGCGTTACGAGTGGTAAATCTGACGGAGGGGGAATCTTAGTGCTAGTATTACGTGGCCTTTGTGCTCGCGCTCGACCCGAACTGACCGTTTCAGGCTTAGAAGCCCTGTGGGTCACTATCCCAGGTAGCTCGCTGCGCGCGCGCTGCACTACAGCTGACCGATCACTAATCGTCCGTGACCTTCATTTATGTGTTGTTTACGCGCCACCTGGTGCGGCGTTAGTGTCACATATCACGAAAATTACAGCAATGATTGAATCAATAGTTAAGAATTCACACAGTGAATATTATTATGTTTTTGGAGATTTTAACTTACCAAATGTAAAATGGGATTTAAATGACTCACCAAAGTATTTCCGGCGCGGAAGTGTTGAAGTGCAAAACGCTGCAACAGACTTAGTTGAAAAGTTCTCATGTCTTGGTTTAAGTCAATATAATTATATTACCAACTCTAAAAATAACATCTTAGATTTATTGTTTTCCAACTCGCCACTAGAAGTTCGTTGTTCTGACTATCCTCTCATTAAAATAGACGAATATCATCCCGCGCTTGAAATCATTGGTACTGACATTCTGTCTTCTCCATTTAAGGAGTTACCCCAAGCTAGATTTAGGTATCGCAAAGGTGACTATGATTCTATAAATAAAAAACTAAGTGACATCTCTTGGCAACCACTGTTAGAAGCACCCTCCGTTGACTCTTGTTTAGACTATTTTTATGATACTCTCAATGATTTAACACGCAAATTTGTTCCGTTTGATACACGCAACAAAAATCGTAACTATCCTAAATGGTATAGCAAGCCTTTAGTTAAAGCACTGATGGAGAAACACAAAGCTCACTCACGATGGAAAAGAACAAATAGCCCTCTGGATTATGATGAGTTTTCTATTTTGCGAAAAAGATGCAAAACTATGCACCAAACCAGCTATAATAACTATTTGATATCTACTGAAATTAACATTAAACGCAACCCCAAACAATTTTGGTCCCATATAAAAGAGCGCCGCGGAGGATCATCGTACCCTAAGATCTTTGAACACAACAACAAGACATTTGACTCAGGGCAGTCTATTTGTGATGCGTTTAATGAGTATTTCAGCTCCGTCTTTAGTAAACCTTCTGATGAATATAACTTGCCTCCACTACCCCCTCCCTTCACAGAAACCGGTAATACTCTGTGCGATATTAACACTGACACAGAAGAAGTTATCAAACTTTTTTCATCCCTTGACCCTAATGGGGGAGCAGGTACCGATGGTATTCCACCATATTTCATTAAGAAATGTTCGAATAATCTCTCCACACCGCTTACGATAATTTTTAATCGCTCATTCAGTGAAGGATTTTTTCCATCAATTTGGAAGGAAGCACTAATTGTCCCTATACACAAAAAAGGTCCTAAGTATAAAATTTCAAATTATAGACCAATCTCTATTTTAAATGTTTTTGGTAAAATAATTGAAAAAATAGCATACAAGCGAATTTATCCCATAGTTAAACCCGGGATTCCCCCACAACAACACGGCTTCTTACAAGGAAAATCTGTTAATACAAATTTAATTGAATTTACAGATTATGTACTAAATACACTTGAAGGGCGAGCTCAGGTTGACGCAATATATACAGACATCGAAAAAGCCTTTGACCGAGCAGACCATGTTATTCTAATGCTCAAATTATATCATCTCGGTGTGCAAGGAAATCTGTATCGGTGGATAACGTCTTATATCTTTAATCGCCATCAAGCTGCAGTGTTAGGAGGTTTTAAATCAGATTACATTAATGTTCCTTCTGGTGTTCCACAAGGTTCACATCTAGGTCCTCCGTTGTTTAACGTTTATTTATATGATATATACACTGTTTTCCAAAATTGCAACTTTTTAATGTATGCAGATGACACAAAAATTTATCACAGTATTCGCAATGAAAACGACTGTCAAAATATTCAGAGTGACCTAGATCGCTTGACACGGTATTATAAAATTAACAGGATCAACGTAAATGCATCTAAATGTACGATTATATCTTTTACCCGTAGTTCTTCACCAATCAGTGCGACATACTATATTGATAATACTCCCATTGTTAGAGATTATACGGTGAGAGATTTGGGAGTTACTCTAGACTCAAAACTTACATTTGAACACCATATTGAGAAAATAGTAGATAGGGCTTACAAAAATCTAGGTTTTGTCATGAGAGTCTGTGAACCATTTACTGACATCAACTGCATAAAGACAGTTTATAATGCCTACGTTCGTAGTATCCTCGAGTTTGCTTCCTCCGTCTGGTTCCCCCAATATATAAAATATGCTCATAAAATTGAATCCGTGCAGCGCACTTTCATTAAACATTTAAATTACAGAGCTCGAATATGGAACATGGATTACGAATCATCGTGTAAATATCACGAAGTCCTCAAACTTGATGAACGTCGCTTACTTACAGATATGTCTGTTTTACACGATTTGCTGAATGACCGCATAGATAGCCCCAACATTTTATGTCAAATCGGAATTAACACCCCTTCTTACAGAACCCGACATACGCAAAAATCTTTGTTTCATATTCCACGCTCAAGAACAAACTACTCTCAAAATGCTCCCATCCGCCGTATTTTGTACGAATTTAACAACAACTTTAGTGATTTGGACCCTTTTTTTTCATACAGATTTGAATTTCGTAAGAATGTTATAGAAACATTTAAAACGAGTCAAAGTTAATCAGTTTAAGCATAATTAAAACATACAAACACACATACACGAACACACACACACACACACACACACACACACACACACACACACGCACACACCTACATACTTTTCTTTCATTATCATCATAGTATCATCATTCACGGTCTTTTTTTTGTTTTGTTCATTTTTTTTTTCTCTTTTTTCCTTGTATTTTTAAACGTTATTTATAATATTATTATTTTTCTTTTTTCTAATGAACTTGCTGTATTTTCGCGGGCAACCGCCTTAATTTCGTTCCTCTTTTGTTTTGAACCGGTAATTGTGATCACCTGTCATTGGCTTTGTAAAAAAATTGTATGTTCTGTGCCATGTTTGTTGTATTTGCTGTTGGTGGTCAACGAATAAATAAATAAATAAATAAATAAATAAATAGAGGGTGGTTTGTATTCAGCCGAAGGCAGAGGGTATGTGGTGTTGCTACAGGTGAATGTTGCGGTTAGCCAACGAGGAAGTTGGTTTGACCAACTTTTTAGCACTGTTTCGCGAATAATGGGTTCAAGCGGTTCATTTATCAACCATTTTACTTCTGACATTGTTTGAAAAATACTTAAAGCATTTTTAAAATTATTTATTGATCTTTACTGTTTGATTCCACAAATTTTCAAAAAACAAACATATACTCACGGCTATAAATAATAAAGGTTGTTAGTGATGAGTTTCCAACCGCACCGCCCAAAGATCAGTTAAAAAGCCCCGATACCATTAGTCGTCTCCTACGTACACCCACGGGAAAAAACGGGGTGGTGCTATTTATACACTACATAACATTTTTATATTGTAAGTTATTTCCTTGTTATTGATGTGAATATAAGTAGTTACAGCACATCTTAATTAAAACATTTTAGTGTGAATAAATTCTAAATGAGAAGATCAGTAATACCTAATTAAATATTAACTTTTCAACAAACATCATTTGCCCTATATCTTCGTTATAATCCCATACCATTAATTTATTACCGTAACAAAAGTTTTATTAATTTATGAAACATAATACAGTTGTTCGAACATAAATGCCCGTAATAAAATAAAGACGAAACAATGAAAACCATTTTCATACAATAATGACTGAGAACAATGGACAAAGAATCTTGCGAAATACGAAGCCCGCGGCAGCTAAACGAAGACAGGAGCCGCAACTGACTAATGTAGGCAATCAATAGTTGGAATCACAACTAAGAAATAAAATAAGTACTTAAGTAACTTAAGAATAGCTTTTATTCAATTACTTACCGCTTCTCAGCTGCACCGCAGCCTGCAGCAATTTTATTTTCCATTTTTAGTTCGTTACGAAGTTTCTCGAGGCTGAGTGGAGTTTCTTTTAAACTTCGTAATTTGGGAGCCACACTGCCCGCTTAATACAGCCTAAACGAGCTTCACCTTAATAACCGCGACTTTCTACGTGCCCGTTTTCCTACTCTTTTGTATCACTGAAAGCGAATAATCCGCAGCACATTCTCTGTGGATTTTTTCTTAATAGATTTCTACTTGCCTTGCTAAAGTGGTGCGTCAATTTTCACAAGCCTGCGCCGCTTAGCAATTTGCATATTTCAAGTACCCCTTTGTGTGACGTTCAAGAGAAAACTTTTATTGAAATTAAATTATAATTTCAGTGTTTCAAAGAACTAATTTTGTAATTTACTTTATGAGTTTAAATATGATCTACTTCAAAAGTTTTTTTGTTAGACATTGATCGAAGTTTGATTATAAGTTTACAAATACACATAACTATATATAAGCCTAGATCATTGATTGGCACTTTGTAAAATCCTGGCAAATCTATCACGTTTTATTCACATTGATCAGATAAAATATTGGTAACATTTCATCTGATCCGACTTAATAAATCCCAACAAAAAAAAGGTAAATAAAGGTTTTTGGGGATGGGTCTCCAACCGCTAAATGTACACAGCACATTGTTAGGTAACTTGCCTAAAGAAAGGAACGTTATTGTTTTTTAGATGAATCATGCATCACTAAGATGTAAGTGTAACAAAATTATGGATTGTTATTTCATTCGAGCCTACATACAACATATAATCCAAACGAAATTCCCATGATAGGTTAATCAGAATTTCAAAATCATCATGCATTACATGAATTATGCATGCGACTGAATTAAGGTGACTGTATAATTGGTTGTTACATGTTTCGAGTTCATCATTACGGCCATGTAGCATCGGCTTAGAATAGCATAAATTATCTCTTATTATGGGTGTTAGGATTTGGTACTGATTTGGTACTACGCGGACTTAATTTAACATTTTTTTCTTTCTCGACTTCTAAAAGTATTTTTTCTTAGAATTATAGATATAAGAAAAGAGTGAAAGAAAGGTTAATATATAATTACCAGAAATATAAATATACCCTTTAATCAGCGTTACGTAAATTTCTTAATTAGGTAAAATTCATGTAGTATTTACGAAATTTCCATTACAGTTACTACTAAAAGTTTGTTAATAATATACTTTTTAGCCTTGTTGTTGTTATTGAAGTTAATTTGCTTTGTTACTATAACAATGCTGTCAGCCACTTGCTATGTTAAGACATCCAATCATTACCCGATCATCGTTGAGTATCACTTTCTTTCACAAAACAGTTTTTATAGTATATTTTTCAGATAATAATTAAGTTCTGGGCACAGATCTGTATGTGAATAGATAACGCAAGTGTCATTTCTTGTATAGAAAGCAAGCGTGCCATTATTTTTCCACCTACTGTGACGTCACATGAGCAATTTAGTGATGGGAACTCCCCGTCAGCGCGTAAACGATTCAATCGATTATATTCGAGTGCGTCGACAGACGAATGATAAATTGACAGAAGAATGATAAATCTAGAATTATACCTGTTTTATAATAACGCTATTTTCTCATGGTCTCATTTTTATTCTGAGCAACTCTTCCCACATTATTTTCCTCCACCACTACATCTTCTCGGAGAACAACGATCTAAATCAGTGAGTTAATGAGTCAGTTAGTCAGTGAGTAGTTCAGTAGCCTTTATTATTATAATAACTTGTCTTTATTAATAACCTACCTAATTAATTAGTTTTAAAAATTTGTTCTCGGAAAGTTACAAAATGATTTAAAAAAACCCTGTTAAGAAATTTTATCTACAAAAAGGAAAGCCAGTAGAAAGCGCTATGACAAAATATAATACAACCCAGAACTAATTCGGATTTGAAAAAAAAAACAAATAAAATAACTTGTAGAGAAGGAAAAATAATCAAGTATTTTTTTTCGTTGTCTGATTTTCTCCAAGCTGTATCTCATAAACAGTGATAACTAGAAAGCTGAAATTTTCACAAATGACGTATTTCTGTTGCCGCTATAACAACAAATACAAGTAAAAAAAGGGTTTTAAGGGGGGCCCCTTACAATAAACGTGTTTTTTTCTGTAATTGTTTGCTCAATATGAAAACGTTAATAAGTAGATACTTAAAATTTTCAGAGTATATTTACTTGTATATCACCTTTCAAAATAAATAATTAAATAACAGTAAAGTAAATATCAAAGGGGCTGCGATACAAAAACGTTATTTTCCATTATAGATGATAGTACGGAACTCTTCGTTTGTTCAATATTGGAAATAAAAAAAAAACAAAGTAGTGTAACAAACTCTTCAACATTTGCTGAATATGTAGAATTATCAGAAGCAGTAACAGAATTAAATTTTCTAATTTGTGTAATGAATGATGTCTTTACTAAGGATTGTAAACCAGTTAAAATCTATGAATAAAATATTCAGCAGCTGTAGCTATTTCTAAGTATGGAAACTTTACAAAAAATTCTAAGCACATTGAAGTTCACTATCACTTTGTAAATTAAAATGTTTAGCAGGGAAGTATACAAAAGAGAGTCAGAAAATAAAATTGCAGATATATTTACAAAACCTGTGGGAAATTTTAAATTCACTAACTTAAAAATGCTGAATTTAAAGGAGTATAGTTCCCTAATTGATTATAATTACTGTAGTACTTAAGAAGCTTTGAACTTATGTAAGGAGGCGTGTTCGTGTATATATGTACATTTATATTGGCAACACTGAGTGAAGGAAGGAAGTAAATAAAGACTGACACATACCACACATTAAGAAATGTAGCTTAGAGAAAAACTTGTAACTAAAATTAAACTGTTCTTTTATTAAATAAAAACAAAGTTAAAACAAGAGTATTCCAATTAATTATTTAACAGAAACATTGTAGTCATAAAAATATTTTAGATACATGGAACATCCATCGCGAATATTATCATTTCTCTGTTCCCAAAATCGATTAGAATTAGAATCGAATACAAATATCTTTGTAGGTACAACACATTTTGCTTAAAATGACAGAAATATGACAATAGCTACCGCTGATTGACAGGTGAAAATATCGTTCATTTTGATGTTCATTGCGTGTTTTAATAGACAAGCCATACTAGATAGCTTTGTAACTAAAAGCGGCAATGTATTATAAATTAAGCGATACACACTCGTTTAAAAGTTTTTCAGTATAAAACCACAACGAACACGAAATAATTGATTTTGCAATAAAAACCACATAATGTAATAATAAAGTGACCAACCGATGAAAGGAAATCTTTCTATTAATTAGTCCCGCTTTATTTAGATAGTTTTTGCATCTCAATACGACACAATTAGGCATTTTTTATATTTAGCTTGACATCTGTCACCGAGAACGTTCGAGCACGGACTCAATCAAATGGCGATAAACTAAGATAATTTTACTCAGTTTTTACACGCGAAGTACATGCACTTGCGGCATCTATTCAAATACATGTCTGTGGTTCTGGGTATCTCATTTTGTATCTAGTTTATTAACAAAATACTGACTGCTATCAAATTTCATACGTCATAACTTATAAGTGACAAGTTTTCATTACGTTATAACCTGTGAGTAATAAGCATTTCTTATTTTGTTCCAGATATGATGACGTGCCGTCTGGGGTCGCGGCGGCTCGGCGGCTCCCGCGGCTCGCTGCAGACCGCCACGGCGTGCTCGGCCGCTAGCGAGCTGGACCTGTCCTCGCGATCCAGGCGGGCGCATAAAGCAAGGTCAGTTGATTAGTCTGTGCAACATTGGGCTAGCATATGAGCCTAGGTCATGTGTTCTCGCCTGAGTACTCGGTTGAATAGCGAGATGGACCTGTCTGGCGCTCCAGTCGGGCGCATAAAGCGAGGTGAGTCTTTTCGTCTTTACGTTATTATATAAGTATTACATATAAGAATAGGTTTTGTGCTTTCGGCCAAGGCAAAGCCGATGCATTTAAACATTTGCCCCATTGCGTTCGCCCAAATGCAGTAGCCTATTTCATCCGGCCAGTTAACATTTTGTAGTCTCATACACATTTATTCGGTACGAGGTATTTCAAAATGGGCAGGGGGACATAAAAGGTAACCAAGGTTATTGGAGCGTTTTAAGTGGTTTTTGAGTGTTGTGGCTGGAGACCTAACACGACCATCCTTAATTTAACAATATTTGTTTATATATTATATGTGGCTTAGAAAATTTTTGTTCTGATGCTAAGTTGTCAGTTCTACCAGTATACATACTATGTATCTATGTGTGACGATAGCTATATTATGACATCATTGATAGTCGCCAATGTAGTCTTTTCTTAATCCTAACTACTTTCAAACAAAGTTTGTGTACAAACGTTTTGGAAAATGTTCCATCGTAATTAATAGTTCGGGAAATTCCCCGCCATTTTAGTTGATCTATCAAACCACCAACTTCGAGAGCAAGGTGATCAATAGACTTTAGAATTATAGAACGTTAAATTATTTGAACATTGTATATCTAAATATAAACATTTTATTAATAAATAAGACAAAAAACATATTTTATATAAATAAATGAACTTTACAAATGCTAGATCATTGCCGTGTAGTGTCGGCTTAGAATAACACTACCCCATTTCTACCCGTGGGTGATCGTAAGAGGCGACTAAGGGTATAGTGGCTTTTTAAGTGATTTTTGGGCGATGTGGTTGGAGACCCGTCACCGAAAACATTTATTATTACCATCTTTTCCCAAATCAACTTCCAAAACTGGCTGAGGAATTTCTCATTCCAAAGCTCTAGCTACCCCGTTAAGGGATTTATAGTGAGTATGTATCAGTAGAAGGTATGTCATTCAAAAGTTTGTTACTACGAATTCTTGCAGATTTAATATTATGAATTATAATATTCTTTACGAATCTTTACGAATTCATGCCTATTACACGAAATAAAATTTCTAGAAATTTAAGGAGCGTACATCATTGAATTAAAAATAACTCTTGATACAGACAATAACCGAATCTTGTAACATTTATTAGGCATGATCGAGTCTAATCATCCCCACTGACCTATCTAGGGTTTGTTCCTTACATCTATACATATAATAAATCTGTAGAAAAGTCATTTTTGTACATTGAAGAAATTGAAAAAAAAAAATAGCCAGCGTGTGAACAGATAAGTAACAGAACCCATTTCCATCATTTTTTCAATTTTTGTCTGTTTGTCTGTTTATATGTTTGTTTGTGCGCACTAAACGTAAAATCTACGAATTCAATGCTAAAAATGTTTATATACAAAAATTATACGTAACTTGAGGTATAACTTAGTTTTTGTTTCATCGAAATCGGTTCACTCTATCAAAAGATATGATTAATTTTGTGAGTTCAAGAAGAAAAATATTACGTTACGCAATTCAGTATAGTACTTGCAACGACATCTTTAGTCTAAATATAGAACTAATGTTGATAGTTGGAATCCAAAGTCCGATAGATGGCGTTGTGCAATGAATGTAGGTTATACACCTGGCCAACATATAGGATATAATTTATCCCGGATTTCGCAAGGGTTCCCACAGGAGCATAAAAAAACATAACTTATATGGTTCCCCATATTTACACGATTAATTTTTCCATCGACCGACTTTATCGGACTCTTCATTAATAGTCTTTTTGGAAAAAATAAGGGTTTCATCCATTTTCATCAAAATAATTGTCCATTTAATTGTTTGTCAATAGTATGACTACTAGATATATAGGATATCACAAATTTGATACTTACACAAATGTCTGCGTGGCGTAGTGGTATACCGTTTGGTAAACACTAAGAACGAAAGACCCAGGTTCGTATCCCGGGTGGTCAAAGTCTTTTTGCGTATTTTTTTGCTTTCGTGTTAGGTTAGAATAGGATGCACTAATCCTTCTTTTTCACATTCAATTAAGCGAATATGTATGAATAAAGATAATTGAAAGCATATTGTATGAATTTTGCGTATTCATTTGGTAGGTTTGAGAATATGTTTATAACTTTTGTTTATTTAACTATTTTTAACTAATATTCTCATAGATATATTATACTTTACTTACGCATAAATTAATATTCTGTTTAAGTCTTAGAATGCATAGTTTGTAAATAATAGTAAATATCTCAATTTTAATTCAGTACCGCCATTTATTGGCTGATGATTGCAATCTCTCTTACATAACCAACTTATTGATCCCCATATTTACACGATTAATTTTTTCATCGACCGACTTTATCAGACTCTTCATTAATAGTGTTTTTGAAAAAAATAAGGGTTTTATCTATTTTCATCAAAATAAATGTCCATTTAATGAATTGCTGTGTAGTGTCGGCTTAGAATAACACTACCCCATTTCTTCCGGTAGGTGTACGTAAGAGGCGACTAACGGTATTGGGGCTTTTAAGGGATTTTTGGGCGATGTGGTTGGAGACCCATCACCAACAACCTTTATTTCACTATCTTTTCCTGACGCAACTTCCAAAAGTGGCTGAGGAACTTCAAGTTCCTTATTATGTATTTAATTGTTTGTCAATAGTATGGCTACTAGATATATACCATATCACAAATTTGACATCATTATTAATGTTTTTGTGGCGTAGCTGTATACCGATTGGTTAAAACTAAATTAACGGATGACCCAGGTTCGAATCCCGGGTGATCAAAGTCTTTTGAGACTTTTTTGCTTTTGTGTTAGGTTAGAATAATAGGATGCACTAATCCTTCTTTTTCACATTCAACTTTGCGAATATGTATGAATAAAGATAATTGAAAGTATATTGTATGAATTTTGTGTATTCATTTGGTAGGTTTGAGAATATGTTTATAGCTTTTGTTTTTTTAACTATTTTTAACTTACATTCTCATAGATATGTATATTATGTTTTACTAACGCATAAATTAATATTCTGTTTAAGCCTCAGAATGCATAGTTTGTAAATAATAGTAAATATCTCAATGTTAATTCAGTAACGCCATCTGTTGACCGATGATTGCAATCTCTCACACATCACCAACATATAACATATAAAACTTGGTACAAAATGGTTTGTTTCATGATTCGTATGAACAAATAAAAAGGTTTTTTGGAACTCATCCCCTAAGGGATTGAAATATAGTATACAGATTTTTGATCTATAAATATACTGTATTAGAAATTTGAAACTTGATCTGATTGACTGATATAACCACTACAAAAAGGAATTTATAAAATTCATCCATCAATCAATCATGACTATATACTAACGGCTATAAATCCCAAAAAAGGGTAGCCACAGCTTCAGAGATAGTAATTCTTTATCCACTTTTGGAAGTTGAATGGGGAAAAGGTAGTCAAATGGGTCTCCAACTGCATCGCCCAACAATCACCTAAAAATATTTCTTTATTCTAATATTAATTTTCTCTATATAATGTATGTATAAATTTTTAATACTTTACCTCTTCTTAAACTATGAAAAATATTTGTGGAAGTATTGTCGAAGTATGTTGGAGTTTCCTACTGATTCAACTAGATGGCGCTGCGGATGCAAAAAATGTAGTCCACGCGGACGAAGTCGCGGGCAAAAAGCTAGTACTAAATAATGTGTCAAAATACGGATACGATTCCGAGCTCTTGAAACCAATGAGTTGATATATAGGTAATGTCTAAAGTTCTGCTCAGATATAGCGAAAGCTCTCCAGTGCACTTTCATCTCGGAGAACTTTCGTTATTTGCCTTTGCTATTACTCGGAACATCGACTGTGTCGGTTCTAATGCTCCATTGTGCTCTCTCCAAAATGTACTGATGAGGCCTGACGTGACTTTACAAACTTCAGACAATGGGTTGACGCGATGCCTATCATGTTCCCTTTTGTTGGAATGTGGGCATTTAAATTTATCGGCACATGAGTGATGAGGTAGCGGAAACGCGGCTCATTAAATGGTAATACGTCAATTGTCGATTGCATATCCATCAAACCTTTGTTATTTTAGTAAATAATAAAAAATGCAATCTATAACCTTAAGATCGTCCTATGTTTAGTATGCGACGATATTTTGGAGTTTATATTTTCAAATGTTTTTTTATCATCTATATATTATATTGCCCAACATTAAGTGAACCCTTTAGAACAATCTGATGTGTTACCATTCTTTTACTGGTTTGAAAAATACATTAATAACACCTAATCTTAGTCAATTTGACCCCTATGATTTATTTAACATTTTCCTCATTTAGCAAAAGGGTTGTGCGCTTTAAAAAATCTTCTTGGGGTCGGTTAATCGGATCCTCAAACCAAAAAAACATTGAATTTTAACCATACTATGATTCTGCATTGGCAATATTTATTATTATTAGTAAGTTAGTAACAACCGTGATAGCTCAGTAGTACATGTTCAGAAGTATTAGTACCTCTGCTAACCCCTTCGGGGATCTACGGCGTGAACGTTTGAGTTGAGTTTATAAATTGTTCATTATAAAATGTATTTTAATGATCACCAATATCCTGTTAAATTATTTATTTGAACTTAAAATCTTAGTAAAAACTTATTTTTGAAAATTTCCGTCTTATTGTTGCATATATTACCGAATTTCTTGTCTGGTTATAGTAAATAAAACGGTTAACTAACAAATTTATATAAGAAATGAATTCTTCAAAACGCTACCCAAAACATAATTTGTTTTTTGATAAAGTTGACAAGAAACTATTACTATATGTATTTAAAGTACGCATTGAACCACTCACAGAAACAAAATTATTAAATTGCTTTATATAATTTTGAATCTGTCATAGAGACGAATCGTCAGTAAAAGAGATATGCGAGAGTGCAGCAATCGCAACGCTTTCAACCTCTTTGCTTATCTGAAAATATTTTATTTGCGGGGGCGGGCGGTCTGCCACCGCCGCCGCCGCCCCACCCGCCCGCGAGGTTTTCCCGCTCTTCATCAAATTGAGCTTTTTCCTGATGTTGTCACCTTTGCAAGTGATTGATTGAATTTTCAAGAGATTCTACTTTTTAATCAATAACCAATTCATTCCGACCTTTTGATGCTTCACCGCTTAATTTATTTATCTTTCAACGACGCGTCTCATGATTTGATTTTATTTGCTTTTTTCACATTAACGCTTTATGGTCAATACTTTTGATTAGGGATAAACACAAGGAGATATAGCTTCAGTTCTTTTGTTTATACGTTTGTCCAAGTTTAGTTAATTTTATAGAAATTAGAACTAATTTTACTTAACGTATTTTATACGAAAAGTAAAGTCTGGTAGCGAATGTCCGAATTGCCCAACTTTAAAAATCTTATTTCAAATTAAACAATAGTTTCACCCAACTTCTAGACATAAGACGACACATAAAAACTTAATGCCTTTAAAGTAAAACGTTAAAGCATTGTGACTAAAAGAGAATCAATTAACGAAGCCACATTATCAAAGTCAATCGCCATTAAGGTGGAGTTGGAGTAGCCAAGTTGCCGCTTGTTTGTGAAGGCCGGAAGGGCTCTTACGGTGAGTGTGCCTTAATCATAAGTGCTGAGTTGGGGACACCCGCCCTGCCTCGAAGGTGGTTAGACCGAAATATGAATTTGAAATTGTCTAGCTTCTTTCTTTAATTTAATGGTCAAACTGTTTTTGTATTTATGATGAAATAAGTTATCATATGATAAAAATTTTAGTGTCATAGTTCTTTTTCAATGATTATTTGATTCATATACCGTGTAGTGCCGGCTTAGAATATCACTACCCCTTTCTACCCGAGGTATCGTATGAGGCGACTAAGGGTATGGGGCTTTTGAAGTGGTTTTTGGGCGATGCGGTTGGAGACCCATCACCAACGATACTTTATTTTTTCCATCTTCTCCCCTATTAACTTCCAAATGCGGCTGAGGAGTTTCTAGCTCTGAAGCTCTGGCTACCCCTTTTTGGGATTTACGGCCGTGAGTATTTATTTGATTACATGTATGTATGTATTTGATTCATATTGTTATGGCTGAGCTTTGATATCATATCTATCAAAAGAGCAAACTAAGATCTGAAACTGCATTGTTTTTAATACCTATTGTAAATGATTGGCTAAGAAGAATCCCAACGCTCAGGTTGCAAAACAATCTAAAATAAATTATTTTTTAATTAAAATGAGTTCATCGCATTCTTTATTAACGTCTAAAACAAAAAGCAAGATCCATAAAATTTGAAAAAAACTACCATACACATATCTCATCTTAATGAAATTGCTACATTTATGACATCCTCATGATAATAATGTTGGATATAAATTATAATTATTTTATTTTATTTGGAAGATTTACAGCGTATACATTAACTTAACAATAAAATAAACAATGCCAATGCCAATTAAAATTCTCCACCTATAAAAATTTGCCTAGCAGTGGGACATAAATGGCTAATAATAATAATAATAAGCCCCCACGGCTGACAGATTGGCGGAGCTACTGACGATCACTAACGATTTCAGTGGTTCCGTCAAGATGGAGCTCGGGGTCGATAAGTGTGCGGTCATTCATGTTGAGAAGGGGCATGTCGTGCACTCTGATGGTGTCGATGTCGGCACCAATCATTTGAGGGCACTCTCCGAGGCTGAAACATACCGGTATCTGGGCATGTCACAAACCATCGGTGTGAAGGTGGCAGACGTGAAACAGGGTGTTTGCGAGGAGTTTTATGAACGCCTGAAAAGTGTGCTTAATAGCTACTTGTCAGGCGTTAATAAGATCCGAGCCATTAACTCCTGGGTCATGCCTGTACTGATGTACACATTTGGCGTGCTCAGATGGACTCAGACCGAACTCGACGCTCTGGACAGACGAGTCCGCACGATGATGACCTCTCATCGAATGCATCATCCGAGGTCGTCGGTTATGAGATTGTATATCAGACAGGACTATTCTAGCGTATAAGCCTGATATCGTGGTATGGGAACGGTCGCAGTCGAGGATATTTCTAGTGGATGTCACTATCCCTCATGACGAGGGTCTCGTGAAAGCCGACACCGAGAAGCGTCGGAAATATCTCGATCTGGCTCATGAGATCACCGACATGTGGGGTGTGACTTCGACAGAAATAATCCCAATTGTTTTGTCCGCGAACGGGTTAATTCCAACCAGCCTCGCGACCAACTTGAGGCGGTTGGATTTCTGTGGCGTGTCGGTTCCAGCACAGATGCAGAAAGCGGTGCTGCTCGATACGGCTCGGATCGTCCGTCGGTTCTTGAACCTGACTCCCTGACCCCGACCGACTGTGCTTTTGTTGGGGAGTACCGCCTCTCCCATTTTAAATTTATATTTTCTTTTTCGGCCATGGGAGAGGTGAGGAACTAAAAGTCATACCCAAAATAACAATTAAACTAAAAACAACAACTTACAGACTAAAAGTATGTGGGCTACACCTACATCATTATTATAAATATATTATATATATAATGCTTAAACATACAAACATAAATATTTATAATATACATTTAATTTAATTAATATATCATATTAATTTGGTTGTATTTATATTTACTTTTATTATATACATTGCGATCGATACTAGTCGGTCGATAATCGATTTGCATATCGATAAGCGGTTCGATGGGATGTGACCCCGTCACTAGTTTTAACAACTTTTATTCTCGCGGGTAGTTTTGAGCTACCGCGATGATGGTTCGAAAAACGTTGCCTAACCAGTCGTGAATCACTTATCGCGATACGTACAGCATTCGTATTATTCTCGTGTTATTTCTAATTAAGCTTAATCCGTGTTGAATATTGTTAATGTCATTAACTGTTACTTCTTTATTCGCTATTGTATGTGACTGTCTTCCTAATTTGTGTCTGTGTCTGAGCTGTGTAATCTTTCTTCATTGTGCCTTCTAAAATTCATAGTGTGTGTCGGTGAAAAATAAACCTGTCAAACTGTAAGTGACTTTATTATTTTATATTCGCCGACCGGTGAGATAACTCATTACATCTTCACCCCCCTCACGCTATAAGTAAATTCAAATAACAGACCGAGAACAATAGAAAAATAATATTGCATCATTTCAGTTTTTCTGTTACATATTTGACACAAGCTCATTTTAAATGAAAGTTAGAAAGAAGAAAAGTAAAACATTTCCATACTGAAGCGGATAAAATAAATAAATTGGAACGCCTTATATCATTCCTGAGAAGCTTAAGTATTGCGTATCCAATTCAATTTGACTATGATTAATGTTTCATTTACGAGAACTCTTTCGATACATGAAATATGCTAGCTCGTTGAATATATTTATTTTAAAGAAAATCGTTTTTCTCAACTGGAATGATATCCCAAGAATAATTTCATTGCGTGATTTGATTTCTCTGATACATCACTATTGTTCCTGGAATTATTAAGCTTAACTTATAATATATCTTACCAATGATAGTCGTAAATTAGACTAGATCAAAAACTACAATTAGTATTGTATGCATAATATCCCTTTGATATAGAAGTAGTCATCCAGATGAATGCACAGATTTACTGAATCATTTCAAACCTTTTCAAGTCATACATGCAATGTTTCCGGCCACACTCATATTCTGAAATTGAGTATTAATGTAGGCCGTAGTACTGTGGGATGATAAATTATAATATTTTTACAAAAATGAATAGCAAACATCGTGTTATGACTTCTATAAAGATTTGATGTGTAAAAATCGCCGTACATATGCGTGTTAGTGTCAGTGAATGCCGGCGCTTTCCGAGCACGTGCGCCTGTAAGCAGAAATCGATCGTATGTTTGAGTGGTTTAGATCTCATTTCACGGTACAGTAGCGACAACTTCACTACCGCGGCAACAGGGCCGGCTTACCGCAATGGAAAAACCAATTTCTATCGGAACCCGTCGGCGTGATCCTAAGGCGATTGGGCTGAAAACGATATTTTTCTTTTCCTAAAGAATCGCAAATATCTGACTGAAAATACGCCTTTGAAGATGTTAAGCTTTTCAGTCCTAACTAAAGCTAAAACTTTGACAGTAAGATATACGGTACACGAATTGTAACGAGATGGATTCTTTTTGTAACGTTGGTTCGGGAATATTCGTGAAACAAACATTTAAGTATATACAATACGTCGGAAATTATTTATGTTCTTATTTAATATTATATCTATTTATTTCTGTGTTATTTTAACAATTTTATTTAAATTGTAAAAGTAATGTACATACAATTAAAACAACTATTGATTTTCTATGCCATGATAACTGAAGCTTTTTCGAATTGTCGATGCTATATTAACCCGTAACTTCGCAATATGACAGTTTATTACTACAAAATAAGATAAAAATCCCACCGATAGAAACCTAGCATTATTGGAACATTTTGTAACTTTGTGTTAACCATAAGTATCTTCTTCAAATGTCTACAAAAAGTTTCCACAAAGTTTTGGTCACATCGCGTAACCCATTCTAGTACAGACCATTACGTATAATTCAATTCAGCCCTAAACATATATTTTTAACAATAACCAAACTTTCTCACAAATCGAATAAGAACCAAACATTTGTAACAGGTTAAAGCTGCTTGGCGCTAGCGGCGAGGCTCCGCTGCTGAGCGGATGGCGCAGCACGCCCCACACCCCCGCCACCCCCGCGCCCCATCACTCACACAACCATCTAGCACCTTCGCATTGTAATGGCACTGACAGGTAATGTATATATGTAATAAATGCATGTGTATTTGTCTTCTAGGAATTGCAAACTTTAAGGCCTTACACGGGTTGTGACTGCATAGTAAAATATAGCCGTCTACGTACACACATATATGTAATAATAGGTTTGGAGAGCGACAATATTGCTAGTATGTACGTCGAAGCTAGAATATTATACATGTCAAATGTCTAAGTTATGATGTCTAATATAGAGAATATTATATTTTGATGTAGAGGCAGGGAAGCTCAGTAAATATGGTTAGCAAAATGCACAAGGCATATTTAAATCCCGTGTACAACGTACTCTCTGAATTCAATTCTGTTACTGAACAAAATAAAGGGAATACGAAAATACGAATTGATGAGTTAATAGTTAGTTATACGCCAGAGGGCTTGAAGTCTGGCTTGACGTACAACGTCAAAAGTCTGATCACGTAAAATTGAACTGTCACTTCTGAACAACAGGTTTTGAAATGCTACAACCGCGATGTTTGTTTTTCTTTTAAACTATAACTTCCTCTAAGCTTTCCTCAATTCAATCTCTATTCTCAATACACATAATCTACTATCACTTCAGATTGCAGATTTATAAAAAATGAAGTTATTTATTATCTTAATTCTCCTGCTTAAGGAAAAATATATCGTAGCAGTTTTATAAGTATCCAAGTCATAAACTTAAGAAATAAATTGAACCAAGAAATAAAGCGGTAGATAAAGTTAAAGCATTTGTAATTTTGTAAATTATTATGCTTCGGTATTTTTAAATTTTAGATATTGTGTTCATTATATATTTATAATGATTATGAAATAATATAGCGTACGTAACATAAATCTAAAGGTCTGATTCGACTCTCGGGGAGCCCACAGAATTCATTCAAAGTCAACAATCAATTATTTATTGCATTCAACAATGTTTATAACAGTTCTTATTTACAAATACATTCATGATTCTACATTGAAGACCCGGTGGGGCACAGCAATTTCTTTTATCTAGATTATTTTAGAATTAAAACTAATTTGGATATAATAAATAAAATAACATTACGAAAATAAATAAAATGGGAAATAATTTTATGAGCATCTTCACGAGGATTTTGCAGCTGAATCAAGTGATTATTATCATATGATTTTGAAAATAAGATAATTTTGAACTTTAGAGGGTACGTTAAACCGCCCCGGTTATTATTGCCATAGTAGAAGTTAATACAAAATAATAATAAAAAGAAACACGACGTGATAGCTGAATGGGTAGAACACCGGTTAACGTGCAAGCGACTAGTGTTCAAATCCCGGGTCGGGCCTACATCAATTTGTCTTTTCTAAAGACATATGTGTGGTTAATTTATCATTGTTGTTAACGGTGAGGGAAAACATCTTGAGGAAACCCACATGACTGAGTTGTACTGAGTCATGTGACAGTGTATTCGTACAAAACGGCGATAGGCCTGCCCCCTATCACGTGAGTACACTGTCCATGCAAAACGTGGGTACTCTGAACACCAGGTGACAAAGTCACGTGATGTTCAGAAGTATTAGTACCTCTGCCAACCCCTTCGGGGATATTCGGCGTGAACGTTTATGTTTATGTTATGTAAAAGTTAATCCCTACAAAACCACACTAAGCCTCTGTGGTGGACTATCGCCTTATATCTAGCATTGGTTCGTGCTACTTGATAAGGATAATTTTGGTAATCAAAATTGCGTTTTCTAATTTACTACACAAATTCTCTTAAAAAGTCCGAATACCTGTAGTCGCCTCCTATGTCAACCTTGGAAAGAAATGAGTTTGGACTATTCTTAGCCGAAACTACACAGTTATTTCACCAATTATCGATACTCAACTCAACGCAACTCAAACAATCACGTCGTATATCCCCGAAAGGGTTGGCAGGGTTACTAATACTTCTGAACATCACGTGAACTATCAATATAAATGCCTATTAATTTGGTGTTAACTCACCATTAATTAGTACATGGTCTGATGTTGTGGTCGTGATACAGTTAGTGATGTAGTTGTGGTTGCGTAAACCGAGCAAGTATCGCGCATTGCCTCAGGGTTAATTTAAAATACCCTTCGCTTTACGACTAAAGTTATTCTGAACATTAATGATCGGGTGTTATGTTAAGAAATATAAAATATCTATGGCTATAGTATATAAATCAATAAAAAATAGGAGACTTGAAGTAAGGGATATTTTGAAATTGATGAGCTAGTTTTCAAAAATCTTTTAATATTAAATTTCGTCCACATATCATTAAAAATAGCCTTAGGGATTAATAGCCGTGAGTATATGTATGTATGTATGTATATCATTAAAAAGCCTCAATACTCTTATTCTCCACTTACGAATACCCACTGGTAGAACTGGGGTAGGGTTATTCTATTCCGAAACTACACAACCATAAAACACATAATACAAATCCACAACTTGGTCCCATCTGTGATACAAAACAGTTACTGAAACGAACATACTTTAAAATAAAATAGGAGCATGTTTTTTATTTTAAAACTGTCAATTTTGTGTTTCAGTTGTTTTAATTGTGTATTATTTTATGTGTTGTACAAATGTTTTTTTTGTTTTGTGTGTTGTACCAACCCTATGCACCGAATAAATATTGTTTTCTTTCTTTCTTTATTTTTCTTTCAATGTAAAAAAAAAACATAACTAAAGAAGTACTTACTTATACTCACGGCTATAAATCCCTAAAAGGGGTAGCCAGAGCTGAGAAATATTAAATTCCTCAGCTACTTTTGGAAGTTGAGTGGGGAACAGATGGTAGTACAAAGGTTGTTGGTGATGGGTCTCCAACCGCATCGCCCAAAAATCCCTTAAAAAGCTGTGTAGTGTCGGCTTAGAATAGCACTACCCCATTTCTTCCGGTGGGTGTACGTAAGAGGCGACTAACGGACTTGGGGCTAAAGAAGTAGTCGGGTAATAATAACCTTTGTCATGTCCATTCCGTATATTTTAATTGCTATTATTAGCCAATATAAAGTGATAATAAAAGGTCGTATCATAGCATAAAACGGTCGAGTCGTTTATTAAAACAGCTTTTAGAACTTCAACAACGAACGTAAAATTTTATCTCTCTTTCAGCAAAAAGTTAAATGTATGAAATGTATAGATCTGCTTATGATATGAAACTTTATTATTTAATATAACGAGCTATTCAAACTGCATTCAACGACCGTGAATCGAATATTTTTTACTGCTTTTAAGAGTTTTATAGCGAATAAACCGAGTTGGCTGACCGGCGCTTTCAAATAACTCGACATTATTTTCAGCAGACACGAGATGTCATCGTCTTTTATTATTTCTTCGGCTATCATTTTCAGTTTCGCTTGGATTTCACAGTTTACTTTCAATATTTTACTTCAAGGAATTTTAACGTGTCATGTAGTGCCAGCTTTGTATGTCATTACCCCTTTCTACCTACAAGTGTCGTAAGAAGGGGCTTTCTAAGTGGTTTTCGGGCGATGCGGTTGAAGACCCATCACCAACGATACTTTATGTCATCCATCTTGTCTCCTATCAACTTCCGAATGTGGCTGAGGAGGTTCTAGCTCTGAACGTCTGGGTATCCCTTTTTGGGATTTATGGCCGTGAGTAAATGTATGTATGGAATTATAATTTAAACGAAAACTTCCGTATAAGTTTTAAACTGTTTTTAATACAAAACCACAATAAGTGTAAATATGGAAATGCTTTAAACAACAGACAGTGAAACAAATTGTATTGATTACACATTGTATTCTAGTCTATTTCAGTCTATTCTAAATCAATGCAGTAATAGATATTGTTACGAATATAACTGTTGATGCATTTCATAGCATCGTATTGCTTGTGTTATTGATGGAATTCTCAGATCTCTGATTGCTAAAAGCATTTGTGAGATATACTAGTGTATCAAATAATAGCACTCTGATCTAAGGCTACAGATTCGGGCTTCAGTGCATACAAACAATACCAAAATTCAAATGGTGTTTAGGAGGCTCGGTTTACCTTTATATGGTATAAAATAGCTGTATAGTTTTAGCTTAGAATAGCACTAACCTAGTTCTTCCTGCGTATATTGATAGAGGCAACTTTGGGTTTTTTCGCTTTCGAGAGATTATTTTGCGATCAACACAACCTTTATTTTTACAATCTTTTCCCTATTATTTTTAATTCTAAAGCTTTGGATACGTTTTTTTGGGATTAATAGACACGATTTTGTATATGTGTGATGTATAAAATTTATATTCATCCTTCGTAGAGTATGTAATATTGTTTGTATTAACTGGTTTTGGGGATCAAATGGGCTAAGACAGATTATCCTACATGCCCGCTAGCATCATATGTTGTTAATCTCGTTTTAATTATTAATTATGAAGGTTCTACAATAGACAATGTCATTTTCCACAAACGGTTGAGTAGGCTTCGAATAGCACTAACCTGTTTATTTTCGCAGGTTTTTCAACTTTAAGTTAACAACCGTGATAGCTCAGTGGGTAGAACACCGCTTGCATATGTTGAGGGTTCAAATCCCGGGTCGGGCCTTCACCAAATTGTCTGTTCTAAAGACATAAGTGTGGTTAATTTATCATGGTTGTTAACGGTGAGAGAAAACATTTTGCGAAAACTTTTGTTGTACTTAGTCATGTGACAGTGTATTCGTACAAAACGGCGATAGACGTGCCCCCTATCACGTGAGTGCACTGTCCAACCAAAACGTGGGTACTCTCAACACCAGGTGACGATGTAACGTAATGTTTAGAAGTATTAGTGCCTCTGCCAACCCTTTCGGGGATATATGGCGTGAACGTTTGAGTTTGAGTTTTTCAGAGTTGGTTCGGTGATGTAAGCGGAGACCCATCACCAACCAACATTTATAACCATTTTAGCTTACAATATTTAACTTACTAAAGTAGCTGCGGGCTGCCCATTTTGAATTTATAGCCGTGTGTATATTAATATATGTATTTTAAATACTTTTGACACTTTCTACCTTAAGATGGTTTCGTTTATACTCAAGAACTACTTATACTCACTCCAATGATTCCAATTGGATTTAACAGAATATATTGATTCCCACGTTTACGACTCTGATCTTATCTCACTCCTTTAAAATTCATCAATCTTCGCATATGTTACTGTTTACTTGTAATTATTAATTATGACAAGGTATTTTATATCTAAGTAAATACTAGTGTAGTAAATACCCATTGGTATAGGCAGAGGCTATCGATCTATATCTTGTAAAACCCTGGCAAACCTCTCGAGCCTCATGTGCAATCTTTTCATACATGCTCTCTTAACTTCATACACATATAATTCCCTAGAAGAGGTAGCCAGAGCCAAGGAATTATAAATTCCTCAGCCACTTTTGGAAGTTGAGTGGGGAAAAGGCGGTAAAATAAAGGTTTTTGGTGATGGGTCTCCAACCGCATCGCCCAAACATCCAATAAAAAGCCCCAATACCCTTACTCGCCTCTTACGACACCCGTGGGTAGAAAGGGGTAGCGACATTCTAAGCCGGCACTACACGGCAATCATAACTTCATACTTCGGACAAATACCTATTTTATAGTTTATTTATAGTAAACCAAAGTGGAATTTCTCCAGTTCCTTCCCACTAGCAACTTCTCACTAGATATCTTTAATTTTACTATCCATGCAAATATTCATTTGTACGTTAGTAACAGCATATGCTAACGGCATTGAATACTGCCCGTGATCCTGTTAAATCACTCTTCCAGCACATGCTGAAAATGTTATTATCGTTTAACTGCCTATTTTTGTGTCACTAGTTTTATTCAGGTTTTCTATATTTGATCCAAAGTACGCTGATTCTATACATCTGTTTTACATCTAGTTATAATATGTTTTTTTCATACATAGACCTAAATTGACAGATGTATTGATGTTCCTCTCTTTAGTTCTTTCACTACATCTTCTTACTATCTACTCTTTTATATATCACTAGCTGACCCCACAGACTTCGTACTGTCAAAAGTGTAGACTTTCACGTCGTCAAACTGAAATATTTAACTGACCTGTTGAGGGTCTCTGTCATGCGATGAGAAAAAAGGTGTTTTTCATAGTGTCCTCACAAATTTTTTCACTTTATAAATTTTAAGTTTATAAGTATAGTAGTTTCGGCTGAGCATTGATTCTTAGTCTGTTTAACCATTTTTTAGGAAAATTTATTAATCTCTTAGTTTTTCTGGGATAAAAAGTGTCCTATTGTGTTAATTGGGATCATTATCTGGCTTCCTGTAAATTTTATTTTAAATACGTTCTGTGAATTAGTCTTCATTTAGCTACAAACGTCTATACTTTCACATTTATAATATTAATAGGATAAGGCTTAAACATAAGCTTCTCGCGCAGGTGATCTCGCTCGCCGGCCAGCGCAGCGACTTGTCTTGCGCTTCATGCACGCGTGTAAATTTTGTTACGGAGTAATTTAAAAATTGTAGTATCTTCTAAGATGTTTTTTTAAATTAAGTGATGTCAAGGACAATTTTGTTCTCAATTAAATACTCTCAATCAACAACATATTTATTTGGTTAAAGATTAATATTATGTTGATAAAACATGATGGCAATTATGCATTAAATTCGACCAAATTTATTTATCATAAAACTGGTTATAGTAAGTGAAACTTAAAAGTTAGACATATACTGTCGCGGGCATTTTTTTAGATCATTTAAAGAGAAATAAGTCTTTAATACATTTTTTTTGGGTAACTTAAACCGTTTACGCAGCGCACACAACGGAAGCCTTAGTATGAATAATTATCCCCGTTTTTGCAACATTATTCGCTGATTGTTTGCTCCTGTTGGTCGCAGCGTGATGATATATAGCCTAAAACCTTCCTCAATAAATGGACTATCCAACACAAAAAGAATTTTTCAATTTGATTGGGTAGTTCCTGAGATCCTAGCGTTCAAACAAACAAACTCTTCAGCTTTATAATATTAGTATAGATTTCATGGTCATCATTAGCTAGTGTCTTGTAGTATCAGACAAGAGACCTCTCTATTTTGAATGTATTTTATTAAGTACCGTTTCATGGGAGCGAAAAGCGTTTGTGATTATCGAAATATTTTTATAATACACTAATTGTATAAATATTCCATATAATAATTTAACTTCTACAACATTTTGATTTTGAAATTAAATTGTAAACCCAAGTAGAATTTCTCCAGTTCCAAACAAACTCGCCGATATAGCCGTGACATAGCCTTACTTAATTAAACAAACAATGTCGGTATATTGACATAAAGTTCAATAAGTCAACGAAAGCTGAGCACAAGTATTCGGCCGATTAATTGGAAACACATAAACGTCGGTCTTCTGCGGTCAACCCTTGCCTTCTAATGCGATATTCAATTATTCGTTATCGAATACAATCTTACTCGAATTGAATTCGAGATATCGCCAAACAATCAACGAGGACAAACAATAGCAATGGCTACGTGCTATACAACGATATGTTATTCAATCCAGACGAATATGTGTTTGCTTAAGTAAATACTTGAACGTATTCTCTATTTGATTTAGTTTCCATATTTCCATTTATGATGGTTTGTGACGTATTGAAGTGACTGGAGTGTAAACGTATTTATTTCCTCCTCGATAATATAATAAAAGCTTATTGTTATATAGAAAGTACATACACATACTCACGGCTAAAAATCCCTTAACGGGGTAGCCAGAGGTTTGGATTAAGAAATTCCTCAGCCACTTTTGGAATTTGATTGGGGAAAAGATAGTAATAATATATAAATGTTTTTGGTGACAGGTCTCCAACCACATCGCCCAAAAGTCACTTAAGAAGCCCCTATACCCTTAGGCGCCTTTTACGATCACCCACGGGTAGAAATGGGGTAGAGTTATTCTAAGCCGACACTACACAGCACAAATATATATATAGAAAGTCAAATTATGAAATGTGAAATTAGAACACGAAAATTATT
Organism: Bedellia somnulentella; assembly: GCA_963576735.1. NCBI lineage: Eukaryota > Metazoa > Arthropoda > Insecta > Lepidoptera > Bedelliidae > Bedellia > Bedellia somnulentella. Next base: position 6,216,212 of record OY755172.1, on the reverse strand, counting down.
TTACGTACTTTATATTTGCGTAGTATGCTATTGTAAGGGAACGAATCTACTTTTGTGTGCTTGAATAATCTGCTTAATAAGGTTAATATAAAACAATGGAATACTTGAAATAAAGAACGTTAAAAATTAGCGACTCTTTTTTAATAATAAACGTAAAACAGTTTCATATAGAGCTAGCGGTTGGTTCGGTAAATCTATATATATAAAAGAAAGTCGTGTTAGTTACACTATTCATAACTCAAGAACGTCTGAACCGATTTGACTGAAAATTGATAGGGAGGTAGCTTATAACCAGGAAAAGGATCATCACGCTAAATATCGCAGGGGGTAGGCAGTAACAAATGTTTAACACCATCTGTGCGAAGCCGGGGTGGGCCACTAGTCTCTTATATTTAAACGCTCATGAAAAATGCTTCATTTGCCATATGGGGTTAAAAATTCACTACATTTACTAATATGGAAAGAAATATATTTCCATTTGTGTCGCACATTTTTTTTTCCGATACTGGGTTTTTTTAGTTGATGTTGTGGAATTTGGCAGGAATCTTAATAATTTCACAATTTTTCTCCTCATTAACATCCAAAAATGGCCAATTAATCATTGATCAGAATATTTAACTGATGGTTCAATAGCTTGTCTTTTAAGTTTATATTATTTTCAATAACTTTAGTTTTAGTTGTGTGCTTATGAATTGTCCTTTAGAAATAAACTTATTTTTTTGAGGCGATCAAAACAATGGCTTTTAATATTTTGCTTTATAAAAAAACGAATTAAGTTTGAAAAATAAGTCATCTCAATAATGTTACAAATAAAATATCCACTAAATTGGCCCTGCAAATAAAAACTATCCTCCCGCCCGCCGCAGTGTGTTGTCACATCAAAAAAGTGGTCCTGCCTACTTCAGTGAAACAGACATGAATTAATGAATCGAAACGCAGCCCAACATTTGTTCAGTGCGAGCTGCTTTATGTACCGCTCATTCAACTCGAATGAGTGACCGGTACAAACTAAACTATCATTTGTTTTTGTCTCTTGAAATACTACGTGCGCTAAAGAAACCGTTAGATATTGGTATAGTTTTCACGTCGCATGTTTTCGAAAGGTAGGGGAACTTTATGTTTTGAGCATTTATGTATACAAAAGTTGTAGAAATAGTCATGCCATTAGATCTTGTTTAAGAAGGGATCGACAATCGACAGCCTCTTAGTACTATCCCGCTAAGAAAACATCTTTACGTCCATATTTTTTATTGCTAAAAGAACTTTGACAAAATGAAAGGGGCTGAAACATAATCGATGATTGGTGTTTAACTATTGTTGTTACGCATACATTTTTTTTTGTTTTTATTATATTACTAATTTTATCTTTCCTTCAAAATAGGTTGTTGTGTGGTGGAGTGGCCCAAGGGCCTTTTTGGAACATTTGCCTACGAAAGTGCCTTAAAGATATGCTTTGTTATTTTTACACCACATGTGGTAATGTACAAAATTCATCTCCTTTTTAGAACTAGCTTTGATTCCTCTATTATTATTCGAAGTGATGAACAAAGTACTCTTTGTCTAGAAATTTAGGGTCCGGAGTCACGCCTTTGCAAGTTTGTTACTACAAAGCTACTAAAGTAATCAAAGTCTTATTTCTTTCGTTTCCAATAGCAAAACAAGACTGTGACCAACCTTATTTTTGTCCAGTGGCAGCAGAGGGGCTCTCCGGCGGCGGTCGACGTACACGAGCGGGCGGCTGCGGCCGGGCTCCCACTGGTCCTTCGTGTTCGATCCCGCCGGCCGGCTGTGCTACTACTGGTCTATGGTGGTATCGCTGGCCTTCCTCTATAACCTCTGGGTCATCGTCTATAGGTTCGCGTTTCAAGAGATCAATGGTAAGTTAAAAAAGATTATGCCTTTTTTTAGAATTACTGGTAAGAAATTACTCTGGAATGTAGTGAACAAAGAAAGTATGTGTCAAATCAGAACTTATTTAACAAATAATAACTAACAAAATAGAAACTCAGAATAGAAACAAAATAGAAGAAGAAATACTGCATTTATTAAATACTTAGAACTTTAAATGGTCTAGCGCTTTCTTTGCCTTTTACACGACAAAAGACACAGTGATATTCCAAGAAAAATAAAAATACAGCACATTTCCATCATATAAATAAGACGAATATTTATCATTCTTGCCATCATAAAAAGAGTTTGTTAGAAAATATTTTTCATTTACATTATGTCAAAGCAAAGTTTTTCTACAAAGGTACATCTTAGTGGCAAATTTTCCGATGACACTTCGAAAGTTTGTTCGAAAATATAATAACTGGTAAAATTAGTTCGACAGCCCGTAAAAGTTTTCATTAAAGTGTATATAGCTTATGCAAAAGATAGTTTCGTTCGGAGACCGATGCAAGCCACCTCTGAAGACGAGTGCACAACTTTGCCCACATCTCGCATAGTTTAGCAACTCAACCCTCGGAAAATAAAATTACTTATTTAAATAGCTTTTCCGAGTTAAACGCCCTGAACGATCGCTCGAAGACATTGTAATACTTTGCGAGGTAACGTTTGGACATTTCTGCTGGGAACTTTTCTTTTGTAACATTTTACAGCTGTGATGAGTTTTACTAACGCTATTTTAGCCTAAATTGTTTTGTTAATGGATTACTGTGAATAAATGGACAATATTGACAACTTGATGGGCATAGTTGCAGAGTAAATGTTGATATTTGATGCGAACCGTTTCAATATATTTGCGATGAAATGTTATTTCAGTTTAATTCCAATTTCACAGTTAATTTGATTACCACTAATAAACTAATATTTGGTAGGTTTCACTACTACATACATATACTCACGGCTATATATCCCAAGTAGGGGTAGCCAGAGCTTCGAAATTAGGAATTTCTCAGCCACTTTTGGAAAGTTGAGTGGGGAAAAGATGGTAATATAAAGGTCGTTGGTGACGGGTCTCCAACCGCATCGCCCAAAAATCCATTAAAAGCCCCAATACCGTTAGTCGCCTCTTACGTACACCCACCGAAAGAAATGGGGTAGTGCTATTCTAAGCCGACTCTACACAGCTACACAGTTTCACTACTATTTAGAATAATTTTGAATTTCTATAACTGGAAGAAAAATGAAAACATCTGCTAATTGTTTGCGATACCATTTCGAATGTTACGTGCTATGCAAAGCGACTGAACTTTTTATAATCTATTCTTAATTTGTTGGTATACTATGCCTTGATAAACTCTTTTTTCTTTTGTTTCAGGGGAGACACTGATCGTCTGGTTCTGTTTGGACTATATCTCAGACTTTTTGTACCTAGCAGATATACTGTTCCACTTTCGAACCGGCTATTTAGAAGATGGGGTCCTTCAGACGGACTCGGCGAAGCTTCGGACGCATTATATGAACTCTACTATCTTCTACATCGATTGCTTGTGTTTACTCCCCTTGGACTTCCTCTACCTCTCCATTGGGTTCAACTCGATCCTGCGATCCTTCAGACTCGTCAAGATATACCGGTTCTGGGCATTCATGGACCGAACAGAGAGACATACGAACTATCCGAATTTGTTCAGATCGACGAGTTTAATTCATTACTTATTAGTGATATTCCATTGGAATGGGTGCTTGTACCATATAATTTACAAAAACAATGGTTTCGGTAGTAAAAACTGGGTGTATCATGACACTGAAACGGCGGATGTGGTGAAACAGTATTTACAAAGTTATTATTGGTGTACGCTGGCGCTTACTACGATCGGTAAGTGTGTTCATATTCTCTTCAACATACATACATACATACATATACTCACGGCTATAAATCCTTATAAGGGGTAGCCAGAGCTGAGAAATAACAAATTCCTCAGCCACTTTTGGAAGTTGAGTGGGGAAAAGATGGTAGTACAAAGGTTGTTGGTGATGGGTCTCCAACCGCATCGCCCAAAAATTCCTTAAAAAGCTCCAAGTCCGTTAGTCGCCTCTTACGTACACCCACCGGAAGAAATAAGAAATGGGGTAGTGCTATTCTAAGCCGACACTACACAGCTATTCTCTTCAATTACATTTATATTTTATTGTTTTTTTAGCCTCCGTCATAAATGTGTATTTGAACTTTATTGCAATGTGTCGTGGTTTAAGGTGTGCGTCACAGGTGTAACAGGTGAACTGCTCTGTTTAAGAATAACTTACAGGTTATACCTTTCGGTTGTTGAGTAATTGTACTCCAATGCTTTGAGCGAATTCTATGAAATATCTTTACATAGTTTTATCTTCTAGTGACTTTTTTTATCGGTAATATTAGACCTTATAACTATTTTATTTAGTTTAATTAACAATTATAATATACTAGAAAAAAAAACCAAAGCCGCCACAACAAAAGTAAGGTCTTAAAATATACTGCGATTTTTCTTGCATATTATTCGCTCTATAAGGAATAAAATTACATAGACAATATGATTAACGAATTAGCAGTGATGTACTGCTGCATTAGTTAGAAAATCAGACACATAACAAAAATAAGAAAATATTAATTCGTACATTCACAACAAATCCATTTATTGAATAACCCTTTATTTTAAAAATGCGAAACAGCCACTCAACATTGTAATATCTCTGTAGGTCTAACTGAATTTAAAATATACTTCATACAGCCTTAATGTATCTTACAAGGATAAAAAACCAAACATATTATTTTTCCTTCCTAATACGTTGTCTTGAAACATAAAAGGAAGTTAAGGTAAATTACATTGTTACCGCAAGCGTAAAATGTGACGAAGAATTATTCACTGTATGCAAAGCACTTTGAATTCAAAAGCCTCAGGATATTGTGAAGCCATCAAAAGCCAAGCACAAATGTATACCCGCATGGCTCGGCCCGCGCGTTGAGTATTAAGAGAAAAGTCTTGTAATTATCTTTTAAACCGTCTTATGAGAAATGAAATAGATTTGTAAATATAATTTAAAGTATTACAGTTGTTTTTAGTTGTAGGTATTTGTTTCTTTGACCTAACATAACATAAACGTTCACGCCGTTTATCCCCGAAGGGGTTGGCAGAGGTACCAATACTCCTGAACTCACATGGCAAGCGCCATCTAGTTTCCAGAGAAGGTACCCACGTTTTGCTTAGACAGTGTACTCACGTGACAGGGGGCAGGCCTATCGCCGTTTTGTACGAATACACTGTCACATGACTAAGTACAACTCAGCCATGTGGGTTTCCTCACGATGTTTTCCCTCACCGTTAGCAACCATGATAAATTAACCACACATATGACTTTAGAAAAGACAAATTGGTGTAGGCCCGTCCCAGGATTGGAACTCACGCCCTTCTGTTTTTCGGGCGGGTGTTCTACCCACTGGACCTTCTTTGACCTGTTTTGGTTAAAATTATTTGTCAACTTAGAATGGAATTATCTTTTGCCATGTTTTTCTTATTGGGTGGAGATTTGTCTTACATGCAATTGATACGTTTGGCAATCTATATACTATCTTTATAAGGCCTCACTCGCCCGCTTTATTTGATTAAGAGGCATACTTTTAGAGGCCAAAGGTCTAGCTCCTTGTATCTGAGATTGAATCATTCATAAATTTACTTTAAACTTTACGAAAAGCAAGTTTAATATGGCATTGAATTATTAAATTTCTTTCTACAATAATTGATCCTCATCTTGAATCCAAATTGCGACCCATACGAGAGTTTGAGAAGTCCTTACTTAAGCATTGATTTCACAGTCTCATATAATTTAATTAGTAAATATTAATAATTATAACGCATTTTATCTTTATAATTTTAAAAAAAATCTTTGTAATCTTAAAAATCCACTTTATAAATATCTATACAAAAAATAATGCTATTCTATTAATAGTGTAACCCCGACAGAAGTGTCGGCACATGTCGAGATTATATGGAGTCCGCAAACGAAACATTTTACGTAGTGAATAATGTATGAATGTCGCCTCTGCTACTCAGCTGAACACTTTCGAACAGAATTAATGGGAGTTCCGTGGTGGTGCGCTCGACGCCGTGTCGCGTTTAGTTATTTCAATTGCTTCACGATGCTAGTCTAAGTTTGTAATATTTTAATTGAATATGGTAACACTACTTAGACTAATGCTTCATGTTTAGTTTTACTATCAATGTAGGATGCTGTTTTATTCACATATAAAGTCTTTGATCATCCTGATGTTACAATATTAGTAAAATTCTTACTTGCCTATTATTTCTGATGGTAATATCCTTTCGAACAGAATTAATGGGAGTCCGTGGTGGTGCGCTCGACGCCGTGTCGCGTTTAGTTATTTCAAATGCTTTAGACGATGTTTGTCGAAGTTTGTAATATTTTAATTGAATATGGTAACACTACTTACATTAATACTTCAAGTTTAGTTCAATGTTATTTCTTGTAACATCTTTAATCATCATGATGCATTTAATAAGTTTTAACTTTTATTTTAATGGCTATTTATTTCTGACGATATTAAACTATAACTAATTAACATGGCTTTCACATCCCTTTTTATTTATTCTTAGTCATTAAATTATTCATGTTTTATGTAATATTTGATCTTATATGTGGAACATAGTTGGCAATAGATATTTTTTATAATAATCATTGTGTCATCAACAGCACAATGTGTCAAATTTTGTCAAAGGCTGGTTTAGTGGTAAATTGCCAAGCTATTTATTATCGTCTACCATTATTGCACCTATTTTAAAAATAAATATTATTTAAATATTTAAATAAGTTGATTCCAGTACGGTTAATGGAACCCCCTTTTAATCAATATAGCCATTTTCCATCGAATATTGTTTTTCATAGATGTTTTATAACGTTAAGTAAATAAAATAGCAATTGTGAACAAAGATATATCCTTTGCTAAAACCGACTTATTAAATAAATCTTTACTAGTATTCGACATGAAAAAAGAGTATCGTTTGTCGGCATCCCAATAAATTGATTGGCGCAATCAAATAAATGGAACAACTGAAGATTCGTACAAATCTCTAATTAAGTACAGGCAACGAACGATGAAATAACAAAGTGATTCATTATCGAGTCAGAAAAGGGGGTAATTACGATCTCTCCAATAAATTGCTATCGGCGAAGAGGCTGTTTCGGAAATAGACGTTAAGAAACGGAATTTCATGTCGAGGAGGTCTCTCGAGTTGAGCGTCGTCGACCTGAAGTGTCAACGCACTTGTTGATCAGAGCCCGGTTGGCAGCCCCTGGCTTGCACGCGGTTCTCTTTTTTTTAATATTACAACGTTACATCGAACAGTCTTAGTCTCTTTTACTTGTTTTGATTTAGTAACGTTGTATCTTGTTTAAGTGACCGAGGATTATTTGGATTAAATCGATAGTTATTTTCTATTTCACTATTGTTTAATATGGGGAATAGTTGGTTTTCATGATGATGAAATATTTCTTACTCATTATTTAAAAAAAGTGTATGCCTAAACGCAGATTTCACAAAAAAATGTAACTTCATGGAATCATATTGGTATTGGGTCGGATTTATTATATAATATTATATTCTATTGATGCACATGTCATTTTACAGATATCATTTATCTTTTTTAAATATTCTTTAACATGCTTGTCACAACTATCAAACCTAAAAAAGTAAATTGTGTGGTTGATCTTGAAATAATATTGAAGCTAATCGAATATAATAAAGACTATGAAATTAGTTATTTCTCCCGGTATGAAAGAAAGTTTGCTCCACACTCACTCAATCAACAACTAAATGTTAGAATTGCAAAGAAACTATATTAATCTACACATTGCTAGATATAAGCAGATGCATTTACAGTTTTAGTATTTTTGCTATCCGTTTATAATAACATAGTGTACGTTAGTTAACATGATTTGATATAGATAAGTAATGTCGGCTTAGAATGTTATTAACACGGTTTTCCGGCATGCAAAGTCTTTTTTTGGTATTTATTAAATATTTTTATTCGATAGTAAACACGAAAATAAAAGACTAATTTATATATTTTCCATTTAAAATGAGTAATTGTAAAGTTATGATTTTTTAAAGATTGTTCAACGTTTGTACTTAATGACGTCATCGATTGATAAAATCACGTAGCGACATGCAAATGAAGCAAAATGTTTTATAAAAATGTTGCTGATTGCAAAACATAATACGAATTTGTGATGTCAAATGAAATTATTACGATATTATACTAAACAAACCTATGATTTTCGATATTTTATTAATAAACTGCAAAACCGTATGTCTTTGAAACAACATTGAAGGTCAAACACTGTTACAGTTTTTTGATAAAATAACAGTCATCTTAGCTTCAATTGATATAATTTCAAAAAAATATTGTTTATAACCATAATATCTCGAAATGGTTTTGTAATCAGCATCAATTTAGTAAAACTTTGCATACCGAATTGTCGTAAGAGGCAACTTAGAGGTTTGGAAGTTTTAAGTGACTGACTACCGAACCATTAAAACTATCCCTTATTTTATTATCTTTTGTTATATATATGTGTAAATGTATGTGAATATGTTTACTAAATCACACTTCTCGTAACTAAAAATAACATCTACTTTTCATTGTGAAACAAAATTATGACAGTATTATTTTATATTTAAACGACCTCATTTGATAAAATGTGTGCCAAAACCAGAAGCTATCTGCATTCAGTAACTTTTATTTTAGTAACCAACTTATCCACATTTAGCGTTTAACGAACAATGTTATGCAAGCTTAATTTTCTAAATTGCATTTTTAAACACGAATGTTGAATATTTTTTGATATTCTAAAGGCTTGCCTGCATTTCGCTTACAGCAAACTGCTATACTTTGTATAATATCTTTCTACCTGATATTTTAATACACGTATACTTTTATAAAATCACTTTTGTATTTTGACTGTAGAAACAAAGTAAATTAACTTTTTATGAGTATAATGTGCAGAAATTTGGATTGCCATTGCCACTTTGAGCGAAGGCAAGCGAAATACTGTGAATAATAAAAGAAAAACAATCTTTTTTAATTTAAGGAAAGTTTATATTTCCGCGTGTTTCTAGAAAATTAAAAAAAGACTTTGGATGCATTTTTGCAATACAATGTTTCCTTAAAAATTATCTATAGTATTTAGAATACATTCCGTCCAGATGGAGTTACAAATATCTTACCTATTTTTAAATATATTCGGTGTTATTTTGATCTCGTTGCATCGTTAATTCTTTACCTCTGGCTGATAATAATAAATGAGGCGGAATTATTTAATACCCCCTTTTTCTCAGCTGTCAGTTAAGTCATTGATAGAAAAAAATAAACTCTTTTTAAATGAAACCATAGTATAGCCAAAAGTTAACGCAGTAAATACTTCTGAACATAATGTGTCAATAATAAATAAAAGATGAATAAAGGAAAGAAAAATTTCGACACCGGCGGGGTTCAAACCCGCGACCTCGGGTATACGCCCCCGTCGCTCTGCCAATTGAGCTACAGTGTCAATGACTTTCAGTGCTTAAATTTTTCTTTCCTTTATTTATCTTTTATTTATAAATAATAATCCCCACATGAGGTTTTCATGTCAAAAACATTCAAATAATGTGTCAGTATCAGTTTTAATATATATTTTTTAAACAGTGACCGGTTATCATACAAATGTTAGTCAACGAAATCCCGTAATGTAGATTGAAAGTACATGATTTTACATTTTCTTCAAGAAATTGGTATTCATAATGTATGAAGGTGCTTAAACTTTGTCAGTAACTGCACTTGGGGTAATCAATTCATGGAGTTACAATCTATCGCTTTCAACTAAAGTTATGTTTGATGGCGCAGACTTATGGATTTTATTGCAAGTAAATTCTAAAAGAAGAATGCTTGGAAATTGAGATGTCCATTTTCGTGAGTTCAGCGAGACAGCTATTTGGAAATTCAAATCTTTATTTCTCGCGTGATTTTAAGTTGTTGAGAGGTTTTGTAGCAAAGGAAAAGCAATCTTTAACCGTTGCGTTTCATAAAAAAGACTACTTTAATGCAACAAATTATCATTTATACTGATGATATATTCCTGCTTAATTATAATGTTTTTTGTAGTTAAACAATTTATACTTTTAATTTCAAACATATTCAGTGTTTAATGTTTCAAATGGGTATTTCCACGAAACCTTACCTTACGTGATAAAAAAATAAAATTGGATTTATCTAAAATAAATACCATATTCGGGTTCTTAAAAATCAAACTGTCAAAATTGTTTAAAAATTGCATCATAGGTGAACGTACTTTTTTTTTAAAATGGAAGACACCTGACTGAAGATCCCACGCCAAGACACTCGTTTCCATTGTTCTGAGATCTATACGGATTCAAAAGTAATAACATAAAACCTTGAATTTCTGGCGCGCTTAAGTTAAATTATTAACAAAATATAGAAATTCTATATACTCACACCACCCACCTACCCAAAATATTTCTCTATACAAAGGAAATCCGAGCGAGGTTACAAAGCAAAACAACACATTTCATCTAACCTAAGCGGACCACAGTATTTCTAGGCATGTAGCAATATTTTCTTAGTTGTCATTTTTAACTACATTTTATTCAGGTTATTATAAAAATGCTCAACTCAAACTGAAATGTTCACGCCGTATATCCTCGAAGGGGTTGGCAGAGATGCTAGTACTTCTGAACATCACGAGAAATTCTGAAATTATATGTGTTACTAGGTTTGATAACGTTACAAGTAAAAATAATGCGGAAATAAGGTTTACTATCAGCTTTACGCGGTGTACTCTTATTATAAGTTACATTCTTACCAGAGTTACAACACAAATTTTAAAAAGTCATTAACTTTTAGATAAGTAATTAGAAACAAGAGAATTGCTAGAAAACATTGAATTTTAATACCATATTTCTATAACTCTATTATGTATGATAGGTGTTTAATAATTATTTATAATATAAATTAGTTATGTTATGTTATGTTATGTTATGTTATAAGTTAGTAATCCACGTTTATAATATTCTTGACGTTTATTTTTAATTCACCACTTATTTAATATCAAATTTAGAACCTGTTTTTGGACTTAGCTTTAATATATCTTAGTTATTTATAAAAATACTGGTATTATTAAATTTCTCTCTGCTTCAGAGTAGTCACTTAATATCGGTTTACATTTAAAACATCGATTGTGGATATTAAACACATCGTAATACCCACGTATTCGTTTGTAATGTGTAGTGATTAAAAAATCTAGTGCCTTTAAAATCTGGTGCCACCATTTTTTTATCTGTTCCCAATTAGCAAAACTATACTTGTGCTATCACCCACTACTGAAACATCACAATTCTGTTTGATATTACAGTCAGTCCATTAAGTTGGATTAAACTTAAAACAGTTTAGTCTGAAAGAACATATACCTATTTCAGGATTTGCTGAAAAATTATTGTATTTTGTGTAAAAGGGAGCCCCTTTGAATGTAAAGCGTCGTTTGGTTTAATGGTTGCTCGTATGTTCCACAACAGTTCACAACGAGTATTAGTAGGAAGTAAATATACGATGGATAGTTTGTTAGCAGCATGAGGAAAACGAAATTATCTTTTATATTTACGGTTTATTAACCAGAGAAATATGTTTACGGTTTACTAGGAAATACACCTTGTTATTTTCGTTTATTGTGTTTCTTTTATAGAAAAATATCCCTATTACAAAGTATTTATTGTATTCATACATACATAGATTTATAACTCACGGCTATAAACCCCTTCGGGTAGCCAGAGCTACGGAATATTTTTAATTCCTTATTCACTTTTCGTAGTCGAGTCGAGTCGAAAACGTATATATAATAAAATTACTATGTCGACAACGTGATTTTCGTCGAAGAAATAAGTGAGTACTTGTTTTCATATTATTGATTCTCTCGGAGTTGGCAGAGAGTATGGTTCAACACTTAGGGCCAGTTTTTTGATCCGTAGTTAACTCAACAATTTGTTAAATATCGTAACTATTAGTTAAATATCAGCAAAATGCATTTTTTGACCCGTGGTTAGAGTAACTAATGGTCAAATATCGAACCAAAATGGATTTACGATTTAACTACTGGTTAGTCATTTAACTATAGTCAATGTAACAAATGGTTATATTTTTCTGAGTATTTAAATGTTGTTGAAAGTTTTTTGAGTCTGCGTCAGCCAGCCTTTATTATCTTTAATTTTAATTATATTTTATAAAACGACAGTTTTTTATCTTTTTACCAAAAGTTTGTTCTATAATAGTATCACCATATTTAGATACATTACATACATATATTCACGGTAGCCAGAGCTTCAGAGCAAGAAACTCCTCTGAAAAATTTGGAAGATGATAGTAATAAAGTATTGTTGATGATAGGTCTCCAACCGCATCGCCCAAAAACCACTTAAAAGGCCCCATGTCCTTAGTCGCCTCTTACGACATCCATATTTCTTGCACTTTATTGTTTAATTCACGCTAACTGCGGTAGAAGTACCTTTGTGCTATTCTGGGCTGATGCTATACAGTATTTGCCTTAAACTTATCAATTATAACACTGTATTAACAACATGGTCATTAAAAGTTTCCACAGATAATTACCAGTACTGCTTCAGCGGTTTCTTAACTAACTAAGGAACAATTAGCTGCTTCATTATTAGTTAGGTCTTAGTAGCATATTCAAAATTAATTCGTTTGTTAATCATTTTGTATTTATATTCCATTATGCTGTGTAGTGTCGGCTTAGAATAGCAGTACCCCATTTCTTCCGGTGGGTGCACATAAGAGGCGACTAACGGAATTGGGGCTTTTTAAGGGAATTTCGGGCGATGCGGTTGGAGACCCATCACCAACAACCTTTATCTTTACCATCTTTTCCCAACGCAACTTCCAAAAGTGGCTGAGGGATTTCTAATTCCTTAGCTCTGGCTACCCCTTCTAGGGATTTATAGCCGTGAGTATATGTATGTATGTATGTATTCCATTATGTCCATAGAATGGGAAAGGACTTACCTCTAATAAGATTGTAGCAATTGATTATACATGTGTAAATTATAGTTCTTGTTATATAGTATTCGAATGGCACTAAATCATCTCCACGTGTGATGTACGAGGCGACCAAATTCTGGGTCTGCCAATGTGATTGAAACTGAACATCCAAATTGTTTTCTTCTTGGTTTTAGTCAACGAATTGTTGATTCAAAATTGTGACTTACGCTTTTCTTAGGTTGCAGGATATTTATATCGTATGCATTTTACATTAACGACAAACGCAATTTTTCGTGTGTGTTCTGTTACTTAAAACATTGCTATTGGCTTGGTATTTTTGCTATTTTAATAAAGTAAATACTTGAGATTTTTCTAATTCTATAAGTCTGTCTTTCCCCATAAGGGATATAGTGGTGATTTAATGTATGTGTGTACCTTTTTGTATTTTAGTTGGGATGGTGTACGTTTTTGATACTGAAAATACAACCTTTACTTGACCCCTGTATAGAAGAGATGAGGTCACTGACCGTGGTTACGAGCGCTAAGGTCAAAAGCGAACAAACGGAAAACTTTCAGTCGGGATTTGTCGACGATCTTCGCTTGTTTTAAGACGAAATAAAAACAATTAGAAAGATAGAAACTTCGTGACTTTATTAAAGCATACATTAAGATTATAAAGACCTTTAGTCTTTTGGTGATTCTTTATTAAATTTAACGTAATAAGAGTTTTCGTTTGTAACGATATTGCAATAGTCATTTTGCACATTATGTCAAGTAAACTCTTATTATAATTTGTTTTCAGTAAAAGTATCTGTTGTAATATACGAAATGCAATCAATCACGAAACGTTTATTAATCTAAAGGTAACACTAAATTAAAACGATATCAATTTACTTTAAGATATATATATATTTAGTTACCGCGCATTTTTATTGTCACATTTTATTATATCTCTAATTCGATCCTCCGCTTCTATTTTCTATTAATTGTGGAAAACATTTCATTATTCTGGTTTTCACTTTTGCTAAAACAGAAACTTGGTAATACTCGTACGTAGATATAATACAATTGATGGTCCACCACGAATATGTATTGAAAGATCAACTGTATGCTCGTTTGTAATCAAAAAGACATCATACTTCTACGAACAACGTATTGTTTGAATACAAAATTGTTTGCTTTGATATTGGTTCGGTGTGGTGCGTTTTACAGGGCGGAACGAGAGACCCTATTTATTAGTTTTTGGGTCTATAAGTGGTTTAGTATTCAAATGCTTACTTACTTATACTCACGCCCGATGTTCCCATCTGGGGAGGGAGAGAAAAAAGATCGCCACTTTGTACGATCCTGACAAATCTCTCTTGCTTCTGTCACATTCATCATTCTTCTCAGACATGCTCTTTTATTCTTTTCACTGCGGACTTTCGCCTTCATAAGAACGTTTTAGATTTGGTTTAGTGTTTCTGTTTTTAAAATACTTGTATGTACGGAAACAATATATGTGACAATTTGTAAATTATATACTAACATAAATTAAATACAAGTAACGTAAAATTTATAATAAAATATTAACTGAAATGAAATTTAATAAAAAATAATTTTGAGGTGAATTCCAATTACTGGATTAATGATAGTTACTGTAGTAAATCAACAAACATTAATTTGTTTATTTACATCAGGGGTGGGCAGACTTGCACTAATGGCGATCTATATCAATAAATTGAGACGACAAGCGATCGACTTGCAATAAGACAATATTTTTTTATGTTCAATCGTTTATTGTAGGTGTTGCGCAAATATTACTTTTTAAATATAATTTTATTTACAATTAAAGAAGTATAGTTTCTTATTATACAAGTTAGTAACTAATAACTACTTAAAATAAGTATGAAGCCAATCACATGAACTAAGAGTATTTTTACCGGCACATGTGCATAGTACAGCCACAAATACATCTGGTGCCTTCTTATTTATTATCGATATTTTCGCAGTGAAAGGTTGTTTGTTGACAAGTATTTTCTTAAAGTTACGCGTGTAAAATAAAATGTTTTTATGAACGCACTTTAAATAATGGTATTTTGACTGGTGAAAAGACCACTGTTATTGGAATTAGCCCAACTCGTCAGTACATTTTTAGAAAAGCGTGCGATCAACCGTTTGCCCACCCCTGATTTACATTATTAAGATGCCTGTAAATTGCTACCAAACAAAGCTTAAAAAAAACTATATTTACCATAGATTTACAACTTAAACGTTCACATGATGAGATGAAAAGATGGAGATTTTTTTTTAAATTTGAATTTACTATTAAGTATTGTCAATTTAATTATGTTCTTGAAAACCCGAAAAAATTAGTTTCAGATAAGCTGTTCTAGTTTCACAAAATTAATATAACATAACATAACATAAACGTTCACGCCGTTTATCCCCGAAGGGGTTGGCAGAGGTACCAATACTTCTGAACTCACATGGCAGCGCCATCTAGTGTCCAGAGAAAGGTACCCACGTTTTGCTTAGACAGTGCACTCACTTGATAGGGGGCAGGCCTATCGCCGTTTTGTACGAATACACTGTCACATGACTAAGTACAACTCAGCCATGTGGATTTCCTCACGATGTTTTCCCTCACTGTTAACAACCATGACACACATAACATAACACAGACAAATTGGTGTAGGCCCGACCCAGGATTGGAACTCACGATCTTCTGCTTTTCAGGCGGGTTACACAAAATTAACCTATTGGGTTATTCAGTTTTACTGAGATTCAGAAACGTTCAATAAATATTTTGATAATAGAGCTTTTTATTTTCAAGCTAAACGAGATTTCAGAAGAATTATCTTTTTAATAGTTTTTCTTGTAAATGATTGTGAATAAAAACTAACATAGATTCTTACACTCACGGCTATAAATCCCAGAAAAGGGTAGAGCTTTGGAATTAAAACTTCCTCAAGCTAAATGGGGAAATGGTTGTAAAACAGGTAATTGGTACGAGTAAAAGGTGTGGTTAGGCACATCACCAACAACCTTAATTTTACAATTCCTAACCCACACAATTTTCAAAAGTGGCTGAGGAATTAAATTTTCTTAAGCTCTGGATACTACTATTAGACTGCTGACTTTTGTTGCGCTTCGATAAAATTTCAGTATTTTATGCCCCTTCCTTTTCATTACCGACTAAAGGGTCAAAAGGATTACACACCCACATACACAAAATCACCCATAACTGGCACTTCTGAATCAGTTACATGTATCATGTCTTTTGTTTATGCATATGGTATTTACTATGAATATTTTGTGATCGTCTCTTATTTGCCTTGTATTTGATTCTATTCCTGTACTTGCTTTTCGTGTTTTTTGCTTGTCATTGCAAACACATTTAACATTACAGGCTTAGTTGTCGAAACTTGTAGTAGAAGTTTTTAGTACTGATCAATAAAGTCACATCTTATATGCCATAGTAATTGCTGAGCTGCTAAGCTGAGATGAACGTAATTATGTGCTTCTAATCTGCCATAGTGTTACTTGCACAATGAGATCCAATGGTTGGTCCTGTTATAAGGAGCTTTATCAGTATATAGCAGTGTTAATACAGCATATGTTATTGTGTAACGCAAATTCAATATTCTGTTGGTAGCAAAACCACTGACTACTACCAAGCAAAGATGTAGTTGCTCATTTTATTTTGTAAAATATAATATAATTATATTTAAAATGTACAATAACGTGACATAACGAAACAAATATTGAAAAAATGTGTATTTTTTTTCCTTTACAATGCATATAGAATGAACAGTTTGCATACATTTACTCACGGTATATATTTCCATCGGGGTGGGCAGATGCTGTAGATTGCTTATATTTGCTATTGAAAACGACCTCTTGAGCTTAATTTTCAATTATTAATACATTCATTTATTTTTTATTATTTTTTTTATATTTACTTTATGCATACTTTTGTTTACTGTGCATATCGTATTTTCTATCTAAAACTACTAAACCAATATAAAAATAAAATTTTGGTTGTGTTAACTTTTATGAATTTTAAATGAGATAAACATACCATACCGGTTTGAACAAATTTAAAATAAAAAACCACACTATTGACAGATTAACGCCCGATTTCTGAATTGAGTATTCCAGTTGAGAACAACTTAAGTATCGTTTTGTCGCATTGAAATCTTAACAACTGAATGAGCCAAAACGATACTTAAGTCGTTCTCAGCTTGAATACTCAATTCAGAAATCGGACGTTAATGGTAACTGAAATTGTTCAAAAATATAACATACATACATATACTCACACTAGTATGACTATCGATCGCCACTTTCTGTGATCCTGGCTAACTTCTCTACCTTCATTTACATTTATATTTTTATTCATACATGCTCTTTAATTCCTCACACTAAGGATGTGGTGTCCTTCGAGGTCATCCTCTACTAACATTACAATCCAAAATAGCATTATAAATCTCTTTTACCAATTTACTATCATCCACCCTCTCTATGTGCCCAAACAACTTTAATATCCTTTTTCTTTTTTTTCATCACCCAACACACGCTGTCACATATAAGCGTAGGAACAAGAACAGCATCATGCACAGCCATTCGGGCCTTTTCAGACGCCGATTAGCTAGTTCCTAGACTTGCATACATTGCATACAAGAGTAATAGCGGTATAAATTCCATTGGGGTGGGCAGATGCTATCGATTGCTCATATTTGCTATTATAAACAACCTCTTGAGCTTCATTTTCATTTATCCATGCATATTTTTTTATACATACATACATATACTCACGGCTATAAATCCCTTAACGGGGTAGCCAGAGCTTTGGAATCAGAAATTCCTAAGCCACTTTTGGAAGTTGATTAGGGAAAAGGTAGTAATAATAAATAATTGTTTTTGGTGTCCAACCACATTGCCCAAAAATCACTTAAGAAGCCCCTATACCCTTAGTCGCCTCTTACGATCACCCACGGGTAGAAATGGGGTAGTGCTATTCTAAGCCGACACTACACAGCTAATATATTTTTTTATACTTTGCTTATATTAATATTTTATCAAGAACTAATATGGTTATAAATATATGGTTATATTAGTTATAAACCATTGTGTTCGAATTTTATAATACAAAACTACATTCTCATTTCTTGACCGAAATTGTACAAAAATATAACCATCACCAATGTCATAACCTCTGTCTACTCTAATGACGACTAATAACCTGTATAAATATCGATAGCTTTCAACAAAGTTTTAACATTTATTTAAATAGGTACTTGGCCAATGAACAAATAAAGTCGACAAAGAAAACGTTAAGCGCAAAGTACACACGAATCCCTTTGTGTCAATATCCAATTATTCCTTTACCGAAAATTTGAACACTTTTTCTTTTAATAAAAAAAGATGAGACAATAAATGCCCGTTTTTATACTCGCACAAAGGATGTTACATTTGCAATAATTATACCTACTGAAAAATGAGAGATGGGGCGCAATTTTACAAAGCTAACATATATATACATACATATACTCACGGCTATAAATCCCTTAACGGGGTAGCCAGAATTCAGAAAAGCCAGCTTTGGAATGAAAAATTCCTCAGCCACTTTTGGAAAGTTGTTTGGGGAAAAGATGGTAATAATAAATGTTTTTGGTGACGGGTCTTCAACCACATCGCCCAAAAATCACTTAATAAGCCCCTATACCCTTAGTCGCCTCTTACGATAACCCACGGGTAGAAATGGGGTAGTGTTATTCTAAGCCGACACTACACGGCTATATTAGCTAACTTTTTTATCATTGTACAAATATGCATTTGGATTATGGGCTATTAACTTTTTAGTTAATATGCATTTGCATTACGGGCCATTATTTTTTTAGAAATACTACTCTCGATATTTTTTACACTTTCAACACGTTGAACATTCTTTATACGTTGGTGGGTACAAGTATAAGGCCAGTCATATAACATTTACTATAATAATCAAGAAATCTCAGTAAGGAACCATAGGCTTGGCACGACTTAATTTAGATTTCATTACTTTTAAGAAATAAACTAGCAGCTCCATCAAGACTTGGCTAGTTTAAAAAAAAGTTTTTGGTAGGATTATTGTTACAGGATTTATCAACAAAGAGTAACTTTAGAAAAAATGCGTCAAAAAACAAATATAGATACATATACTCACTTCATCAGTTCCTGTTGCGGTAGGCAGAGACTATTGATCGCCACTTAGTCGGATTCTGGCAAACCTCTCTACTTTCGTTTACATTCATCAATATTTTCATACAATCTCTTTTATTCTTCATACTGCGGACGCCAGCCTTTTTGAGCACACTCTCTATTTGTTCTAAATTTGTCTTCCGAAGTCGTCCTCTAGTTATCCATCTTTTACCAATTTTCTATCATCCATCTACTCTATCTGTATCATAAAAATACAAATATTGGCTTCTAAATATAATATAACCCGCTGGACGTAATTATACATATATTAAGTTCACTTATAAATTTCGTATTATTACATCCACAAGTCTATTTTGTATATACTTGAATCTATTACCGCTAATTCCGGTACCTCCGAGGGACAGAGATGTTGAAATATAGGCTTGGAGAAGTCTATTTTAATTTTTATTTTTGGGGGGGCTAACAGCTAAATTAACAATATGAGATTATCACATAGACAAAAATAGCCCAATAACAAGCACCCACAAATGCCACAGCTACCAATAATTATTATACCATAAATTATAATTTGAGGCACGAATATTCTTTTATTTTATACATTAAGTGTTTGTGTTGCAAGATAATGGTGACTTGAGTAACCTGGGGTATAAAACCTTTGTTATAGAATCGCTTTATTATCTGATAATAAAATTGACGCAAATGATCTCTACGCGCGAGCCGTATGAAGGGAAGATTGTACAGATTAGAGCAAAAATAGGAATGAGAAGGTAATAAAATTACATATAACAATAATACAATACAACGGCTATAAAATAAAACCTTTTGTCTGAAATGTTTAAGCTTCAGGGAAAATGGTTTCTTGTTCGGTATGTTTCCTTTAATTTGACTTTAGTAAAAAACGTTGCGACAGTAAAGTTGCAAAATATGTCATGATTTTAATAATGTACTAATTTGTTTTTTAAATACATCGTGTGCACAAATACACAAAAAAACTGTTTCATAATGTGACTGGTTAACTTGTTGGTTTTTACTAAAAACACTTGACATTTTTAGCATTCCTTTATCTATTTTGGTAACTTATACGCAAAAATACTCACAAAAAAGCTTTTAAATATGTAATATTAATTATAACCGGAAACAGTCAACGATGGAAAACTATCTCGTAACGGTTCTTATCCGAGTTCAACATGAAATTTTCCTGCTCAAAGCTAATTATTTTTAAAACTTTTACTTGTATTCGTGCCGGGCGGCATGCACTCAGTGCACTCAACACTCACTTGATAAATACTAGGAATTGAAAGACTAATTTTTGATGCAAAAGAGCAACAGAACTTCAGTCGATATTTCTGACTTTATACATGTAGTTTTTTACAGCTACCATTTGTTTAAAATAGAGATATTGACCATGACCACTATTTGCACTCATAATGACTTTATCATATGTTGAATATGTGTTAATTTTAAATAATGAAGGCCGAAAATATATTGTGTTATGCAATTTAATTATCATTATAAAAGTACATACGTACATATATACTCACGGCCATAGTGCAAAAAATTCTAAAAGTAAATTCCTGTTCTTCTATTCTTATTGTAAAGATATGTCTGTGTGTTTTTTTTATTCAGTCGTCAATTGAAACCGTGAACCTTTAGAAGAAAACAAGCTATATATCAACACGTTGAATTCCAAAAGGGGTGAGCAGTTATTGAGAAAACATTTGCTATCTGAAAAAATAATATACACGCATATATAGCCATGCACAGCTGGGGCAGTCCAGTTGTAGAAACCATATGTTTATAATTTTTGCTAGATTAAAAACAAGCATGCTGTTTTGTGTTTTCAATCATTTTCCAATGTTGTAGTAATTATTGAAAGGTTTGAATAGCTCATGAAAACTTTATATCAATTTATCCAACTTATATACATAAAATAACTTGTTGGGAACACACCGGGAAATCTGCTAGTGAGGTCTTTTGAAGACTTGATCTATTTTAACAACACTTACCAGTCACGGTCAGTCACCGCTTTAACTCTTCCATAATAAATATAATCAAACCATTAAGATTATAGAATTATTATAATTATCACACAACTTGAACAACTACACTAAAAACTGAAAATAGTTAGTGCCGCGCAAGACTAACTAAACACGACGGAACTCTAGGCAAACGTTATCTTTTACTTCCAAAACTCTCCAAAGTTCGGATCAGTTCACAATAGAAGAGCGGTTTAGACTTTTCATTGTACATAATGAGAACGGTGCTATGTTTAATGCACTTTTACGAGTATAATAAGAGCACAGTAAAACGCGCAACAATGTCTCTCAGGCCATTCTCTTTATTGGGTCTCGTTCGATGTTGCAGGCTTGCGAACTCTCTCGCAATAAGCCCTAATGGCGGTATTCATAGCCGCATATTAAACCTGGCATTATCATTGCTATCTTGAGTTTTATCATATCCCGCAGATTTTGCCGCGTACTTTACAACGCTATTACATTAACCGACGCATATGCGAGTAACCGCCCGCGACTGATCGTAAAAGGTATGAATTTTATATTAGTTCCGATGATATTTTTACGGACATCACCAAACTGGGAACTTTTTTTTGTGCTCTGTTGTATTATTGATGATTATATGCATACGAAAATCTCACTTAGGATAAAGTATAAGATCTAGTAATATAAAGTATAAGAGAATTGATGGAACCCAAAATCACGTAAAAAATGTTAGCAAATAAATTAAAAGTAATAAAGTGGTAAAGCGTATGTGAAAAACACCTTCATCTTATACTTAATTAATGTTAGAGATTGAGAATCGGAATCTACACATTACACTAAATAATCTACAAAAGTCGTAATCCCGACGGATGCTGCAGAAGGGTAGTATAGATTGTCCACCATATTTTTAATTATTTGATGAAAGGAAACCTAAATATTGGTTTAAAAATTGCTTGTCTAAAGCTATGACAGGTATTTGATTTGTGAGATGTGTTATATAAATCATCTGATCCTTCGTTTTTTCCTCTTGCAACATAAAACTTCTTTCATCTTTTCAGTTGATTTATCGGTACACTGTTCTCTGACTGTAGTGGAATTGACATCTCTCAGCGGTTTCCTTAGTGGCTGTTTCTTTTAAATTGTTGCAGAAAATATTATCTACAATTTGAACCGGGAAAAATATGGCTTTCTCTTATTCTTGCAGTTCTTATTTTACGTTCTTATGCGTATTTAACATTTTTGCTAGATGATTTACCAAATCACTTTTATTCTTTTTTACATTGCATTTAGCAAACTAACTTTTGAGGATCAAACATACATATCATTGGTACATATCATTCCCTCAGTCAGGTCAGATTAACCATCCAAAAATAAATACAAATATTTGAAAACAAAACAGAACGTAAAGCGGCTTTCATTATTTTCAAAAAATATGAATACGCTACCATACAGGCTTCACAAAGCTACTGGGCGTAAAATGTATATAATAGGCTGAAATTTAGTATGTTGTTGTAGAGAGCACTCAAAAATGTTTTGCTTAATTCCTACGCCGGGAACATATTTCTCATAGCCTAAATAAACTAATCGACTTACATACATACATATACTCACGGCTATAAATCCCTTAAAAGGGTAGCCAGACCTAGGAAATTACAAATTCTTCAGCCACTTTTGGAAGTTGCGTGGGGAAAAGATGGTGAAATAAAGTTTGTTGGCCCAATAATCCCTTAAAAGCCCATTGGGGCTTACCTTTAGTCGCCTAATAATGTAACCGGAGGTAATATTATACTTGTCTTTTAAAGCAATATAGTTTTGACATTATACATATTTCGTTTATCATGTCTACACAAACATAATCTAATAGGTTTGTCGTTGATAAATGATTAACAATTTAAGATATTTATACCGTAATGCTATGCCATCATTGAACGCAATTTTCTTTTACATAATTACATTGCTGTAAATTGCTAATCTATAACCATTTGCTGAACATGCATAAATAAAATACCCAAACACAAGCGCCCGCTGAAGTTCGATAATCTGTCAGCTACAGCCTCTGATTAATGGGAAACGTATGTTTTGTAATAAACTGCTTACCGGCTGACAGCAAATAATTATGCATACAAATTTTAACAACGTGGAATGAATAAGATCAAATTTCCAATGGATAATTTTAGTATTAATAAGGCTGCGAATCCAGAAC
Source organism: Bedellia somnulentella (assembly GCA_963576735.1). Classification (NCBI taxonomy): domain Eukaryota; kingdom Metazoa; phylum Arthropoda; class Insecta; order Lepidoptera; family Bedelliidae; genus Bedellia; species Bedellia somnulentella. The sequence goes on along the minus strand of OY755172.1, from coordinate 6,192,849 downwards.
TGTTAGGTGATGCGTGGTGAGGAATATGTTTTGAATAAAACATTGCAATTAATTTGTTTACTTCGCTTAGCATACATACATACATATATACTCACGGCCACAAATTTCAAAACGGGGTAGCCAGAGCTTTAGAGCTAGAAACTCCTCAGCCACATTTAGAAGTTGATTGAGGAGAAGATGGTAGAAATAAAGTGTCGTTGGTGATGGGTCTCCAACCGCATCGCCCAAAAACCACTTAAAAAGCCCCAAATAAACCATAGTCGCCTCTTACGACACCCGTGGGTAAAAAAGGGTAGTGACATCCTAAGCCGGCACTAGACGGCGTAGCATACTTAGGTAGATTCACAGCCTAAGTAAGCTACCCACTCGTTTTTGTTTCACTCGTGTATTGAAAAAAGTTGTTGAAGGACAATGTATCCACACAAAGCGGCGATAGACCTGCCCTCTATCACGTGAATGCAATGTCCATGTTCAAGAAAAATGTGGATATCATATCATACCTAAGAATTCAAAAGATACATAAAAAATAATCAATATTGTTGCCACTTAGCTACAGGGCTGCAAAAAGATAAAGGTTAAACAATAGAAATGTGTAAGGCTAAACCCTGTTTCTCTTACGTCTAATAAGATTTTATTTATTTTTCTCTTATTGTTTTACCATCCCAAAGAAACCCTTGTTAGCTCAAAAGCTAATAAGGGTTATATATTCATAAACCCAATACTTGGTAATAGATATATCTTCACTGGTATATGTCGTGAACGTTGAGTTAGAGAGAATTTAGTTGAAAGTCCGTCGCAAAAACTTAAACTTTCTTGTTTATTCCATCATAGTACTTTGGTGATAAAAAACAACTGTTTGGACTTAACATGTATAAACTTATATAACCCTTCATCTATTTAAAGTACTATAAGTATTCATATCACCAGTTCAGCAGAATAAATTTCGCATTAATTGTTCCATTCAATTAAAATTTCAATTCAATTAAAGATTAATCATCAACAAAAATTATAAACATCAGTTTAGTATTGTGTAGAGTTTTATAAAGTCACTTGATGTTCAGAGGTTATAAATAAAACTTTTAACTTTAGATTAGTACCTCTGCTAATCCTTTCCGGGATATACGGCCTGAACTTTTGAGTTGAGTTGAGTTGTACAAAGTAATGTTTTTTTTATAACAACATAACATAACATAACATAAACGTTCACGGCGTTTATCCCCGAAGGGGTTGGCAGAGGTACCAATACTCCTGAACTCACATGGCAAGCGCCATCTAGTTTCCAGATAAGGTACCCACGTTTTGCTTAGACAGTGTACTCACGTGATAGGGGGCAGGCCTATCGCCGTTTTGTACGAATACACTGTCACATGACTAAGTACAACTCAGCCATGTGGGTTTCCTCACGATGTTTTCCCTCACCGTTAGCAACCATGATAAATTAACCACACATATGACTTTAGAAAAGACAAATTGGTGTAGGCCCGTCCCAGGATTGGAACTCACGCCCTTCTGTTTTTCGGGCGGGTGTTCTACCCACTGGACTATCATGTCGCAATATATATAACAACAAAGACAAAATAATTGATTTTCAACAATATTTGAAAATTCCTTGACGCAATAGAATTTAAACTTTTATGCAAAAAACTGTTTTTTTCCTGGATGAAGTGCTTCTGTGTTAAATATAAGATAGGTGAAATGGAGTTTAGTAGTGGATTAGCAAAACTGACGCAACTAACCATAAATCTCTTAACTCAAGCAGCCTCACCTACGAGGCTTATAAACTTTTCCTCCCCAGCGTTAGTGTAGCCTACGCTTTGCTGATATAATAAATAATACGAAGAATTTTGCTACTTATATACTTATATGCATTTAATTAAATATGCTCTTTGTTGCAACCCTAAGTTGGTTTTCTCTGAAAATGAAAATGTTGTTAGTCAAAGGTATTGCCATTGTTTTTCTTTACTCTTTGTTGTTGCTATTGTAAACTATTGGACTGCCCAGGCTTGATTGAAATAAAAAAAGAAATTCTGTATTAGTATATGTGCCTTGTATACATCTATAGGTATGCATACAGTTAAAATCAGTTTTTTAACATCACAAATAGGCATGACCATTATTTTTATATGTATGAATGGCGTGTTGGGTGATCTACATTAGTATTTATAAATTAACTCTACATATTAAACACATCTACAACCTATTCTTTTCTTAATTCAGGGCTTCACCCCTTACTTTTTCGCATTGAGAATTGTATGAAAATGTTAGTAACACAGTATTTTCGTCAACAGGTGACCTTCCCAGGCCTCGGAGCAAGGGCGAATACGTGTTCGTGATAGGCCAACTTCTGTTTGGGCTCCTGCTCTTTGCCACCGTGCTGGGCCACGTCGCTAACATCGTCACCTCCGTCAGCACTGCCCGGAAGGAGTTCCAAGGTACGTGGTAACTTTAAAAGTATGATGATAGGTTTTAATTTGTTTATAGCATCATCATCCAATCCCAAAAGTTACTTAGAAGACATACTGAAAAGAAATATATGCTGTTAATATGTATCAATTTTCTGGAATCGAGGAGTTAACTCTCATAAATATATTTTACATAAATCATATTGAGGAGAGAATCCGTGAATTAATTAAATTATAATTTTTATGCGATTAAGATGACTTTTAGATTATCGTTGAATTTTTTATTAATTTTGAACACAATTTGCTATAGAATTAATGGAAAACTATTTTATTTTAACGTGAAATAAATAGATACAGTTTGTTATCTTTAATAATACTATAATAATAATAATATTTTTTTTAAACATTATAAAGTTTGGTTATATATCCAAACATTATGTGCATCACCCTCAAACAGTTCTGAAAACAATCCAGGGTTTCTGCAAAAAAACAGCTATATTAATTTAAAATAGCTCCTAAAAACAGTAAAAATCTTTATTTTGAAGCTTTGATACTTTGTATCGAGGATGTGGCATTGTTAAGTAAGAATCTCTGATAAAAATAGTAAAAAAAACCTATAAAATACAAATTATTTCTAATAAATTTATATACAAAATTTATCAAGCTTTATCAATTTAAATTATTTTCGATATTGTACTTCAGGATACTTCAATAGGATAACAAGTATTTATTACAGAAAATAGGTGCTCAATTATTACCGATCTTCGTCGATCATGTAATTAGTAAGATGAATCAATTTCTCAAGAAGCTATAACGCTAAATGCCCTTTATTAAGAGATCCTCCAGTTTAATATTAATAATATCTTTATTTTATTTAGAACAACTGTATACGGTTGCTTTGGGATGATTCACTCCATGTCATTCTGTGAGAGCTAATGCTATTCAGGTGAACAGTGAGTGATGCAATTGAACAAAAATTTGGCAAAGATACATTATTACACATTTACATTACATTATTTACACTGCATTTTCGTTATCACAAAACTATTAATTAACTGTTGATCATAAAAACATGTCTTTTTTTGGGATGGTTATCATAATAATTTGAATGTTTTTTGTTCATGAAAACCTCATGATAGCGGGTTTGATCCCCGCCTGTGTCGAAATTTTTGTTTTCTTTACTTATCCTTTATTTATGGTTATCATAAGTAAGAAACCGTTTTTAAAGGACTAATAATAAACATTGTGATAGGATATTTTAAAGCTTATATTATAACTCTCTTACCTATTTATAATAAGCTCATTATTCGTATTGGTAATTTCCCTCATAAATATCTTTAATGTTTTGCTTATATGTACTTAAGCAGTGACGTTCACGAAATGAATTCTGTGAACAACCTTTCGTTTCTAAATAAAGTCTTTCTACGAATAGTTGTCTACGTCAATTGAAGCTACGACGCGACGTAGTCACATGTTACGACAGTAATCGTAGCCAAACCGAGGTGTATTTTTAAATGCGGTCCTGCTTTTATCGAAGTTGACATTTTCTTTGGCTTCATGCCCATGCGTCTAATTTTTAATTCACTTTCAACTTGATGTGTTATAAGAATTCTACTAGTAACGATTATAAAAGTTTTTGTTGTACACACATGTTATTTGTTTTTAGCCAAGGTGACAAACGCTAACATTTTAACGAAGAGAAGAATCAGTGAATTTAATTTAATTGAATACTCTGAGATTTGTTTATTGCAGGCATAGGCTTTGTGTATTTAAATAGTATTTTTTTCGATCTTTATGTAGTATCGCATAAATTTGTCTTCGAATCATGAGAGCAAATTTATGCAAAGATATAGTTATTTTAACACTTAAATTTAAATAATATATTATGGAAAATCAGCAAAACAAAGAACAACAAATTTACTGTATGCTTTAAATTAAAAACTGAATAGTAAAACAGGTTCAAAATGTAAAATTGCAGAAGAAGGAATTACTGCAGAAACACAAATTCATTTACACCTTTCAACCTGCGATATTTTCACCATTTACCAATAAATAATTAATAAGGCTTACTAGAGTTCCTGTGATGTACATAAAACCCCATACCTTTAACTCATTACTTGTGTTCTAGGAAAATCGATTACAGCTTTACCTCTTTAGTTTAATTGCAGTTGGTATTATATTCAGAATAAGACATTTTCTTACCTTCTTTTAGAAGTTAAGTTGGGAAAACTTAATAAAATGAAGGTTATTAGTGATGGGTTTGTAAAGAACCGCGTCGCCTAAAAATGGCTGAAAAAGACCCTTAGTCGCCTCCTACGATCACCCACGGGAAGAAATGATATAGTGATATTCTAAGCCGATACTATACAGAAGGAATATTGATTACGGCTTTACGTATTGTGCAAATAAAAAAATATATATCATGATGCAAGAGTCAATTGACTGACCCATAAATTGAAAAATGCTTATATTAAACCAACAAAACCGTAAAACAATGAATCTCTATTTTCGTGCTTGACATATTGGGTCCAATACATCAATAAGCTAAAGTGTAGAAAGCTCGTGGAAGCTGTTATCGTATCGCTAAGCAAAGTGACGCGATGGCACGCGCCTCCCACCTCCTCTCACTTTGCGCTCACGTGACAACTATCGTTCAACGAAATTTCGCATTTCTATTCAAAAGAGCAAGAACAAATGGCTTTCCTTTTTGCCACATCCATAATAGATAGAATCATAAACACATTATCAAACTGTGTAGTGTTGGCTTAGAATGGCACTAAACTATAGCTTTCCCCGGCTTAGCGTACTTTGACTTAGGGTTTTGGGGATTTTCAAATGATTGTGAGGAATGAGGCTGGTGACCCATCAAAAACCATTCTTCATTATACTTACAAAAGTGGCTGTGGATTTTTGAACTTTAAAGCTCTGGCTAGCCTTTTATGAATTTGTAGCTGCAACTATTATGTATGAAATGTAGGTATTTAAATAAATAGAGAGTGATAAGGAACATACTAAACACAGTAGTTGGTATATGAAATATTGTATTGATAACGGAATAGAAAAGCACGTGTTCTTACTGAATGAAGTTACGAAAGCAAACAGTAAAACGTTCGCTAAGAGATATATTAAAAGAGCTAAACTCAAAAGTAATCATCAACTCATTTTATTTAATAAATTTCAATTAATATATTTTGTCGTACAAATTCAGCACAAAATACTTGTATTATTTTCAAGTGCCAATTTCATTAAATTCTCGCATGTCATTGCATGAATGCGTCACAAACGTCGAAACAAATAATTACTGCCGTCATTCACATCACGCTTTGTGTCGGCTATCGTCCGCTCCCTCACTCGACTATCGTACATACCGCGGCACCTAGATAGTATGCCTATTTAGAATTTCGTCAATAGCGCATTCCGCGTAAAATGTCAACAACTTTAATTAGCGCTGCAGCTGGGTTCGAAAGACAATGGCGCCGCGTCGGCAAAGAGCAGGCGGAATCCGTGACCTTCCTTGCCGGCGCTGCAGCGAAGTAGGTCAGCGGCTTCAGTGCTATAAATAGCTTGGCGAGAGTCGGGAGGGCCTCCCCCTGTCCCCGGCTGCGGCCGTCCGCCATCGATCCGCCGCCGCCGCGCCGCCATCTCGCCGACAATTCAACAATTGATCTGGACCCGCCGGCGGTCGGGACCCTATGTGTCCTCGCACGCACTTTATTAAGGCTCTCACCACAAAAATACCTGCACCTGTACGAGCAAAATTGAAAATTTCATTGAGGTTCAGTATTCGCTTATAATTAATTGTGCGTTAATTAACGACGCGGTGTAAAAATTTTTAAAAACATCAATTTCGTTAATTAATTTTATAACAAATATGCTGCAACATCGAGTGCCAATTAATATTTTTGAATGAGCGATTTCGTTCTGTTTATTCAACGTCAAAGGAAACAGGATCGTAAAGTTTGTGTTTATATACACTCAATATCAATCAATTGCTGGCATGTCTCGAGTCTCAACTGCGTCAACATTACAACCGATTTCAGTGTATATATATTACTAGAGAAGTTAGTATTGGCGACTACTAAGGATGTGAACGGTTGCCTATTCTGTTCTGACATACGTAAATTGGTATATAAGGAACAAACTGACTCGCTCGATAGGCACAATAGACGTTAGGTACACGGGCGGAGTTTCCGCAGTTGTCATGCTAGAACCTGTTGACAGCTCAGCTATTGGAAACGGCAGTGTAATGTTTGCTCGAGCAGCAGTTGATTCAAATGCAGGTTGAAGTTCCATTTGCAGATTCAATGGTCAAGTCGAGAGTGCGCTGGACCATACTTAAAATTCATGAGTTGCAGTAAAGTTTGTTGTTTCGTGTATTTCACTAACAAGATACGAACTCGTTGTATATGTAATAACTAGTCTATTTCTCGGTATATTATCTATTGCAAAACTATACGTACTTACAATAATAAAAGTTATGTAATTTCGAAAACTGAAATGGTATTAAAATCACTAATTTGGGAGGTTATTCTGTGATTTGTAAGCATTTAGTAATTTTACTGAACATCGAGGAAAAACATGCGGTTGAAACTTTTTTTTTTGGTTTAGTGTGTTAAAATTTTTCAATTTAATTGCAGACATTACTAGTTGTTGTATTGGTCCGTTATTTTAAAAATACAAATACGCCAAAAAATATGACGATTATTTTCCATGCCTGTAATTTTTCAAAATGTTCATGCATACAACTTTCCTCAATTATTCAAGAATAAAACATTTTAATATTCATCGAATAAACTCAGTGCCTATTTGATTTATACGGGCTGTCTTTACAGCATGGTGCATTTTTTATTTGTTACTGGATTTCGTTGTTGGATATGTAGCTGTTGTAATCTCAGCATCTTTTTGCACCCAAAATTTAATATATTTTTTTTCTACGGGGTTATATTTCCTTTATACATCTTTTGTAATGTTATCAAAGTTTAGACAATACCAATTCTTTGTAATTTTATAGATGGTGTACCTACATACTGGGATTTTGTAGTGAGTTTATAAACCGATCAAAACTTTTAAATGGTGAACTGTAAGTACCTTACCTTGTATGTGTGTAGGTACACAATCTCATTTTGTTTCTAGTTGTGTAGAACAAATTTCAAGGTCAAAAAGCACTACAGCTGGGTGGCAATGTAAGAAAACGTTCTCGTGTCAGGAGTCAAAAGGAGGTCGCGCCACGCAATACAAACTCATTGCTACGATCAAATATTCTTAAGTGAAATTCTAGGGGAGTGGGTTAAGTGTGGCTGCAGTCAACTCATTTCCGGTCTCGAATCGTACCGAGAAAATTTTCCCTTCTCTTTTACTACTTTCGGAAACTCGTGTTTACACGGATTAAATTACTGCAAATATTTGCGCAGAAATGTGTTGGCAAGCTGGTTATATTTTCAAACATATTTGCACTAGCCGAGATAAATTACAAATAAGCTTTAGTAAGTGTATAAAATATACAGCGTGTCAGTATTTGCTATGTATTTTCTCAACGGATTTATGTTTTATGAATTTCCGAGGTACTCTTACTATTATATACTATGTATTATACTCTTCTTACTGTCTAAAGTTTTCGGAAAGTTATAATTTGTAGTCATATCGCAGGCAAGTCTTAAATCTGTGCTTTAGAATTCATTTCAGTAACATCTCAGATTTTTGTTAATACGAGTAACATCCTTTCAGTAAAATATAAATATGTATTAATATAGATTGTTTTAGAATCGCTACAACCAAAAATGCTAAATTCATAAATCACAAAAAATACATTACACCTAGTCAAGTCATAACATTGAAATCTGTTTGAACTCTTTCAAACATTTTATAAGATTTCAATCTTTTTACGATTGACAGGATCATTGGCACATTTAGAAAAAGTATCGTTTCAAATATCGAACTTCATACTCCGATTCTACCCTCATTTATCTCGAGTTCACCTGTTACCGATTGTAGCGCCACCAACTTCCGGGTGAACTATTGAGTGTTTAATTAATTCCAGTTCATCGCCTTATAGTAACTTCTGCTCGTTTCGCACAAGTAATATTACTAAGATTTTAGTATTCATAATCTTATTACCGTTGACGAGTTGATTGTTATTCATGAGGAAACAACCAACTTCATTATTACTCAAACTATTTATGCCGTATTAAGGAGTTATGGATTTAAATGTATTATGAGTTTTTATTGGTATATAAGAAAGTTTTGATTTCATTTGAGTGCTTTATAAGTATGAATAATAAAATACACAGTTGTTAAGTCGTATTTGACTGATGTGGTGCGAGAACCACTTTCCACGATTTTTTATTTTCCAACTAATCTACGTTGCGATCTTACTTAATTACTAAAACTACTGACGAATTTTGTATACCAAGTAATGAATGCTAAATATTTTAAATATTTATAATTAATTTAAAGCTAGAAATAAACCAAAAATAGTCAGGAAGTTACTTAACAATCTTTGTAAAAATATAAAATTCTTTTGTGTCTATAAATGTTCGTTGCGTAATTATTTTTGGATATGTGGCATAATAATTATATTTAACAATAATAACTGTTTAATCTTACATATTGTTTTGAAACGACCTAGGTTTGATTTTGTTGTTGGTAAAAGCGAAAATGGTTGGTGGCAAATTAAAGGTTAGAAAAACAACTCCTAGGATGTTTTTATATAATGATAGAGTTTAGGTTTACTACCACCATTACCAGCTCTGAGGACTTTACTAAAGGATGCTTAGTTACTCTACATAATACATTAACTTGATGACGTTTAAGAGAAGTGAATAGACGCGGGCAGAAAACCATTGCGAATATCCTTTTGGGAGGCCAGCAGTAAATGTCTATTGGCTTTGATGTTGGGCTTTGAAAAGGGAGTAAATCAGCTTTCTCTAATATATCTAACCACTTGATAGCTTACATACATACATAAAGTCACGATTGCAAATCCCTAGAAGGAGTAGCCAGAGCTTCGGAATAAGAAATTCCTCAACCACTTTTGGAAGTTAAGTAGGGGTAAATGGTAAAAAAAATGTTGTTAGTGATGGGTCGCCAACTAAATCACCTAAAAATCTCTAAAACCCTTAGTCCCATCTTACTTACACCCACGGGAAGAAATGGGGTGTTGTTATTCTAAACCGACACTACACTGCTAAAACTAAAAACTTGATCGCTCTATCATCAATTCTTAAATGGTTATACAAGGTAGGTAGTCAACATACATACATATACTCACGACTATAAAGCCCAAAAAGGGCAACCAGAGCTTTAGAATAAGTATTTATAAATTACTAAGCCGTTTTTGTATGTTGAAATGGAAAAGGATTGTAAAATGAATAATAGTTGGCGATTCGGTATGCAAAGTTTTTTTTTGGTATTTATTAAATATTTTTATTCGATAGTTAACACGAAAAGAAAAGACTAATTTGAATATTTTCCATTTAAAATGAGTAATTGTAAAGTTATGATTTTTTAAAGATTGTTCAACTTTTGTACTTAATGACGTCATCGATCGATAAAATCACGTAGCGACATGCAAATGAAGCGAAATGTTTATAAAAATGTTGCTGATTGCAAAACATATCACGAATTTGTGATGTCAAATGAAATTATTACGATATTATACTAAACAAACCTATGATTTTCGATATTTTATTAATAAACTGCAAAACCGTATGTCTTTGAAACAACATTGAAGGTCAAACACTGTTACAGTTTTTTGATAAAATAACAATCATCTTAGCTGCAAATTGCAGCCTGCAATAGATATAATTTCAAGAAAATATTGTTTATAACCATAATATCTCGAAATGGTTTTGTAATCAACATCACTTTAGTAAAACTTTGCATACCGAATTGTCTCTAACCATACCACCCGATAATCATTTAAAATTTCCCAATAGACTTTCGTCTCTTAAGAAGAAACGGGTTAGTGATATTCTAAGCAAACTGAGCTTAACTGAGTAAATAAGATGTTTGGTATACGCTACCCCATCTCTTCCCATGGGTATAGGAGCTTTTTAGTGATTTTTCGGCAGTGCCGTTCGAGACCCATCACCAAAACTATTTATTTTACAATCTTTTCCTTACTTAACCTCCAAAAGTGGCTGAAGAATTTTCTGATTCTGATGCTCTGTTTACCCCTTTTCAGGATTTCTAGCCTTGATTATATATATGTAAGATGTTTGGTAATTATAATATATATCATACGAAACAAATACCTTCAACTGTATTAGTGTAGAATTAACAAGATAGCACAAGGCACAAATCATACGTAATAACATATATTACGGTTGTAACATAAGATAACATCTCATTATACTATCGGGCGTCTGTTAGTCATGTCCACAGGCAGTTGAGCTCGTGTAATTAACTATTGTTATTTTGGCTAAATGAATTGTAAATGTTACAATTCACACAATAATGTAGAGTTTATATTGTCGACTTTTATCGTTTTGGGAAAAGGATAGAGTTAAATTTTATTGGTTTTGTAGAAGCAGAATCTATTGCAAATACATTTTGAGACTGTATGGCTTGCAATGTAATTTGCTAGCTGAAAATGCTGACTAAAATATTATCTAAAAAATTGTTTTGGTAATGGTAAGATTGTAAAAATATGTTCTATCGCTTTGTTCTCAAACAGATTATGAACAAGCCTCTAAACGATCAATAAAAGTTAATAAACAATATTCATAAATTAATTTACTTACATAATTTAAGTTTAAGTGTTTATCATAATGGCCATTTCATCACTTTGTTACACTTGTAGTTTTGACATACTTAACTTCACAACTAAATTGTTTAGCTTTGTTAAACATTATCTGTGTTAAAATCGAAACAAAATAACCCATTCCCTAAAAGTCCGATAAAAAGTAAAAAACTTATCCTTAACAAATATTCAATCAACAACAGTTTAATTACAGACTCCAGCACTAAGAGTACCGGCAGTAGCTTTAAAATTAAAACATTTTAGGCTACAAAGTTTTTAGTTGCTCAAACACTAAAAGCTCTCCCTCCGTTACCCCTATGGAATTCTCGTTAAACGGTTGCCACAAAGTTGTGAATGCAATTATTTCGTAGTGGCGACGAGCTAGCCTGACACCCGAGTACCTCTTAACTTGGTGTGTTGTCTAAACACAAGATTAGCTTAGGTTACACAATTTAAACTGTGACTAGGCTAGAGAGTAAATTGTATTATTTTTACAAGTAAAGTACCTTTAGTTGTAAAGCTTAAACAATTTGGAAGCTTATTGGAAAACAAACTTGGCGTTCAAAGTAAAATATATAGGATTAAATTTTGATCAAGGAAAAGAACTAGGTGAGTACAGATTATGAATTGAAGCGATTCAAGTGTCAAATTTAAATTGTCATTGTAAAATATTTGACATAAGTGTAACTTTGTCTTTGTGCCTTTTTACTCTAAAATAAAATAGAGCTTAATAAATGAAGGTCCTTTATACATACAGGTCGCAGGATTCGAGCCGTACTATATATTCCTATATCATTTTTTACCACGGGTGGTAGATAGAGCTACGATTCGAGTACGAGGGGCTGTTTATGAATGAGACTAGGAATCATTTGAATGCCGAAGTGTGCGGGCAATATCACTGGTTCGACCGCGAGACTGAATGAGCACGCCATTTTTCCTTATGAATGTGTGTTATAAGCTATTCATATTTTCATGGATAAATAGACAATTTAAACTTTAATCAGACCAGTTATTGGGAGATTAAACTAAATTATTGCGCACACTATATTGTAAATGCTATTAGAATACCAGTGCGTAATTTTTTTTATATTTTAATACAGTACATAGGTTCTTTGAATAGTGTTATATTGACTAAACAAAATTATATTTTAATCATCACAGATATTTGTACATGAGATATTTATACTTACACCATTAGGTTTGTATTAAGTTGAGTTTTTTTATTGTGTTAGTTTTAAGTTTACTTTTTTATTTAATATTGTCTTTTTTTATATGTTTTTTTGTGCCACAAATGACGAATCAAAATTTACCTTATCTTTTTTTTTTATTTGTCTACTGAGGTTATCTAGTCATTGGCTAAGATATATAGACCTATTATTCTGAAACTCATAAAGAAGGAATTGTTCGGCGATGTGGCTGGAGACCCATCACCGTCCATCACCAACCATCCTTTTCTTCACAAACTCATTGCCATGGAATTTCCAAAAATGATTGCGGTTTTCTATTTCTTAAGTTCTGGTTACTCCTTTTTTTGGGATTTCTAGCCATGAGTATTAATGAATTTAAACCTTGGTGAAAACTGTAGTTATTATTCATACATACATACATATACTCACGGCTATAAATCCCTAGAAGGGGTAGCCAGAGCTAAGGAATTAGAAATTCCTCAGCCACTTTTGGAAGCTGCGTGGGGAAAAGATGGTAAAATAAAGGTTGTTGGTGATGGGTCTCCAACCGCATCGCCCGAAAATCCCTTAAAAGCCCCAATACCGTTAGTCGCCTCTTACGTACACCCACCGGAAGAAATGGGGTAATGCTATTCTAAGCCGACACTACAGAGCTAAGTTATCATTCAATACCAATTAAATGATGTTCCTGATCCTTAGAGCATCACTGAAAAGTTCTTAGCTAAGAACCAAAAGGTGTATTGCTCCTTCATTGATTTAGAGAAGGCGTATGATAGGGTGGTAAGAAAGTGTTTATGGGAGGTGTTATCCAAGTTCGGTTTGGGGAGTCAACTTATACGTGCATTGGTATCACTCTATGAGGATTCTAGTGCATTTGTAAGAGTAAACGGGGAAAACACTGACTGGTTCGGAATCTCTAGGGGTGTCCGACAGGGATGTGTAGCTTCTCCGTGGCTCTTCAATTTGTTCATGGATGACTGTTTGACAGAGTTGCGTGAAAGTGATTATGGACTAAGGATGGGTGGATTCATCATTAAATGCCTCTTGTATGCTGACGATCAAGTGCTACTTGCATCATCGGCAGAAGAGTTGCAAGAGATGATGAATATTGCATGTGAGTCTTTTGTAAGAAAGGGAATGAGGGTGAATGTGGATAAGACCAAAACGATGGTTTTTGAGAGACAGGAAGATGTGACAGAATGCGTGATTGCAATTGATGGTAAGGATGTGGAACAGGTGAAGGAGTTTGTATATCTGGGAAGTTTGTTTACAAGGGATGGAAAATGTGATGAAGACATTGAAAGAAGAGTGAAAAAGGGTAATGCGGTAAATGGAGCAATGAATAGCCTAATGATCAGTCAATCGGTGTCTGAAAAGGCCCGAATGGCTGTGCATGATGCTGTTCTTGTTCCTACGCTTATGTATGGAAGCGAATGTTGGGTGTGGCAGAAGAAGCATGAGAGCAGAGTGAATGCAGTAGAGATGAGGTCCCTCAGAAAAATTTGTAATGTTAGATTGTGTGACCGAGTGAGAAATAGCGTTATTCGTGAAAAGTGTGGTGTGAAAGATGATATTGTATGAAAGATAGAAAAAGGAATGTTGAGATGGTTTGGGCACATAGAGAGGATGGATGATAGAAAATTGGTAAAAGGGATCTATAGAGCTAGTGTGGATGGTAATGTTAGTAGAGGACGACCACGGAGAACACACTTGGACCAAATTGAGAGTGTGCTCAAAAAGGCTGGCGTCCGAAGTATGAAGAATAAAAGAGCATATATGAAAAGATTGATGGATGTAAACGAAGCTAGAGAGGTTTGTCAGGATCGTACGAAGTGGCGATCGATAGTCTCTGCCTACCCCAATGGGAATTAATGGCGTGAGTATATGTATGTATGTATGTATGTACCAATTAAATATACCCTGAAATTTTTCTGAGAGTAGTAGCTCGAAAAAACTAATATTTACGGATGTGTACGAGTACCTAAGTATGTACGAGAAAAAAAAAACTTACAGCAAAAAACCTTCCAAATTTGAATTCAAAAGTATTTCATTTTAGATATTTTATTCAAGTACGTACCTGCGCATTTTCACAACTATACCATCGATATTACAGTGCCCCTAAAATTTGCATTAGTTTGATTTTCGACCCTTTTTAGGCACACAATAGCCGATAGGAACTTGGCCCCCTTTTTAACAGCTATGTTTTTGGTGGGATAACATTAACAACATGGAAAGTTATTGTAGTGCCGAGTTTAAGACAAAAATTTTCAACATACATACATACATATACGTACTATAAATTCTATACTATAAATATACTATAAATTCACACGGCTATAAATTCCAAGAAGGGGTAGCCAGAGCTAACTAGAAGTTCCTCAGCCACTTTTGGAAAGTTGAGTGGGGAAAAGATGGCAAAATAAAGGTTGTTGGTGATGTAAATTTTCAAATTAAATAATAAACCCTTTTTTAACATAGTTTTTTTTTGTTGCAGCTAAACTAGACGGCGTGAAAACCTATATGCGTATGAGGCGGGTCCCGAACCATCTGCAGGTGAAGGTGATCAAATGGTTCGACTATTTGTGGCTGACACAGAAATGTTCGGATGAAGAGAAGGCAGTCTCATGTCTGCCAGATAAGCTGAAAGCGGAAATTGCTATCAATGTTCATCTGGACACGCTAAAAAGGTAAAGACATATTGTTAAATTAGCTCTTTGTAATCAGTCTAGTACTGAAAAGTTGTCGAATACATACATACTTAGACTTACGGCTATAAATCTCTAAAAGGTGTACCCAAAGCATGTACCCAAGAAAAAGATTGTAAAATAATAGGTAGTTGGTGACAGGTCTAAAGCCACATCGCCTAAATATCACTTAAAAAGCCCTAAGTACCTTAGTCGTCTCTTACGAACACTTACGGTAAGAAATGAGGTAGTGCTATTCTAAGCCGACACTACACAGCTATTAAATATAAATAATATATGAATTAAACAAACAGTTAAAGAAAAGACATAACCCGTAGGTTTGATTCAGTATTTAAAACCAGGATATCAGAGTTGTGATTGTAATTAAGTTGCTACCAACCAGAATATTACAAAGCTAGCTATCTGATCTTCGGTAAGTAGATTTACAGTTAATCTCATAACCTAAGCGCATGCAAATACATACAATGACGATCTCGCAACAAACCTCATCTGTTAATAAAGGCAAATATTATTCGTAGACTGCAATGGTACAAAGCTTCCTTGTTCTGTGAGAGAGTATTAACATTAATTGTATTATTTTCATCCCCGCTCTTAGTAGTTAGACGAATTTCGTGCTAATAAAGGTAATACTCATAACAGGCAAAGATAAACAACAATGTATCTAGTTTCAAACTGACATGCAAATCTTGTTTAAGACAGTATTCTGAGTTTGAGTTCAAAAACAGATACGGAGCTGGCATTTACATATTAGTTGTATTGTATTGTTAGTTATGATAACACCGCCTCACCTGTTTTAGGCTAATAGACACTCAGTTATTCTGAAAGTTGTGAATTTTGAATACCAAATCTAGTTGAGATATACAATACATTCGTTCATTCATATTTTCGCGGCTATAAAATCCACAAGCGGTAGCCAGAGACTCAGAATTAGAATGTCCTCAGTCACAATCGGAAGTTGATTGGGGAGAAGATGGTACATCGCCTAAAAATCACTTAAATACCACAAAACTTTAAACCCTACAAAATATAAAGGATATAAAATAAAATCATTGAAATAAATAAGAGACACAAAATAGTATTGATTTTACTAATATAAGTGTATTTTTATAACACTAATTATAAGGGATTGACTGGAAATACTTTAGAGATTTTGGAATGCAGAGACAAATTGGAGTTGTCATTATTGGATAAATACGATAATGAAATTAAACAGAAAATATACGGACCCTGTAGATCTTTCGGGAATGGAATTATATTACATTTAAGCATTTTTATCTATAACGAGTAGACAGAAATAGTTATCAATAGTCTACTCAACGATAAATTATATGCAAATTACCGCTCAAATGTTCACTCGGGAAAAGAATACTCACTTGCACCGTTTCGCACTATTAAAAATGAAACATTAGCATTTCATTATCATAAATTATGCAATATGGCGCTCGTTTACGATCCGTAAACTCAGTCATCAAACGTTGAAGTCCATAGCAGTTTACTCTTTCTTCAGTTGAAGAGAGCTTTTGTTGTCATAATATTTTGAATTCGATTTGCACGCTAAACATCAAATTTATCTCAGTAATTAGAATAACCATTCCAAAATGGAAATTTTGTTCTGACAATGATAATTTTATTCGTTCTGTTTGTTCTCAGAGTGGAGATTTTTCAAAACACGGAAGCAGGATTTCTTTGCGAGCTTGTATTGAGACTACGTCCCGTACTCTTCTCTCCAGGAGATTACATTTGTAGAAAAGGTAGTAACTATATTGTTGTTAACTTTGCTCTTTACATTCTAAGGCGGCGATTAAATCAATTGTTAATATGATTGTGTTTGTTTAGGCGAAGTCGGCAAGGAGATGTACATCGTGAACCGGGGCAAGCTGCAAGTCGTCGGGGACAATGGGAAGACGGTACTAGCGACATTAAAAGCGGGTTCTTATTTTGGAGAAATTTCCATTCTGAACATGGGCACCGCAGGTAAACAGCTTGGTAAATATCAAGGCACGAGACGCCACGCCATTTATTATATTTGATTAAAGTTTCGAAAAGCAAACGATTGAAGGTGACGCTGCAAGCTGGCCGAGGGAGGCCACCACATCAACAGGTTATGGGACATCACTCGGGGTACTACCACCTCCTATGTCATTCGAGTTCGTTACTGAATATCGAATGAATGCGGTGGTAGTAGTAGTCCCTTTATTTATATTGTTTTCCTTATTTGTTTGTTGTGGAATGCTCGCTTTGATTCTTTTACAGTTTGTGATTTTATAAAATTAAAAGTATATTTATGGCGCACGCTTTTCCATCTTTAAAATAACTTTGAACATTTTCTTTCCTTCATTGTATGTTTCATGCTTTGTTTATTTGAAGAGTTGCAATGTTTTTCCATTGTAAAATACAAAAGTATTAATTGTTGGTATAAAATTTCTTTTCGTATTGAACAAAAGCTTTAACCCTCTTAGTTTCATTAAATGTTAACATTTTTCAATTCGTTTATTTTTGTATTATGAGTTTGTTGAAGGCAGTGTCCCCGACCGCTTTGCATCTTCCCCGGTTATCTTCGTAATTTGGCGTGACCTCTTCGTGCATGTAATCCTATTCTTACAATTAAGTCTTGTTTAATTTTACGGTTCCTTGTATGGTGTTTGAGTTATTTCGAGTTAAAACTAATTGAATCAGCCCTTACCCAAGCTTCTCTCTTAACTTTTAAACTTTTTGAATCTGCTCTGATCGCTTTGTATTTTAAGAGCACTGTCCCCTTTAGAACTGGCTTCTCTCAGTAGTTTTCAACTTATCGAGATTGTCCTATCGATTTGCAAGTTTTGATTACTTCCTGGCTGTTTCTTAGTGTTCCCTTACTTATATTGTTCTGTTTGCGGGTGACTGTGAACGGAACATGTGTGGCCGAGCTTTAGTGGCACGGAGTGTGTGGATGACACGTCGGCAGGCAACCGGCGGACAGCTTCGGTGCGCTCGGTGGGCTACTCGGACCTGTTCGTGCTGAGCAAGAAGGACATGTGGGACGTGCTGAAGGAGTACCCGGCGGCCAGGGTGCGGTTGGAGGCGATCGCCGTCAAGAGACTCGAGAAATATA
This sequence comes from Bedellia somnulentella, assembly GCA_963576735.1. NCBI lineage: Eukaryota > Metazoa > Arthropoda > Insecta > Lepidoptera > Bedelliidae > Bedellia > Bedellia somnulentella. Next base: position 6,174,724 of record OY755172.1, on the reverse strand, counting down.
AGAAGGCGCCGTTGGAAAAAGGTATGAGCTTTGGAAAGTGATTTTATTGTTTTGTGCGTATTTTTATTTAGAATTTTGAGTCTGAAATGTCTTATACATAAAAAAATATATTTTTTACTCTTGTTTATTTTATGGAAGTTTTCATAGTTATGGAAATAAATTGCAGGCAGACAAATAAACACGAGGAATCTATAACCATTTTTACATTCATGAAGTTAAAGACATCCTTATTATTATTGTTTTCATCAAGTGGCTTTTGAAAAGTTTACTGCCTGATGCTGTACTAATAAAGCGAATGTTAATTTAATTGCCTCTGACATAAAGTATGCTATAGAATATACAATAAAGTACATTTATCTCGGTATCAATTCTCAAAAGATATAATACTGTTATCGCCTTCTCCAAAACTCCCTAAAACAATATGATAGCAGTGCTGTTTGATTTTAATTTTTATACGAGTATCACTAATAAATATGTGGACATATTGTTGACATGTTTGTTATTTCTATATCATCTAGACTAGTTCATCGTCCTTCTTTGATTAAAGAAACCAAGTATTTGCATTATCTATCTGTATTTTAGAAAAAATAATGGTCTATTAATTATTCTTTTTCATGTGATATGCTAAAAATGATTACTTACACGTATTATTCATCACAACCCACGTCGTATAAGTTAGTCAAAGGATACGAGGGTCTTTCAAGTGATTGATGAGCGATGGTGTTGTCATTTTATTACCGCCATAAGTATCCAAAGAAACTTTTGTTGCAAAATCTCATGCACCCTTTTTTGGGATTGTATCTCTTAGTTTATGTCTGTTATTAAATGTGGTAGAATTCGTCTAGTTAATTCTCAAAACTCAACTCAAATGTTCACGCCGCATATCCTCGAAGGGGTTGGTAGGCCAATACTTCTGATCATCACGTGACATTGTCTCCTGGCGTTCAGAGTACCCACGTTTTACTTGGACAGTGTACTCAGGAGACAGGAGGAAAGCCTATCCCTGTTTTGTACGAATACATTGACACTTAGGTACAACTTAGCCATGTGGATTTCCTCACGATTTTTTCCCTCACTGTTAGCAACCATGATACATTATCCACACATCTCATATGACTTTAAGAAAAGACAAGTTGGTGGAGGCCCGACACGGGATTTGCACTCTCATCATCTGCACGATAAGCGGTGTTCTACCCACTGAGCTATCACGGTTGAGTCTATCATAAAAAGTGCTGAAATTCGTCTAGTTAATATCTCAAGCATATAGTTTTACTTCATATGCTTCATGATATTTTCGATGTAAACTTAAATTACTATACTCAAAAGTACATGCTTAGAACTTGAAGGAACTTTTAGTGAATTTTAGATATGATCCTCGTGCGGATAAGTTTCACGTGCTGGCTTCCTTTGAGCAACGCCATCCAATTTATTTTAATGAATCTGTTTTACGACATTTCTCATATATTGTGAAATCTCCAGTTTAAAAGGATTTACTCATTTTCTAGTGAGCGTTGAGAATATGTTCTTGAATGTCATCGTAAACTTAGTAACTCACCACTAACTGTGAATTCAGCAAGATTTATCTCCTGAGATTCCGAGTTTTTTGTGTGAATTCTCAACTGCAAGATATTATGAGATCGGGCTAGAAACCCATGGAATTTAGTAGTTTTTTTGCATAGCTCAAACAATCAAAAGGGATTTCCATATTTTTGGAGATCACTGTCCACAACTATGCAGGGAAAATATTGTTTAATATTTTTTTGAAATAAAGTTGTGACCAGATTGCAAAACTATTACAATCTCACATTCTCCTTTACTTATCGTTGCCTCAAAAACCACTCCCTTCCGTTTAATATCACTCATCCTCACACCATTTTTGTAAGAATACTTTTATTTTATGACCCAGAAAAAAAAAATGTACAAATTTGAAAGTATACTTTAAAATAATACAAGTAATTCCTACACAGTGGCGATGGGTAGGTGCCAGTCAACGCCGGGTCTAGTGGAGACGAGCGGGCGGGTGCCGATCGAGGAGATGCAGCTACCTCCGTGTGTTCAGATGCCGCCGACCATGATGCATCCTTCTCATCCATCTTCCTATCGGGACCAGCTTTATAGGTAACTATGCTTTTTAGAGTCTTGTGTTGTTTTTGCATGTAATACCAATAAATTAATTAGACTTAGGGTTTGGGGCTGTTGAAGGGATTGTTGGGCGATGTGGCTGGAGATCAATAAGCAACCATTTTACTTTACCATTTTTACCCTACTCAACTCTCAAAAGAGGCCGAGAAAGTTCTAACTCTGAAGCTCTAGTACACCTTCTTGGAATTTATGAGAGTAAGACTTTTCCATATAAAAATTGTTCGGCTAATTCACAGTTCTAATGTTGACTCAGAATGGCCCCCCTAACCCATTTCATTCGTGGTTATCATACGGGAATACTAAGGGTATTGCGGCTTTCTAAGTTACCTCGGGCGATATAGCTGTAGACCTATCACCAACCAGCATTTATTACACATTTTTTCGCCACTTAACTGGTAGCCTTGAGCACTGATAGGTAAGTAGGGAAGAGATAGCTTCATTCATTATACCGTTAGGATTAAAACCATGAAGCATTTATAATCCCTAATTGTAACATCTAGTACATCAGCAAGTCCTCTCCGAGTGGCGTCCCCGGTCGCGTCTCTCGCATCTAGTGTCAGAAGCAGCGCGGCAGGCGGCGGTAGCGTCGCGCACAGTCACGTGATGCCGCCGAGGATGCTCATCGAACCACATGACGTGTTAGAATGCGAGATCAAGAGACTCAGAGAGAGACTGCACACGGTGGAGACTGAAAATGCGGCCATGTCGGCAAAGTTGAGCCAGCAGCAATGGGAGGTTGATCAAAGGTAAATTTGGTGAAGAATTGAAGAAGACTTAGTATTTTTTGTTTACAAAATTTGTGGTTTTCACTCTTATTGACAAGCCTTTAGTCCTCTTTGTAATTGAGGTTCTATATTTACAAACATACATCCTGTTGTTGGAAATTATAGCTTATAATATAAAATAAGCCTTATATCATAATATTAAACCTAGATCCAACTGCTTGATCCTACAGTTATGTGTTTTTTTAGTATATTTTTCTAATATCTAGTGTAAATGCGTAAATAAACAATAGGAAAATTAAGCATGCGAATTCTATTTTGAAGGTTAAATAACCAAGTTAAATTTTGATATTACCGACACCAACTTAAAAAAGGGTCTTTTAATTAAATATTGAAGAAGCTTCAAAAACTAGTCACGAACTTATAAAATCTAAAATTTTTAAAGTGTGGAATTCAATTTACATGTAAATGTTTGAAAAAGATTTCGAAGTAATTACCAATTCCACTTACTATATTATTGCCGTTGTTCGGGTGAAAAATTATGAAGCAAAAATTTCAAATAGTATTTACTGCGAATATTTCAAATATTTTCCACCAAATTCCAATTTAACGTTAAATGAAATTCCTACATTCTTGTTGAAATAGTAAAACTAATGAAATTCTTCGTTATTGGTACCACCAGGATAAACTAGCTTTATTG